>VXBZ01012910.1:0-14564 GCA_013399135.1 Heliornis fulica | reverse complement strand
CGGGCCGGGCGGGGGAGATCGGTCCCTTCCGCGGGGGTTGTCCGGTAGCGTCACTCCAACCGCGCCGCCCGCTCCCGGGGAGGGTGAGCCGGTTGCTCCCGGGAAGTCGTCTGCGGAGAGCGCGGTGTCTCCCGCGGGAGCCGCAGGCCTCGGGCTACCGGGGCTTTTCAATCGAGTGCCCGGCTCCAGCGCCGTGTCCCGGGCCAGGCCCGGAGCTGGACTCGCCGCCCAGGCGGAGCTGCGGCCCCGGCCTGCGTCTCCCTTCCAGGGCTGGCGTGTGAAGTAGCCGCGGCCAAGGGGGTGCTGTAGGCCTGGGGGTGTGGAGCAGCGGGGCTCACACCCGGCCTCCGGGCTCCTTTCTCGGCTGCGAGCAGGGATAGGGGAAAAGGTTTCTTTCCAGGTGGACGCCTGCGCCTGTCTTTCTCTTCCCGAGTGCTCCCGGCTCTTGCTCTGATCCTTGCTTGTGACCTTCGGAGCGCTGTGGCATGACGGGGAGCGGGTGTCATGGAGCTTGTTGCAGACATTTCCCAAGAGAACCGGTTCGGTGGCCCGGCGAAGCCGGAGCACTCGCTGCAGTTGTGTGCTGGAGGAGCACGGCCGTATTCTCTGCGGCACAGGCTTAGGGCTCGGGACTGGCTCTTCTTAAACCAGGACCTATAAATCTGTCTCTCTTAAACCAGTTTTCTTGGGGCAGCTTTCCAGAGGTCAAAACTGCTTGTTTGTGGGCTTTGTCTGAGGGATGAGCCTGTAGCTCAAGGACAGGAAGACGACTCTGATGTTGGAGGTACTTTTCTCACAGTCTTAAACATTTGATCTTGTCATATGAGCAAGTTCTCTGATGGGGAGACTGATATCCAAACCCGAAATGCCACACTGTGGCCTTTGACTGGGACTTCTCATTCATGTGTGTAATTACTCAGGCTGTCAGTACTCACAGAAACGGTGCTCACCTGAACACGGGGTGACACATCTGCACTACACGATTTGACTGCCCCAGTGCGGGTCTGGGCTCTTATGTGACGTGTCCTCTCGGAGGGAGCTGTGCAGAGCACACACTTGACAAGCAGAGAGGTGGTATCCCTCAAGTCAGCGTTGCTGATGGCTGACAGGAGCTGCCAGGGTTAGCCAGAGCCCCTCTGGCTTCTCACCAGGTTTGTTTGCCTTGGGTTCACTGTCCCTGTGGTGCCTGGACATGAGGTTGTCCAGCCCAGTGGGTGAACAATGAAGATCCATCCGTGGCTCTGTGCTTCTCACCTTGTCCAGGGCCCTTTGCTCCCACTCAAGGGGCTGTTTGTATCCCGCTCTCAACCCTCATTTTCCTTGAGGCTCTCATCCTCCTGCTCTGCTCTCCTTCCAGCAAGCATTTATTTCAGTCTCTTCCCCTTCTGATTCAGTTTCTAGCACTTTCTCAACCTTTTCCCAGGTTCTTGCCACAAATGCCTTTGAAGCCACTGTGGTAGGTCAGCTCTGATGACCGTGGCCCTTTATCCACTCAGCTCATGGGGACCTGCAGCCCTGCTCGGTTGCCAAGCTCACACATGCACAGAATAATCCTTTTAACAGCTGGATGTTGGCCTTGTCATTCCAGGGCTTAAGGGTTTGAATACTTTTTTGCATCTCGAAAGGATTATGGAGACAGCTGCAGGGGAGACTGTGGAGAGGGTGGAAGAGCCCTGGGCTTCCAGGTGCGTGTAAACTGGGATGGCATTGTCACCCTCTGGGATTGAAGGCTGGGACTGGAAAATCCCTTTGTCACATGCAACCATAATGGTGAATTTAATAACTCCAGTTGAGGACACAGAGTCTAACCTCCTCCAGACGTGTGCAGGGGTGTGTCACAGGCGGTCTCCATCAGTAAGGGAGTCTTAATTTTGCCAGGAGTGGACCAGGTGGCCCAGGAAACAGCAAAGTGTGAGTTTAATGTGTATATCATGGACATTAAATGCCAGCTGTGAAAACCTGGGCTGTCTGTGTGTGGTTAGCTAATTAGCACCACTGGCAGTCTTTAAATGGAAACAGGGGGAAAAAAAAAAAAGCAGTGGAACTAACAGTTTCTTTTTCTGTTGGATTTGACTGCCCCCTTTTATTTTATTTTATTTTTTTTTGCTGTGGATTTGTACTGAGGCTGCAAAGTGAGGTCACCCCATGCTGGATGCCAAGGAGACTATGCAGATGAGCAGTATTATAAATGTACTAATTGTAAACAGCTCCTGACAGAGTTCTTGTCTTAATAGATGCTGGAAGAGGGGCTTTTCCCTTCTAGGTTATTGATGCTGGCCTGGATCAAGCACGTGCAGGACACGTGTTGTCCTGGGAAGATGTTGGTGCAGGTTCCTTGGAACACTGTGAGCAGAATCCAAACGAGAATGGAGCCAGCACAGGCTGGGCAAGTTGAGGCTGGATATGGGCTCTGAGCCTCTGGAAGTGCTGAGGGGCTGCTGCAGGTCCTCAGGACGTGACTTTGTTGTGGTTACTCAGGCAAAGGTACAGACTAAAATGTGTATTCAGGGGCTTTTGTCACTGGTATTTAAAATAGTTCAGTTTTTTACACTAAAATCCACAGAATCTTTTCTTTGAAGGTGAAGGGGAGAATTGGGCACCCTGGACTATAAACTGCAGGATGAGTTTCCCCCTCCCTTGACTTTGACTCAGCTTTGAATATTTGGAGATTTTGGAGTTTCCATTTTCTGCATTTATTTATTTTTCTTTTTTTTCCTCTCCAGATTAAAGTTCATAACCACTGTGCCTTTTCTGCCCCCCCAGTCTTACATACTCTAGTGAACTTAAGCTTCTTTGTGCTCTTAGCTCAAACCTTTCCCATGAAAGAGAATCTCCATTTAGTTATGTTTGTCTCCCTGAAAGTGCATTAACCACTTCTGGGTTGGTGAGAAACAGGCCTAGAGCCTCTGGAAGAGGTGAGCACTTGGAAAATTAAAGCCATGGGTCACTTTAATGTGAAGGAAATGAGCACAGCACCAAATCAGTGTGAAGGATAGGCCAGAGGTTTCGGTGGAGTCCGTGTAAAATAGGTGCTGAGATGCTGGATTAACCACAGTTTGTGGGTTTTTGAGACAGTGAAGGTCTGTTGGAGANGGGAAATGGTTCCAAGCTGGAACATAGAAAGTTCCATCTTAACATAAGGAGGAACTTTTTCCCTGTGAGGGTGACAGATCACTGGGAGAGGTTGTGGAGTCTCCTTCTCTGGAGACATTCCAGACCCATCTGGACACGCTCCTGTGTGATCTAATCTGGGTGATCCTGCTCAGGCAGGGGGTTGGACTGGATGATCTCTCAAGGTCCCTTCCAACTCCTGACACTCTGTGATTCTGTGAACAGCAGGTTCTCACCTCTCCAAGTCTGGTCTTGTTCTCTTCCCAGCTCCCACTGCAGCAGTGCTGGTCCCCAGGGAGGATGCTGTCACACTCGCTCTGTCATCTTAGTGCCACAGTTAGGCCAGGTCAGCTCTAGCTCATCAGCATCATGGCAGCAGAGGCAGCTCTGTGGGAGAGGTGGTCACCCACTGGTCACCCACTTGCTGAACACTTGGCTGTTTGTCCTGCCTGTGAGAGCAGGGAAGTCACTACTGAGCTGCTTATGGTTTTGGCCACCTTTCCCAGTGGTGGGAAGCTGTGACAGGTTGTGAGAGCTCTGAGCACTGCTGGGAAAGGGCAGAATGGCAAAATGCTGAAGGCATGGACTGCCAAGGTTTCTTGAGGCAGAGACTGAACCATTTGTGTATCCTCTAGGAGAACAAATGGCTGGACAGGAGCTGTGTGGACCTGCACCTCTTTCACCTGTCAGCCACACAAGTGCTGTCCTTGCCCCAGAGCTCTCCGGGACCAGCAGTTTGGAGTCAGTGATTTGTCCCCATTTTCAATCAAAATAGTCATCTGTAAGTTTTCTTCCAGATTTCACATAGGGATTGTAACTAAACTTTCCAATCCCTGATCTCACACACGATGATTACGTGTGGTTAACCTCAAGGGCGGGCGGGCTGGAACTGCTCTTGCAATTTTAATCAGTTGTCATGAAGTCAGTGATAGACTGAAGGAAACATTCTCCTGCTGTTCCCAAAAAGAGGAACAGGGACAAGGAGAAGTACTGGCTTAGCAAACAGGAGAACAAACAAATGAAACCTAGTTTCTAAAGCACTTCCCTGCAGACAGGGAGATGCACCAAACTCTCCCAGTCTTGGCTTTAACACCCGTTTCTTTCTTAGAAGCTTTGAGAGCTTTAGTCCTGGTTTGGGTTTAGGTTTGAGAGTGGCAAGAGGGAAAAGGTAAACTGCAATTCTGGGCTCTTCTCACCTTTTATTTCCTCACAGATTTTCTTGTATTTGCCTGTAGACAAAGCAGTTGGGGCCTGTGTCTCCAGAAGAACTAGAAATGCAGCCTCAGCAGAACACCGTGAACTTAACGTGAGAGAGCGAGGCTGGGTCTGTGCAGCACCAGTGAAAGGATTGAGGAGGAAACTTGTAGCAGTAAGGAGTGGGCAGGAGGAGACACTGGTGAAGTTGGCTACTCCTTCTCACCCTCTACTCTGCCCTGTGAGACCTCACCTGGAGTACTGTGTCCAGTGCTGGAACCCCCAACATGAGGAGGACATGGACCAGTTGGAGAGGGTCCAGAGGAGGCCACAAAGATGCTGAAGGGGCTGGAGGACCTTTCCTACGAGGACAGGCTGAGAGAGTTGGGGCTGTTGAGCCTGGAGAAGAGGAGGCTCCAGGGAGACCTTCTAGCGCTCTGCCAGGACCTCAAGGGGGCCTACAAGAAAGATGGGGAGAGGCTGTTCAGTAGGGCCTGTTGTGACAGGACAAGGGGTGATGGTGTAAAAGAGAGGGAGGGAGATTTAGATTGGAGATTAGAAAAAGCCTAGGTTGAAGCCACAGCCTTCAACTCCACCACCCATCGACATGTGGAGAGCTCCAAAGTGAGCACCAACTGTGAGCATCCTCTTCTTCATAGAATCCTAGAATGGCTGGAGTTGGAAGGGACCCCCAGAGGTCATCCAGTCCAACCCCCCTGCAAGAAGCAGGGACACCCCCAACTAGATCAGGTTGCTCAGGGCCTCATCCAACCTGGCCTTGAACGTCTCCAGGGATCCAGGGGCATCCACCACCTCCCTGGGCAACCTGTTCCAGTGCTCCACCACTCTCACAGCAAAGAATTTTTTTCCTAATCTCCAATCTAAATCTCCCTCCCTCTATTTTAAAACTTATGAAAAGTAATAATGATAAGGGTGTCACCACACAATTAGGGTCCCTCTGTGGTTCGTAAAAGTCTTCCAATAAAAATATGGGAGCAATGATCATAGAATCATAGAATTTTTAAGGCTGGAAATGACCCCTAAGATGTTGCCCCTTGATGTTTAGTTTTGCCTCCCCTTGCTCTCTGGGGTTTGTCCTGTCCTGAGGGTCAGGGTGATCCCTTGACTCGGATTCATGGTGCTGCTCCGCTGTCGCTCTCCGAAGAGCCAGTGACGTTGGTACAGCACCTCCTTTAGCTCTGTCTGCCGAATGTTGCTGGCAAGACAGGAATCCAGAAGCTGCTTGGGGAGCAAAATGCTTTCCTGTGTGTTATCTACCAAATTTTAAAATGCTTTAAAAGCTCTTGTGTGGGATCAGATCTCACTTTGGGTGTTGTGGTGTGTGCTGAAAACGCCCTGTCACCAGCCAGGGCTCCTTGTGCCTCACAGGACCGCGGCGTCCAGATGACTTCTGAGCATCTGACTCACAAGATTTCTCCCCAAGTCCTGGGTGAGGAAGGAGGTCTGGTAGCAGAATTCCCTCCTGGGTGCCTGAGGGCACATCTGGTACAGCTTCAGAGCTGTCTTTAGCTGATGGATCAAGTGTGGGCAGATCTGCTGCTGGCTTCTCGGGCTCCTTCAAGGTGCGATGCAGCAGATGTGTGGGGAGACATCTGGGAGTCGGGTGGTTGATGTACAAAATCATGTACTTTTTTTTAAAGAACAAAACAGTGCTGTGGTCTTCAACCCTCAGCAAAGAGTATGTTTAAACAAATGTGAAACACAAAGCCCTGCTGCAGCAGTTTGGGACCAGTCCTTGAGGTTTCAGTTGTTTTGTTTGATTTGTTTTGGTTTTATTCTTTCTTTATTCTTTGGATTAAACCACTTGATTGATGATTTAACAGCAGCATGGAGCACTTCAGGCACTCCCAGCACCCACCCACACAGCATCTTGGGGTGTGTAGACACTGTGTGTGTTGTGGTCTGGAGGCCAGAGCTTGCCCTCAGTGATGGAGAGGAGGTGGGGGACGCTGCCAGTCACCTGGGGTGTACAGGTTTACTGGTTAGGTGCTACAGCCACCTGTGGTGGGCAGAGCTGGGTCCTGGAAGTCATGTTGCAGCCCTGGGATGGGACTTGGGTCATAGAAAGGTCTGTGTTGGCTGGGTGAGACAGGGTGTGTAGGAGCAGGTGCTGGAGATGTGGCAAAGGAAGGAATTCTTTGTAGTTGTCTCTCCCAAGAAGTTTGTGTTCAGATGATCTTGGGGCCCCAGGATTTGGGAAATCCAGTTTTTGTAGTGATGAGGAAAGCCTTGATGTTTGGAAATGCCCTTGAGCAACTGGAAAACTTCAGTTCACTGATGATGCTTGCAGGATCACATGGTTAGAAAACACACTCTCTGATTAAGCTGGAAAATGGATCACGAAGGCATGTGGGTAGCCTTCTCCTGGAGAAGGAGGCTCTCTTGGCTGGTGTGAGTGATGAGTTTTGTGTGAGCTTTGGTGGTCTGCCCACAGGGAGTGGGCTACTAGCTAGATTTAAGAAAAAGAAAAGGTACTTAGGTACAGATGGGTGGGTTATGTTGCCACACAACATCTGGGTTTTCCCCTGATGGAGAATCTATCATGAGGTGCTGGATCTTGGAGGTTGTAACCAGGTGAGTTGCTCAGTGAGAGGAGCAGCCGTGGCTGCTGGCAGCCTCGCTGGGAGGTGGCTTTTTTCCTTGATGGAAATGTTCCAAGCTGATCTGTACAGAAGCTGGTGCATATGGTAGGGCTGGTTCTAGTTCCAGTTTGCACTAGATCCTCTCAAAGCCTCCAAATTGCTTCCAGGGTTTGCACAGGTTGAGATATTCATCATGTAGACAGGCCATGAGCAGGGTGGAGGAGCCGTGACCTAACAACCTGCCTGTGGTCGTTTGGCCTTGGCCAGTCCTGTTGTCTCATCTTGGTGGCTTTGATCAGCATATACATGTGGCCTGCTACAGCTTCCCTGTCTGGGAGAAATAACTGTTTAATGGGCTGAAAAGCCTAAATATGGAAGACAGAGCTGGAGGACCCTTTAGCTCCTTGTCTTCTGCTTGTTTCTGCTGGGTATGTCCAGCTGAAGGAGGGGAGATTCTGGGCTGATATTAGTAAGAAATCCTTCATGGTGAGTGGGGGAGGCCCTGGCACAGGGTGCCCAGAGAAGCTGGGGCTGCCCCTGGACCCCTGGCAGGGTTCAAGGCCAGTTTGGATGGGGCTTGGGGCACCCTGGGCTGGTGGGGGGGTGTCCCTGCCCATAGCAGGGGAGCACTGGGGGGGGTCTGAGGGCCATTCCCACCCATTCTATAACTGTGTCTTCTGGATGGAGGAGTGGTTCAGCCCAACCTCTGCAGTCCTGAGCTGTTCAGTCCCTTGAGGGAGTTTGGAAGCCCCTGTTGCCTGTTGGATAACAACTGGATCACGTATCTCCTTGTGCAGCCTGAGGACTGACGTGGGGGATACCTTGCTGACACGTTTTGCACAAGCTGAGGAGCAGCCAGGGTCCTGCACCAACTGTGGTCCCTGCCTCAGAGCAGCAGAGGAGCACTCACAGCTCTTTGAGGAACCAGCTCATCTCCCTGCACACGGTTGAGTTTTGGAGTCCTAGTGCATAACGTGCTCTTTTGAGCCAACTTTCCACAAACACAGTTTGTTTTTCTTCAATTTGAGTAATCTCCACAAACTTGGCCCTTTATATCCTGGATCTGCTCAGGAACTGAGGATACAAAATGTTTCTGAGAAGAGACTCCTGATTTATTTGGTTGTCTCTAACTGTAGCAGCAGAGAGGATATTGATAATAAACCTAATGTCTCAGAGACTTTTTTCTTCCTCCTCTTATTTGGAGGTAAAAATAAACCCAAGAAACGTATCCCCAAGGAACAGGCTCAGAAATCACAGCTGCCCAGAAGAAAAAAAAAAAGCAGAATGGGGCTCAAAGCAGCTGTTTGGGCCTTGATTCTGACTCCTTGAGTTTTTGGTGTTCCTGCTGTAACGTTGGGTTTGGGTTCAGTGGGTGTTGACAGCCGGGAGAGGAGGCTGCGTGTGGACGAGCGGAGCCTTGAGGGAGCCAGGAAAGGGACTGGCTTGGCTGTACCCTGAGGGACATGTTCAGCTGGGTATGAAATTGGAACCACAGTGCACTGCAGATGTTATCTTTGGATTTCAGTGACTTCCTTGCTAACTGTATCCATGAAAACCTCACTGCTCTTCCTTTGTGTTTGCTGAATGGCATGAGTCAGATATTAAAGAGTCAGATATTAAAGAGTCAGATATTAAGAGTCAGATATTAAGAGTCAGATATTAAAGAGTCAGATATTAAAGCAGTGACTTCAGGTTACACCCTGGGATGGACCCTGACAAAGAAATGCTGAATAACTCACAACAGCAAAGTGTTTCCTGATGGACCACAGCAGGGTGGTGATTCCCTTCCAGCCCTGAGTAGGGCTGCCAGGGTAAGGACACGGACTAGCCTGTGTCTGTCCAATGTGGAGCACAAAGAGCCTCAGTATAAATACTCCCAGGACATGGGGAGTGAGGGCAGTTTTATTCCAATACACAAAATGGACCTTTTTTTTTTTTTTTTTTTTCCTCTGGACTTAAAAATAAACAACATTTTGGCTGAACAAATGGAACCGACCTTTTTTATTAAAAGCATATATCTTCTCATGCCTGGTTCAGTCAGAGGCTTTTAAATCTGAAAGAGCTCCATAACTTGCAAAAGAGCTGACTTAAGTCATTCCAATAGCATTTATCATCTTACTTTTTGCTCCTTAAATTTGGAGAGCTTGTAGCCTTTTTTTTTCTGTCCCCCCACACCCCAAGGAGAGCAATAAGAGAAGTGGCTGCAACCCTGTTGCTCTTTGCACGGTTGGGGAGAGAGGCACAGTGAAGGCTGTGCTGAATCCAAGTTAATTTTTAAGTTGATGGAAAGGGCAGATTCAGTGGGAATTGACCTGCCCACGAGCTCAAACCCTGTTCAGATGTGGACTGCAGGTAGTTAGCCAGACCAGCTTTAATAAAGAAGCAATTTTTAACAGAAATGAGGAAATATTCTGTAACTTAAAGGGAAATTTGTTATTAAAATGGATGATTCTTGGTTGGAGATACCCTCTGCAAAGAATTTTCTTCTAATGTTGCAATTCATTTTTCCAGATGTTGGTAATTAAAGTGCAGTAAACTTGCCTTTCTTATGGTCTTGAGGCAGGTAGGTCTCAGAATATCTGAGATAACTTGGTTCATGTTGGCACTCCAGCTGTAACGAGTGGCCTGAGCTCTCCCAAGTGCAGCTAGCTGGAGTAAAATAAAAATAAATCAGCCTTTAGGCTTCTCATTTTTATACTGGTTGTCTTCTCACCATGTAAACTTGAACCTTTTGCTGCTTTCTGAATCTTGGGTGGTGTATTGTTACAGACCAAGGGACGGTTCTCTAAAATAAAGCTTGGTTGAAAAACAAGGCCATGAACAATGGGACAGGTCCCCCAAAACCTGGGATAATGGGAGCCCTGCTGTGCTCACACCAGGATTTGTTTGGAAATTAGGGAGCTTAAAGGGATGCTCCCAAAGTGATGAGACACCTGCAAGCACCCCTCCACGGAGGGATCCATCCTGGTGAGGAAGCCCTTGGCTGTGTAAGAGTCACTTCATTCTGGACACACAAAATTACCCTTGCACGTACCCAAATCGTCGTTTTCAGGGCTCCAGTCACCACATTCTCATACTGGCTTTTTGTTTGCTTCCTCTGTAGTCTGGCCAAACCTCCAACCAGGAACAAGCTCTTATTTTCTTTAGCTATTTTAGTTTGATTTAGGCTTAGCTGAACCTGACGAAAGTGCAGTTTCATGGGAATGTTTGACTCCTGTTGTGCACAGAGATGAGGAAACACAAAAGGGGTTTCCTTGGAAGGGATGGCGAAGGTTTCTTTGCCTTCTTCTACCTCCAGGAGACAGAGATTGAAGATTCTCCCCCAGAATAAACCAACCCCAATCCTTTTTGTAAACCTTCTTTGGTAAGTTTTGGGGTTGGGGTTGTTATTGTTTGGTTCCTTCCCCCCTGTGAACTTTTAGCCTTTTCATTGCTTTCATTTGAACTTCTTTTCTGGGTTTGTTTCTCTCTTGAAATCCAGCCACTGGGATGAGACACTGTTCCAGCTTCAATCCCAGCCAGTCCTGGTGCTCAGGGATTACTGTGTGTGCCTTACATAAGGCAGTCCTGTTTACAGACACGAGGATTTTGGTCTTTACCAGCACTGCGATGTCGTTGGCTTGAGTTCAGCTTGTGACTAATTGTAACCCCGGCTCTTTATTTCTGCACAGCTGCCTCTTAGGGACCAGGCTGAGGGAGAAAATGGAATTTTTCTGAGGCTGCAAACCTCATGCTTGTCGTTGGGATTGAGATATAACCCCTGCCAGGGAGGAACACGGCTGTTGGTGGCTGCTTGGGCGAGTGGCTGCCTTCCCTCAAGGGCAGAGAGATCCCCCGTGTCCACGTGGCTCACACGGTTGGTCACGTTGGGCTTTTTCACTCTGTCTTCTCCTTGCTGGGAAAATCATAGAGCTGCTGAAAACATGATGGTGTGCTTTGCTGTTTAGAGGGGCTGGAGCACCTTTCCTACGAGGACAGGCTGAGAGAGTTGGGGCTGTTGAGCCTGGAGAAGAGGAGGCTCCAGGGAGACCTTCTAGCGCTCTGCCAGGACCTCAAGGGGGCTACAAGAAAGATGGGGAGAGGCTGTTCAGTAGGGCCTGTTGTGACAGGACAAGGGGTGATGGTTTCAAAATAGAGGGAGGGAGATTTAGATTGGATATGAGGAAAAAGTTCTTTGCTGTGAGAGTGGTGGAGCACTGGAACAGGTTGCCCAGGGAGGTGGTGGATGCCCCTGGATCCCTGGAGACGTTCAAGGCCAGGTTGGATGAGGCCCTGAGCAACCTGATCTAGTTGGGGGTGTCCCTGCTTCTTGCAGGGGGGTTGGACCAGATGACCTCTGGGGTCCCTTCCAACTCTGATCATTCTATGATTCTATGAACTGTTGGAAGGCAAAGGAGGAAAACTGACCCACTGCCGTGTCTGTGGAGCGCTGGGAGGATTTTCAGTGTGTTTGGGTGGCTCATACTCACATGTTCACCCTGGGGATGAGGAGATGGAAGAGTGTGCTGGGCTGTAAAGAAATAAAAAATTAAGGAAAGTAAAAGATGGGGCTGAGAGGGAGTCTGTTGGGTTGGGTGGTGGTGGAGAGGCTTTAAAGGGCTTGGAAAGTACTTGGATGCAGGGACATCCCTGGACTGAGCTCAGGTTGAAGGGCCATGTTCAAGTGCTGCTGTTACTGAGGGTCTGGACATGTGTGTTCTGGGTGGCTTTGGCCAGAAGGACACAGGCTCAAGGGGCTTCTGTTGCCTCCCAGGTTGGGAGGCTTCAGCTGGTTGAAGGGTGGGTACCAGGGATTCTCCCTGGGAAAGGCAAATTTGCAATTCTGACGCTAAATTATGTAAGTAGGACACTTGGAACCTCAATTTCATGGTACAGCAGCCTCACAAAGCCCATGAAAAGGGACAGAAATCCCATGGTTGTTGTGGCCCTGGGGTGCTGCCGACCTGATGGGGCTGGAGGAGGGTGGCGAGGGGGGGGTCTGTACCCTGGCCAGGCAGCGCGGGGTGCTGGGCTCTCACCACAGTGCCCTTCCCACAGGTCTCTGTGCCGGTCCCTTGGGCAGAGGGACCTGGAGCTGCCATGACGACCGGCGACTGCTGTCACCTCCCCGGCTCCCTGTGCGACTGCCCGGGAAGCGCCGCCCTCTCCAAGTCGGTGGAGGACTCTGACCTCGGTCGCCCGCAGTACGTCACCCAGGTCACGGCCAAGGACGGACGGCTCCTCTCCACCGTCATCAAGGCGCTGGGTGCACAGAGGTGAGGCCCCTTCCTCGAGCAGCCTTCTTGGGGGACAGCAGATGGGATTTATTTTTTCCTTTTTTGGGCCTCTAGGGGCTGAGGGAGACAACAAAGTCATTTGTGAAGAAGTTTGTCTTGCTGAGTGCAGATCCTCGTTAGCCAGATGGTTCCTAGACCTGTGTGATCTTTGCACTGGTTCATGCTGGTTGCATGTGCAGGGGGGTAGGGACTGGTGTATCCAAAGCCCTTAGAACGTGTTCAGGGAAGGGCAACCAGGCTGGGGAAGGGTCTGGAGAGGAAACCTGCTGAGGAGCAGCTGAGGGAGCTTTGGGGGTGTTGAGTCTGGAGAAGAGGAGGCTGAGGGGAGACCTTCTCCCTGCCAGGAATGACCTGAGAGGAGGTTGGAGAGAGGTGGGTGATGGTCTCTTGTGCCCAGGGCCAGGGGACAGGACAAGGGGAATGGCCTCAAGCTGCACCAGGGCAGGTTCAGATGAGATGTCAGAAGAAATTCTTCCCCCAAAGAGCTGTGGGGGTGTGGGACAGGCTGCCCAGGGAGGGGGTGGAGTCCCCACCCCTGGGTGTATTGACCAGATGGGAGATGAGGTGCTCAGGGATGTGGGTTTAGGAGAGGACAGGGATGGTCGGACTCCATGATCTCAAAGGGCTTTTCCAACCTGGTCATTCTGTGATTCTGTGACCTGTGGCCACTCCAGCTTAAGATGGCACCATCAGCCCTTCTCTGTGTGTCTCTGCCAAGTCCTGGCCCAGCAGCAGGGGAGGTGGGATGCCCTGCTAGCAAGGGCAATGTGCTGTTCATGGAGATGATTTAAGGGCTGGAAACGAAGGACAACCCTATTTTGGAGATGGTCATGGAATAAAGTCATGGTGTTGGTTTGCAGCCCCAGGGAGAAGAGAGTGTGATGCAGGAAATTGTCTCCAGCTATTGTTGGAGGGCAGGTGTGGCAGCTTCACCCGCTCAAGCTCTTCCTGATGTGACATCTCATCATGTGTTTTGAGCAGCTTCCAGAGAAGAGGACACTTGGCAGGGTTGTTCAGTCCAGCAAGTGAGGCTGGGTGCATTTTGTGTTCAGATCCCATCTGAGCAGCCACTGGGTGATTTTCAATGAATTTGGCCAAATGTTGATGAGGTGTGAAAGCAGTGACTGCAAACATGGGGGAGAAAAGCAGGAAAACTAGATGAGAGCTGAGGCAAACATGATTTCTGTAAAGATGGGGAGAGGCTGTTCAGTAGGGCCTGTTGTGACAGGACAAGGGGTGATGGGTTTAAAATAGAGGGAGGGAGATTTAGATTGGAGATTAGGAAAAAGTTCTTTGCTGTGAGAGTGGTGGAGCACTGGAACAGGTTGCCCAGGGAGGGGGTGGATGCCCCTGGATCCCTGGAGACGTTCAAGGCCAGGTTGGATGAGGCCCTGAGCAACCTGATGTAGTTGGGGGTGTCCCTGCTTCTTGTAGGGGGGGTGGACTAGATGACCTCTGGGAGTCCCTTCTAACCCTCATCATTCCATGATTCTATGATCTATCAGGTCCATAACAGCGTGAGTTTGCCCTCTGATAACAGATAGGATGGGCCAGGAGTTGCTCAACCCCTTAAAACTTGAAGAGGTGTAAAAATTGGAGGAGGAAACCACCTGGGATTACAGGTTTAAAAAAAAACCCAACAGGATCCCTCACATGAGTGTCTTCATGGGACACCAGTTTGTTTTGGTGCTGGTGGGTTTTGGTCTCTTCCTTGCCCTTAGCAAGGTGAAGCCAGGAGCAGTGTGACTGGACTGGAAGGTTGGATTAGTGATCTGATCCCTAGAGCCTGCTGGAAAACTCTGTTTGAGGGTAGATTGTGTGGGAGGGTGACCAGGCCCCTCCACCTCCGGAGAGGAAGGAAGGAAAATGGAGTCTGATAAGAAATGGGTTTTTTTCTTGCACTGTCAGCAAATTTTTTTCCTTTCTGGATTGTTTATTGGTAGCCAAGGTTATATTAATGTACTGGAAATATGAAACTTCTCAGGCAGGAAGAGAATGGATGAAATATCTTACAGATGCTTTTCTTAAGAAAAAAAACAGCTGTATGAGAGTTTTGGAGGTTTGGGGGTTGTTCTTTCTGGTCTGCAAACCAAAACAAGTTGTGAGGAGCTGTTGACTCCACTGAGGGTGGAGAAGCTCTGGACAGAGCAGGGAGCTGGGCAGTCACCAGCCACATGAAGTTTAACAAGGGCAAGTCCCAGATCCTGCACCTGGGAAGGGACAACCCTGGCTGTACACCCAGCCTGGGGGCTCAGATGCTGGAGGGCAGCCATGCTGAGGGGGGTCTGGGGGTCTGGGTCACAGCCAGTTCCCCAAGAGCCAGCGGTGTGCCCAGGCACTGGGAGAGCCAACCCAAACCTGGGGGCACCAGCCGGGCCAG
>VXBZ01012905.1:1045-25504 GCA_013399135.1 Heliornis fulica | reverse complement strand
TGTGGGGCACTTGAGCCGCACTTAGGGGCAGCGGGGAGGGTGGACTCGGTTCTGTCCTGCCCTGGGAGCAGCCAGCAGAGCATCTTCTGCCCTGAATTCCTCCTCCCCCTCCAATTCTTTACCTTGAATCCCAGCACTGTTGTCAACTCTGATATTTTATTTTTATGGAGGGATGAGGCTGTGTAGTGGATGGAGCGGCTGGGGTTGGGGTGGATGGGGGTGCTTGGATGGCTCAGGGTTAGGTGAGGTGTTTCTGGAAGATCAGGAGCTCAGGCAGGCCCAAGGCCAACAGGAGACAGCTGCAGACCCTCTGGGACTTTTCTCTGTGATGGGTATTGTATTTGCACCTCAAAGATGACACTCTGCAGACATCCTGGAGACCACCATGGCCTTGCCCCCAGCGTGGTCATCCTGACAGGATGTCAGGAGTGGGAAGGGACCTCAGAAGATCATCTAGTCCAACCCCCTGCCCGAGCAGGATCATCTAGATTAGATCACACAGGTATTTGTCCAGATTGGTCTTGAATGTCTCCAGAGAAGGAGACTCCACAACCTCTCTGGGCAGCCTGTTCCAGTGATCTTTCACCCTCACGGTGAAAAAGTTCCTCCTTATATTAAGATGGAATTTTCTATGTTCCAGCTTGGACAAATTGCCTCTTGTCCTGTCACTGGCCAGCACCAAGAAGAGCCTGGCTCCATCCTCCTGACACTCACCCTTTATGTATTTATAGACATCAATGAGGTCACCCCTCAGTCTCCTCCAAGCTGAAGAGAACCAGCTCCCTCAGCCTGTCCCTCAGCCTGTCCTCAGAAGGACAACGTTCCACTCCATCATCTTGGTGTCCCTGTGCTGGACTCTTTCAAGGAGTTGTATGTCCTTCTGGAACTGAGGGGCCCAGAACTGGACACAACATTCCAGGTGGGGTCTCACCAGGGCAGAGCAGAGGGGGAGAAGGACCTCTCTTAACCTACTGGCCACCCCTCTTCTAATACACCCCAGGATGCCATTGGTCTTGTTGTCCAGGAGGGCACATTGCTGGCTCATGGTCATCCTGCTGCCCCCCAGGACCCCCAGGTCCCTCTCACCTGCACTGCTCTCCAAGGGGCCAGACCCCAGACTATACCAGTACCTGGGGTTGTTTCTCCCCAGATGCCAGACCTTACACTTGTCCTTATTAAATTTCATTCAATTTCTCCCTGCCCAGCTCCAGCCTGGAGATGTGGTCTCCAGACCAGATGTGGTCAGCAGTCCCGTGCTGCTGCTGTACACTCTCCTGCTGTGGGTGTGATGGGCTCCAGCTCTGCTGCGGCCTATTCCTCTGCTGCAGCCTCCTCTGCCATGTGTCCCACCCACTGCCTGTCCCTTAGCACTTGTCCTGTCTCCTTCACCAGCTGATGGACGTTGCTTAGAGCTTCCAGGGAATCCTTTTAGGACTTGACCTGGCTCTCTGCCGGCAGCTC
This sequence comes from Heliornis fulica, assembly GCA_013399135.1. Taxonomy (NCBI): domain Eukaryota; kingdom Metazoa; phylum Chordata; class Aves; order Gruiformes; family Heliornithidae; genus Heliornis; species Heliornis fulica. Next base: position 24,043 of record VXBZ01012905.1, on the reverse strand, counting down.
TCGGTGTCTTGCTCCCTTTCCAGCATGGTTTCCCCGCCGAGGAACGGCGGGGGAGCGGGGAGCTGCTGTGCTGAGAGCTCCAGCCTCCCGCGTGCCCCCTGTGCCCGCAGACGTGCCCGATGCGCCCCAGATGGCATGATGTTTGATGTGAGGCCTTGGCAGAACCCACCTGCTCTGAGACAGGATCCCCACTGAGGTGAGGATGAAGATGGCAGCTGGGGACCTGCCGCATGGGGCAAAGCAAGGATGGGGCCTTGTGGGCTGGTCCCAGTGTCGTGCTGTGAGGATTTGGACCCAGATGTTGACCCAGATGTGATGGGTAGCATCCAGCGTGGCTTTCTTTGTCCTGAGGCCACAGTTTGGGTGGAGAACCTCCCAGCAGATTTGTTTCAGTGAAAATGTTTCCTTTACAGCCCCATCCAGCCCTTCAGAGCTGTGTTAACCCTCTTAATCCAGAGAGTGGTTGTCAATGGCTTGATGTTCAGTTGGAGACCTGTGACAAGTGGTGTCTCTCAGGGGTCCGTACTGGGACCGGTACTACTTATTATCTTCATCAGTGACACCGACAGTGAGGTTGAGTGCACCCTCAGCAGGTTTGTAGATGACACCAAGCTGAGTGGTGCAGTTGACACGCTGCAAGGATGGGATGTCATCCAGAGGGATCTGGACAAGCTGGAGAAGTTGGCCCATGGGAACCTCGTGAAGTTCAACAAGGCCAAGTGCAAGGTCCTGCACCTGAGTGGGGGCAATCTTCATCACCAGTACAGGCTGGGAGATGATGAGATAGAGAGCAGCCCTGCAGAGAAGGACTCGGGGTGCTGGTGGATGAGACACTCGACATGAGCTGACAACGTGCACTCACAGCCCAGAAGTGTCCAGGGCTGCATCCAGAGGAGCGTGGCCAGCAGGTCAAGGGAGGGGTTTCTCCCCCTCTGCTCTGCTTTCATGAGACCCCACCTGGAGTCTTGTGTCCAGCTCTGGAGTCCCCAACATAGGAGAGACATGAACCTGTTGGAATGGGTCCAGAGGAAGCTCACAAAGTGGATCCGAGGGCTGGAGCATCTCTCCTATGGAGACAGGCTGAGAGAGTTGGGATGTTCAGCCTGGAGAAGAGAAGGCTCCAAGGAGATCTTAGAGCTCCTTCCAGTCCCTGAAGGGGCTACAAGAAAGCTGTGGAGGGGTGTTTGAGAAGGGCCTGGAGCAACAGGACGAGGGGGAATGGATTGAAATTGGAAGGGGCAGATTGAGATTGGCTCTTAGGAAGAAATTCTTCCCTGTGAGGGTGCTGAGGCCCTGGCACAGGGTGCCCAGGGCAGTGGTGGCTGCCCCCTCCGTGGAGGTGTTCAAGGCCAGCTTGGACGGGGCCTTGAGCAGCCTGGTCTGGTGAAGGTGTCCCTGCCCATGGCAGGGGTGTTGGAGCTTGATGGGCTTTGAGGTCCCTTCCAGCCTGGACCATTCCAAGAACTTCTCCCCTTGGGAATTTCAGAGTGTTGAATCATCCGTGCGCTCACGATAGGGACCAAAACCCCAGCGCAGAGGCCGTTTCCCAGCCTCCGCTCCGCAGGCCCTGGCTCTCCGCGGGGAACGGCAGCCAGAGGGGTGCAGGCAGCTGCCAGGCTCTCGCCTGCTCCCCTCGCTCTGGTTTCTCCTCTTCAGTCACACGGGATCGGCCGCCTCCGGAGCTGCTGACAGGGTTGTGTCGGGAGGCCTTGGGAGTTACGCCGGCCGTTCCCTCCTCGGGCCCGGAGCCTTCTGCTGCGGGAACAGGCAGGAAGGGGCACGCAGCCAACATGTGTCAGGAGCTGCAGAGGAGGAAATTGGCCTCGTTCGCTTCAAACCGTGGGGTTAGTCTTTGAGTTTTGGCTCCTGCTGAGAGGTTATTTATATGTGGGCTTTTTTTTTATTATTATTTCTTAGAGATTTTATTTTTTCCTAACCGCTAGATGTGGCAGGCTGGGAGCTGATCCCACCTCTGAAGGGTTCTGAACGGGAATAAACAGCGTTTCTCACCGTTTGCGTTCCCAGCTGGCAGTGCTGGGAAGAACTAGTGTGGAAAGCCACACCAGTTCCCAACCTGGCAGTGTTGGGAAGGACTGGTGTGGCTTTAGTCCTGATGCCCAGCCTGGCAGTGTTGGGAAGGACTGGTGTGGCTTTAGTCCTGATGCCCAGCCTGGCAGTGTTGGGAAGGACTGGTGTGTCTGTAGTGCTGATGCCCAGCCTGGCAGTGTTGGGAAGGACTGGTGTGGCTTTAGTCCTGATGCCCAGCCTGGCAGTGTTGGGAAGGACTGGTGTGGCTTTAGTCCTGATGCCCAGCCTGGCAGCGCTGCTGTAGCCCGTTTAGCACTTCATCGTGTTGAAACGTGGCCCCATCTCTGCCGGAGCGGGGAGCAGGACCTGTGGTTGCCCTTGGAGAATGCAACAGTAGGAAAGGGAGCTGGGAAAGCAAGAGGAGTAAAATCTCCTCAGCTCCTGAAGCGTGAGAGTGGAATGGTGAGGAGGCTGATGGAGGGTGGATGATGACTCCTCGACCGGTTCCGTGCACCCTTCTTTGGTGCTCCCGAACCACAGATCCGCTCCCCGACGCTTGGGATGGAGATGTCGGTGTGAGGGACGGTGGGTGATTGATCCTGCTGACTCACGGGCCCAATTTCTCCTCGGATGGAGACAGTAGGTGCTAGAGATGGGTTGGATGTGGAGGCTAATGGTCTGGGGTAGACTCTCGGTCATGTTGCTTTGCTTCCAGGCTGGTGGCAGCTGCTAATTAGCCTAACGACCCCGCTTACCCACCGCCATTTATCAGCCTGAGTGAGATTTCTTTCAAGGAAGATTCGTGTGTCTGCAGCGCCGTGTGACCCCCAAGGATGAGCTGATGCAGGGGTGGGGGCTGGGTGCCGGGAATAACCCGCTAATGAGCAGAGCTACTCCTCCACCCGGCAGATGGGAAGTGCCGTGCGTGGAGCAGAGTGGTGGCTGCTTTTCCCTTCCCTGCTTTTAAAGGTCGGTTTCTTGGGGATTTGCCGCCTTTTCCCAGTTTCCTGCGAGCTCAGCGTCTTACCCGGCATCCGCCGTTGAGCGGACGCGGCGCCACCTTGCCGGCAAATCCATCCCGTGTGCGGGTGGCCTCGGGGGTGTGTGGGCACCCCAATATTCTGAGCTGATGGCAGGCAGAGCCCCCCTGCCCCACGGAAAAGGCGGCTGGCGGTTGTGGGTGACATCTTGTGACGTTCCCACCGTGCGGTGATGGACGCCTGGGGCTGGAGGCCGAGCGAGGGAAGAGCCACCCTGGGCCTAGGAGGTGCCGAGGGAAGAAGTCGCTGGGCTCCGGTGTGATTTGAAGCGAGCGGCAGCCTGGTGATATGTTGTATGTGGTGACAACATCTGCTGGAGATATTCCTGTCCCTGTTACTCATTCCTGCCCACGGACCAGAGAGGGAACTGAGCTGATGTAAATAAATTCTCTCGGGGGTTTTCCGGGGTGAGCTCAGGTTGCGGGGCTGGCACGGGCCAGCGCTGTGCCGCTGGGCTGGACGGGGTCACACTTGGGGGACAGTGGCTCTGTTGGGCTCGTGGTGTCTTGTCTGTCTGTCCTTCTCTGGTGCTGCCAGCCTTGTCCCCGGCTCCGTCCCGGTGTGCTCCAGATGGGATACATCCTGTTGCTGTAAGACATTAACCCACCAGGCTTTTATACGGCGTGGCAGTGGCACAGGCATGTGTCTGCTGGTGCCTCCCTTGTGCTTGACACCAAAATTGGTTAAAACTCAGTGAATGGGTTTACTGGGGAACAGTGGATGGGTTTACTGGGGAACAGTGGATGGGTTTACTGGAGAATGCTGCCAGCCTGGGGCCGTGCTGCCATGGGTAATGCAGAGAGCAAGGCTGCTCCGCAGGCCCGGGCGATAATGCTGGTCACCACACGAAGGTCACCATGTTTTATGTCCTGTCAAGGGGATGAGATGTGATACGGCTCAAAAGGGGTTTTTTTGTCCAAGGTTGAGGGAGGAAGCGGCTTGTCGGGGCTTTTGGCTGCACTTCCTCGATGCAAATGCAGGAGCTTCCATGCCTCAGTTTCCCCTGTCTGCTGCTGTGATCTGATGCTCCCATCAGGCACAGGTTGGGCTTTGTCGAGGAGAGCAGCCAGGCTGGAGGACACCCCTTGGCAGCTGCAAATCCTGTGGCCAGGTTGGGTTTGGGTTTTTTTCCCAAGCTAGAAAGTAGTTTCATTCCGGAATGCTCCCTCCCCCGGTTAGCTGGGTAAAGGCTGTGTGGTGATTTTTGTTTTTCCCCAGGCGCTGCGCAAACAAACGCTGTTCCCAGACTCCCCCATCCCCCTCCTCTCTCCCTCCAGTCCAGTTGGGATGCAGGTATGCTGCCTCCTGCACTCAGAGTGGCCCTGTGGAAGCAAACATGGCTGGTGGCTGCTCTCCTCGGGCTTGGGGGCCTTGGAGCTGGGGCTCGTTCCTGGAGTCAAGCCCCTTGAGAGCTGGGCTGGCTGGAGGGGTTCTTCATGGAGAGAATGGTGAGAGGCTGGAAGGGGCTGCCCAGAGAGGTGGGGGATGCCCCAAGCCTGGAGGTGTTCAAGGCCAGGTTGGATGGGGCCCTGGGCAACCTTGTCTGATCCAGGCCTGTAGGTTGGTGGCCCTGCCTGTGGCAGGGGGTGCCAACACTCGATGTTCCTCAGGGTCCCTTCCCACCCAGACCAGTCTGGACCTCTCTGAGGGGAAGCTGCATCCCAGCTGGTGGTTCATCCATGGGGAGCAGGTTGTCCAAAGGGGACTCATTCCCCAAAATAATCAGTACCCCTGAAGCTGGTGGTGGTGCTGGGATGTCACATCACTGGTGTGGTGTGGTGAAGGGGCCGCCATGTCCTTACAGACCCTGTGGCTGCCGTGGCTGGATCAGCTCCAAGCAAACATTCCCATCTGCAGCTGTCCTGCCAGCCTGGGATCCCATCATCCACATTGATGGGATGCACCACCCCAGGTCTCCCGATCCCTCTGCCAGCACCTCGGTGTCCCGTAACCCACCGTGACGTTGAGGAGGTGCCGCAGCCCTTGGCAAGGGGATGGGAAGCAGAGCCGTGGGGAAGCAGGAGGGACGTCAGCGGCTGCCTGGGGAAGGGAGGCTTAGGAGAGGAGGAGAGAGAGCCCGTGGGTGCTCAGGGACCTGAGGAGAGGTGACTTGGGAAGGCTGAAGAGGATGGCCAGGTGCCAGCGGGCTCTTTGAGGCGGTACCTGAGCCACCAGGAAGGGCTGGTGAAGCCTCTCCCGTCCAGGCCCTGGGCAGACGCGTGGATCTGTAGGATGCCTTGTAAGCGGCGCGGGGCTCCCGGTGCTGTTTGCTGTCCCGTGGCTCGGAGGGGAGGAAGGCGCCTGTCTGTGTGTATCCTACAACCATACCAGGTTATGGGATGGCTTTGGTACAGGAGCTCTTTAGGTGTTTAGTGGTTTATGGTCTTCCAGGGTGGCTATTAACACTCTGTGTATGGGTGAAGGGAGCTGGCGGGGTGGGGCTGAGCTTTGAATGTCCCTTTGAAGGGAACCAGTCTTTGGGTTGCCTTGATCTGGGGAAGGAGTTAAAGCCCCTCACCCACCTGTGGTTCAGCTCTCAGGTCATGTTCCTCCAGTGCCTGGATCTGGGATCAGAAAAGCTGCATGAGAAGCCAACCCTCTGGTTGAGCTGATGAGAGCTTGGACCTGGTGGTGTCCTGTCTGTGCTGCCTCTGTAAATGGGTTTGGTGTTCCCCCAAGGCTGTGAGGAGGAGGATGGCAGTGGAAAGATGGGAATTCTGGGATTTCCAGGCTGCATACTCGACAGTGGTGCCTTGGCTCCGGGCAGGAGCACCTCCCTCTGTGGGGACCATCAAAGGTGGAAGATGTGGTGGAGAAGACAGCGGCAGATCCGGTTCTGTTTTTCCTCATGGTGTGAACAGAGACTTTTGGGGTTCCCATTGCACCACCTTCACACCCAGCGCTCTGTACCCATCATTCCCAGTGTGCTCGAGCCCTGGGGTCAAATGCATCCGCCTTCCTACGGGGAAGGGGCCTTCCTCAGCCACCCTTGGCTGAGAGAGGAGATGCACCTCGTCTTTGTGGCGTGCAGACGGTCTCCAGCCTTTGGCCACAGGGACAAGAACAACCAGACTTGCAGGTGCCTGTTGTTTCTGGGCAAGAAACCATCAGCTTCATCTTTGAGGCCACAGAGGCAGCCAGATTTTTCTGGGCAAGGAGGGGGGGATCCAGTTTGGAGCAGATTCCAAGCTGGTACCTCCAGGGACCCTTGATGAGAGGTTGGCTCCTCTTGCAAAGCCACTGTCATGAAGCAGAGCGTGTGGATTTGGGATGGAGGAGCAGGGTTTGGGAAATGGGATGTTTCTGGGCATGGAGATCCATGTCACAGTGCTGTGCTCCTTACTCACTGCTCCACCATCCTGCATTGCCCATGAGCCTTTGGGAACCATCCGCACCAGTCAACCAGTTCCAAGCACAGCACTGAGGTGGTGCCTGGCAGGAGGTTCTTGACAGCCCACACTGAGCAGAACCATTAAAACCCAGTCTCCTCTGGGACCTGGTGGTCTGATATGGGTGATGGGGAGAGAATCACTTTCAAATTCCTATTGGTCCCAAGGATTCAGCACTGGAGACTGTGTCGGTAGCCGTTAGCTCCGGTGCTCAGCGCGGCTCTCGCGTCTGCTCTTCTTCTCAGTTCTAGGAAATCAAATAAAGAGAAAACCACTTAGGAGGATTCTAATCACAACTTGGCAGAAGAACTTCAGGAAACCCAAGAAATCTTGTGGGCCAGATTGCCCGTGAATGGAAAGGGCGGTGATGGGCCATGGCTCGAGTGGGTTGGGTTTCTCTGGGCCCGTTTAATGGCATTGCATTAGCATTGCTGTCCCCCTCCCCAGGCTGGCTGAGGACGAGGAAATAAGTGTTCTTCAGTGTGGCAGAGACCTGCTGTCAGCTGGAAATGAGACAGAGTCCTCTGGGAGCAGTTGATCAAAGTCATCACTGGAGATGGCCGGAGTGTCTTGGGAGGGGAAGATGTATCGGAATAGTGACCTCGCAGATTGGGGCCGTAGTGTGGTTTGGTTGGATTTCTTCAAGATGTTGACCTTGACAGGCTTGAGGATCAGGCCCTGTGATCCTCATGAAGTTCAGACAAGGCCCAGTGCAAGGTCCTGCCCTGCAGGGCAGTGCCCATTATCTGTGTGGATTTGGGGGTGAACGGATGGAGAGCAGCCCTGTGGAGAAAGATCTGGGGGTACTGGTGGGTAGTAAGTTTGGCTCCAGGGGAGCTGGAGAGGGGCTGGTGCCCAGGTCAGGGAGGGCCAGGCCCAAGGCAATGGCCTTCAGCTGCAGGAAGGCAGAGGGAGAGGAGCTGGGGGGCACAAATCCTTCCTGGGGAGGGAGGAGGCCCTGGCACAGGGTGCCCAGAGCAGCTGTGGGTGCCCCTGGATCCCTGGCAGGGTTCAAGGCCAGGTTGGATGGGGCTTGGGGCACTCTGGGCTGCTGGGGGGTGTCAGTGTCTGTGGCAGAGGGTTATGGTATCACAGAATGGTTTGGGTTGGAAGGGACCTGTGTCAGAACTGATGGTCTTCAAGGTCCCTTCCAACCCAAAGCAGCCTCTGATTCCGTGGTGCCAAGTAGTGTGTGACAACAGGAAGTGCTGTTGGGGGTGGAAGATGCTGCTGTGACGTTCAGGGCCCTTGTGGGTGATGTCTGGGCCCAAACTGAGGTGTGCATCAAGGGTGCCTCCTGCTTGGATGAACCTGGTGCTGCAGGGACAGGTTAATCTCAGCTCCAGACCCTCTCTAGCAGCTGATGTTGAGTTTCCCACAACATTTTCTCCTCTCAAGTTTCCCAGTTTGGGGTTTGGCTCAGTCATAGCTCCTTCTGTAAATTGTTCTCTTGAACATTGGATTAAAACCCCACCGAGCAGGACGTGTCAAGCAGTTGGGGGAAGGAGAACCACAGGAGAGCTTCTCACCCTCGTGTCCTGCAGATTGGTCCCCAAACCCCACTTGAGCTTTGGTTCACGAGCGTGGGCTGAGCAGAGAGCTCCTGGAGTTGGGTTTTGTTTGTGCAGGGCTCCTCAGCACCACGTTGTACTATCATGTTTTGGTTTAGTGGTACTCCCAACATCTGGACTGGTTTTTCTAAACACACTTTCATCCAAGGAGAAGTTATGGGAGTGGGAACTCTTCTGATAAAGCTGCCAAAACCAATCTTTGCTCGAGACTTAAGTCCGCTCTCCAGACTTTCTCTTGGAAAACAATTCAGGGGTGAGCCCAAAGAACGACCCCAGGAAGCCCCAGATGCTCCAGCTGGTCATTCCTGCTTGGTGGGGGGGTTATGGGCCTATAAATTCTCTGTTTCAAGGTTTGAGTTTGTCACGTGCTGCGTGAGGTGATCTAATGGCTGTCAGGGAGGTTGCAGGAGATCGTGGTTGAGGTGGATGAATCCTGGAGAGGAGGGACCTGCACGTGGTTGGGTTGATGGGAAGGGTCTGAAACCTGCTGAGGTGCACATCTGTCTTCCTCTCTGCCTGTGGTGAATTGCTTTGCTCCTTCAGGATGACACCTGTGACAAGCTGATGTGACGAGCCTCGTAGCTGCCGGGGAGCGTTCGGTGTTGAGGACGCAACGGTGACAATGTGATAGGGGTCCTGTTGAGGGCATGGTCAGATCCCTTGGGGGGAAGCTGACCATGCTCCCCTGGCTTGTATGGGATCTAACCTTGGCTTTGGCCTTCCCAAAGGACTTGGGAAGGGTTGGGTTGGTTTGGGTTGGGTTGGTTGAGTGTGCTGTTAATCACAGTTAACTGTGTCCAGATGGTGCTAAGGCGATACTGAGGAAAGCGTGCTTCTAGAAGGTCTTTCATCTGGACCTCCTGCCTGGTGGCTTGTGTATCCTGTCAAACCTCTGGGTTCATGTTTTGGAGCTGGGACTCTTGCCTGTGAGGACCTTGGTGGCTGTCCTATTCCATTGAGTGATACCCAAAGCCAGGCCTTGAGCATGCTGCTGCTCAAGTTTATGGAAAAAAACTGGTGGCTTCTGAGGGATCAGGAGTGAAGGAAGAGTGCAGCCAGGGGCTGACACCACCACCGGTGAGCAGAGGGTCAAAGTCACGACCAAAGCCTTGACACCACCAAGAATATCGATACTGACTTGGAGGGGGTTGTGTTGGTGGAGCAGCGTGTTCTTTTGGGGGCTTCTCCTGGGTCTGGAAACATGAACTCTGGAAGGTGCCATCAGGCTTGGTGGCTCTGCTCACAGAGCTCCTCGAAGCCCTGGGACAGCCAAACCCATCCACATCAGCCAGGAGAGTGGGGCAGAACATGGAGCTTGACTCCAACGGGCTTGTAACCCCACGGGGCTGAAAGCCACCACTCTGCTTGGGCCAAGAGCTTGTAGGGACTTAATTGACGTGTCTTGGCACCGGGCTGTGACGCCGTGCCACCGTGCCAGGGTCAGACTCACTGCTCTTGGCAGGAGGTCTCCTGAGTGCCTGGTGCAGCTCCTGCAGCTCCCGCGTTCCCAGGGCGACAAACGCTGTTTGCTTCTTCTGGACTGAAATGAGAACCTCAGGGTAGGGCTGATCATGGGGCTTTCTGAAAGGTCTTGTAGGTCTTGATGCTTCATCTACAAGAAAGATGGGGAGAGGCTCTTCAGTAGGGCCTGTTGTGACAGGACAAGGGGTGATGGGTTTAAAATAGAGGGAGGGAGATGTAAGGGAAATCTCTTTCCCTATGAGGGTGATGGAGCTCTGGGACAGGCTGCTGGGAGGGTTTGTGGAGTCTCCTTCTCTGGAGACATTCAAGACCAATCTGGATACGTTCCCGTGTGATCTAATCCAGGTGATCCTGCTTGGGCAGGGGGTTGGACTGGATGATTTTTTGAGGTCCCTTCCAACTGCTGACATCTTGTGATCCTGTGATTTAGATTGGATATTAGAAAAAAGTTCTTTCCTGTGAGAGTTGTGGAGCACTGGAACAGGTTGCCCAGGGAGGTGGTGGATGCCCCATCCCTGGAGAAGTTCAAGGTCAGGTTGGATGAGGCCCTGAGCCACCTGATGTAGTTGGGGGTGTCCCTGTTCTTGCAGGGGTGTTGGACTAGATGACCTCTGGGAGTCCCTTCCAACTCTAGACAGTCTGTGATTCTATGATTCTATGATCTTGTTTCTCTCAGAGGCCACCCCACAGTGTGTATTTTTGAGTGACGTGGGATTTGGTGAAGGTTTTGGTCCTTCTTAGTTGGATGTTTTCTGGGTGGGAGGGAGGAACCTGTTATCAGTGAATGGTTGTCACGAGTGTGTTAGCTGTGTGTGCCTTCCTGGGCCGTCTACAGCCTGGTGGGATCTTGCTTGGAAGATGCCACCTTCCTGGGCTTCACCTTCCTTTTCCTGGGGGAGATGACAGAGGTGGTGGTGTTGGGTTGGCAGGTTGGTCTGAAGGATGGAGCTGGAATCCCAGCAGGATGCGGGGTGCTGGCACATGGATGTGAATGTGCTACCTGGGGAAGTTGAACTTGGCTTTGGAGGGTGGTTGTTTCAGAATGGTGGTGTCTTGTTCTGCAGGTCTTTGCCCCAACAGTGAAGCCTGTTGTCTTGTCCGTGGCTGCTTCAGCATCTCTGAGTTCCCACCCACTCTCTCAGTAGGGCAGCCAGGGGAGCTGGGTTTGGTTCAGTCTTGGTTGGCAGCATCTGACTTGCAAACCCCTCGGATGGGTGGTGCTCTTACAGGAGCCTCTTGTGCTGAAGATGATGTCCAGCATGAAAATTTTGCTTGGAGACACTGGATTGGGCTTGATTGGTGTGGTGGTCTGACCCTGGCTGGAGGCCAGAGTCCCACCAAAGTCACTCTGTCAGCCCCCTCTCAGCCAGGGGAGAAAATAGATATTGAGAGGCTCAGGAGTGAAATAAGGACAGGGAGAGACCATCTCACAGTCAGTGTCACGGGCACAACAGACCCACCACGGAATAACAAGTCCACCTAATTTATCTCCACCCCCCACCCACCTCCTCCAGAAAGGACCCAGTGAAAAGCAGAAGTAAAACCAGATCTGGAAACCCCTCACCCCCCTTCATCCCAGCCTCAACTTTACCCTTCTCCTCCCCAGGTGTCACAGGGGGAGATGGGGGTGGAGATTTGGGCCAGTTCCTCGTGAGTTGTTTTCCTTTGGGGGGTGAAGATTCCTCACACTCTTCCCGAACCATCACTGATGGGCTTTGCCTTGGGCAGTGGCAGGTCCAGCCTTGACCCAGCTGGTGTTGGCTCTGTCAGACCTGGGGAAAGCTTCTAGCTGCTTCTTGCAGATGCCACCCCAGCAGCCCCACTACCTCCCCAAACCCTTGCCACACAAGCCCACACCAGTTGGTCAAGGTGGCCATGTAAAACTTTCCCTTTTGCATGCCCTGGGGGTTCCTCGCTGCCGAGGTGTCCTACCAAAGCTGCTGTGTCAGCACATGGGCACATGTCTAAGCACATTGAGACATGGCTTCCTCCTAAGCCAAGTGTGAAGAACAGAGACCACAGCTGTGCTGACCAGCTACATGGTCCCAAACTAAAAGTCCACCTCTTCTTAGCTGCTCCATAAGCCCGTACTGACCTCAGAAGAGGACTGTTCCACCTCCTCTGCAGTGTTCCAGCCTGTTCTCCCTGCCAGCACCCTCCAGGTGCCTACACACAGCTTGGCTGTTGCTCTGGGACTTGTCACGACTCTTCGTGCCCCTCTACCTCAGGATCAGGCGGTTCTGGATGACAATCAGATGAGATGTCATGTCCTGCCGTCCTCCCTGCTGCCCAGGAGAAGACTCCTTGGTTTCCCTGTGTGGAGAAGGCAGCAGGGTGCATGGGGACTGGAGGCAGCGTTGGGGTGCTGCTCTGCTTTGGGATCTCCAGTTTTCCCTGTTGTCCTGGACTGCTTTCAGCCCAGGCAGGTGTCAGGAGACATCTCTCCAGACACAGCAGATACCCTTGGAGAACAGGGAATCTCACAGAGCTCCTGTGTGTCTGGAGCTTGGGCACAGCAACCTTCCCCCTTGTGTGATCCTCAGAGCTCTGCTACTGCACCAGGAGGTGTCCTACAAGCTCCTGGCCACCTCTTCCCACACTTGATGCTCAGGGCTTTGTGCAGCCAGGCAGGGAACTGGGTCAGGGGTGTGATCCCATTAAAGCTGTGTCAGAGCAGGTTTCACCAGGGGCTGTTGCTGGGAGAGAGGTTTTGCCCAGGGGTGGTGGGATGGTTCCTTCAGGTGGTGGTGCTGCCAGTCCCTGAAGACATGCCCTGCACTGCTAGGCAACCAACCCCAACTCCTGCTGGGGTTCTGGCTGCTGAGGCTTCGTTTGCTTCCCAGAGAGCCGGGTCCCGCTCCCTCATGGCCTCGGTGCTGTTTCAAGGCAGCCATGGCGGGTGGGCAGCTTCCTGGCCACCTCTCCTCGAGCTCCTTCTCTCCAGGGTGCCCGTGCCCCACCCTGGTTCCCCAGGGCAGGGGAGGGTGCCTTCAGTAATCCTGACTAATCCTTTAATCTCTATCAACACTGATAGGTATTAAAAGCAGCAGATAAGGTTCAGACCGTGGCTTGGAGATCTCCACCCTCTTCCAGCTAAATCTGTGCTGATTGGGCTTCCTCTGAAGGGCCCTGCCGAGCAGCTGGAGCGGTTGAGTGGGTGGATTAGCTGCTCCCAGCCCCAGCTTGTCCTCCTTGCTGGGCCCCATCCTGCCCTCCCTGCTGGGCTCCATCCTGCCCTCCCTGCTGGGCTCCATCCTGCCCTCCTTACTGGGCCCCCATTGCCCTCCTTGCTGGGCTCCATCCTGCCCTCCCTGCTGGGCTCCATACTGCTCTCCTTACTGGGCTCCATCCTGCTCTCCTTGCTGGGCCCCATCCTGCCCTCCTTGCTGGGCTCCATCCTGCCCTCCTTGCTGGGCCCCATCCTGCCCTCCTTACTGGGCTCCATCCTGCCCTCCTTACTGGGCTCCATCCATCCTGCCCTCCCTGCTGGGCTCTTGCCAGACAAGCCCATCCATCTGTCACTTGCCAGAGTGACCCCCCACCGCCACTGGGTGTTCTCTGCTGAGCTGGAGCAGGTCTGTCACCTCCTGTTCTTCAGCTCCTGGGGTCCACCTGGATATGACCCTGATGTGGCTGCAGATGCTTCATGGAGATTTTGGGTTTACTGGGTCTGCTGGTGCCGCCATTTGTGGTTGCTTGCTGCTGTGGAGCGGGATTTCCCTCCTACCCCACCTCCAGCATTCCCACCACTGGGTGCTCCTCCTCCAGGCCTTCCTCCCTCCATGTATTTTTGGGCACCTCTGCTCGTGACCGGGGGCTGTGGTGTTTTCACTAGGACACACGTGGGTACTTTTGGTTCCCACAGCTCTTCCACCAAGGTGGGACCCCAGAGCTGCCCACTGTATTTGATGGACAGCAAGGAAAGGTTGTTGATGCCTGCAAGAGCAGCTCCAGGTTGAGTTCCCTACACAAACCAGACCTCCCCTGTTGTTTGTACCACCAGAGACTTGTTCCCTGTTGTCTTCCAGCTTCTCCCCATAGAGCTTGCTCGGCGTTGCCACCGGTTCCCTCATCAGCAAAGCCATGGTTAATCCTTCCCTTAAATCCCTTAAGCTCTCAGCAAACAACCCCCATCTTAAACTTCCAGCAGCAGATCCCGGCTGGGACGGAGCCTGGCTCACAACCCCGTGGTTTTATTTTTGTTCCCAGGTCATCAGCTCCTCTGGAGGTTCCTCCCCACCATCCCTGTGGCCTGTTTGCACGTGGTGTGTCCTGGCTGTCAAAATACTCAAGTTCTTAATTACCTAATGACAGGTTCCCAGCATGTCACGTTGTGTGGGCGAGGATTTGTTGCTCAGGTTCAGCACTGCTGGGGTCTCCCCCCACCGAGGAGTCGCCTGTCCTCTGGGTGTTGGATTTACCTCAAGCCTCCATGGGCTGGTGAGGACAAAATAGGCTGGAAATCTAGGATGGAGCTTTCTCCATGAACCTGCTCAGCTCCCTGTACCTGAGCCCTCGAATCAGGTGTGGACCCAGAACCGCTTCGCTCTGGGCAGTGGTGGTGGTTTGGTTCTTCCAGATGTGTTGGTTCCTTCAAAACACGAGGTTGTCTCGTTGCTTTGGGTCCTGCTTTCCAAGCATATTTCCAAATATCCCCTCTTGGAAAATCAGCATCGTTCAGCAGAACCCAAGGGAACCAGCAAAATAATCAGGGCTCAGCCTGGAGTTTCTGTCTCGGAACTCTGGATGAAATGTGCTTCGGAAGTGGTGGGATTGTGTCGCGCTTGTTCTCCAGGGCTGGCGAGTGCTTTTCCCACTCATCATCCCAGGAGGAGGAAAGGCTCTGAGCCTCCTTGAGGACACTGAGTGGCATCTTGCTGCAGAATGGCTGCTCCTGGGGATTATTTGGCAAAACAGAAGGAAGGGGGAATGAAAACGTTAACACGGCGTTGGAGGCCGGCAGCTCCAGAAGCTCCTGTCCTCCAGGCTGCCTCTCGGGTGCCTGTGGTTCTCCGTCCATCCCTCCCCCAAAACAGGATCTGGAGGAAAAGCCGTGGTGAATTCGAATTCCTGAAAGATTGATTTCTTGAAAAGACTAAATCAACACACTCGTTAGCACGGGCTAATTGCAGGAGCCACAGTGGGCCTGGGAGCACCCCTCCCTTAGCACAGGCTGCTTTCCCTGGGATTCCCGGAGCAGCCAAGCTCCTGTACCGAGGAGAAAAACCCTGGGGCCGAACTCGGGGTGAGTGGAGGTGGGAGAACACCCACGGGCAGGTGTCGGGCACGCCTGCTCCGGGCCATCCTCGCTCTTCCCAGGAGCTGGGGAGGATCAGCCTCCCAGCGCTCCATACTTCCCGGCAAGCAGGGGCTTGAACAAAAGCCGGTTGCCTACATCTGCCTGGGCTGATTTATTTATTTTTTTATATACTCAGATGTTTTTTAATTCCTTTTTTTTTCCTTTTTTCCCCCTTCTCAAACAAACCCAGCGCTCTGGGCTCGGTTGGCGCCGTGTCTCGTGGCATATGACGGATAATCAGCCTGGCTCCCCCGCCTGCGGAGGGGGCGATGCTCCTGTCGATATGTGACCTGGAAAAGGCTTTAGAAATCACAGCCCTGCTGCTGCCGGGGCTTTGCACCCCTCTTCTGCTGCCTGGCAGATGAGATCTCTGCTGCAAAGCTGCTGATGGCTCCTCGAGCTGGCTGAGCCGGGTGCTTGCCCTCGGAGCCTGCCCAGGGCGGGGGGGTGGGGGGGGGCAGGCTTCCCTTCCCCTCCCCCCTCCTCTCCTCTGTTTTTGATGTGGTTTCCCAAGGGACCTGGTAAGCTGCAGGCCTGGCTTGGAGGATGTCTCCTTACAGACTGGGAACTGCTGCCCAGTGCCAGCCAGAGCCTTTAACAGACGAGGACCCACGGGGACGGATGGACTTGGAGCGTGTCCGGCACATCGTGTTTCCAGCTCGTGGGGTTTGAACCCCCATCAGTCGTGATTCCCCCTGGGACCAGCCCTATGCTGGGACTGGAGCCTGTGTCTGGGCTCCTTCTCCTGGAGAGCAGTGTGATGGTGGCTCCCAGACCTTGTGGTGCCTCCTTTGGGGGTGCTGAGCAAGCTGCTCCCACCAGCGGCCTTGTGAAGATGTGTGGTGATCTCGGGGGTCCAGCCGAGGGCTTTGCTTGGTGTCACACTCGACAAGAGCTGAGTTGTGGGGAGCTTTGGGAGTTTGAGGAGTGTGTGATGAAGAGGAGGCTTGGGGTAGAAGGCTGCAGACTGGGTGGTGAACAATTCAGGTGGATGCTCCCTGCATCTGTGTGCCTTCCTTTCGGGGCTGGCTTTTCCAGCCTGGGATCAGACCAGCAGCTCCTGCTCGATTGTCTTCCCTTCCCTGAAGGGTTTTGCTCCAGCTGTGGGTGCTGCTTCTTCAGGCTTTTCCTTCCACATCTGCTTCTCGTGGCTTTGGTGCTTTTTGGTGGTGATGCTTTTGTGGCATCCCACCACCTCTGCGTGAGCTCAAGCCCTGGGGGCTTGGAAACACGTCGGCTCTTGGGGATGAGTCTTGTCCTCTTGCTTGTTGCGGTTGGTCAGGGGGTGACAATGGGGATTTGGGTGGGACCTCCAGTGCTGGGACCATGGTGGGAGATGTCTCTATCTCCAGACCCTGCTGGGCTTGGCAGCCCTGTTGCCTGACCCAGATTTTTGTGATGGCTCCTTAGGGTTTGGCACACAGGGAAGGGTCTGAGATCTCCATTTGTGGCTCAGAGATGACTGTGGGGCTTGGAGCCTGAAGCAAGCCACGGTGGTGGTCCAGGCACCACTCAAGAGATGCTCAGGGATGCAGCACATGAGGTCATAAATAGTGTCCCTGTCCTCAGGAGGGGGAGTAAATCATTTCCCCTTGTTTGCTGCATCCCTTTCTCTCAGTGCCTTCCTCCTCCTCCTCCTCCTCCCTCCTGTTAATTGCTTAGTGATTGCTGATGCAATAACACGATGTGTCTTCAGTCCCTGCACTCGCCTCCTTCCTCAGGGGTCTTCATCTGTCCCTGTGTGAGGAGGTGGGAGCTGCCCCTGTGTGGGGAGGTGGGAGCTTTGCCCTGTGTGAGGAGGTGGGAGCTGCCCCTGTGTGAGGAGGTGGGAGCTGCCCCTGTGTGAGGAGGTGGGAGCTGCTGGCTCAGGTCCCCGTGGCCATAGGGTCCTCAGAGAGGGGGAGGCGATGGAGCCAGGCCTGGAGCAGGGATCTGTCCTGGCCCGAGAAGGTGGCTGAAAACAAGGTGGGAGCAGCCCATGTCCTGAGCTTCACATTGTCCACCAGCCCCTTCTTGTTGGTGAGAACGAGGTCTGTCATGGTACCTGTGCTTGTCAGCTCCTCTGTCTCTTGGAGATGTCAGATACAGATGTTGGCAGAGAGCCAAGAGGTCTGTCTGTCTTCTAACCATGGAAAGTGCCACCAGCAGCTGTCCATGCAGTCATCTCTTGCTTCTGTGTCAGGCAGAAATGCGTTCCTCCTGCCTCAAGGTCAAGTAGAAGTGTCTAAAGCTGTTGGCCAGCTGTTGTGGTGATCCTGTAGCTTCCCAGCTCTGAGAGACTGTGCTGTGGGTACTGGGAATCTTCTCTTCTGGGGTGTCTTAGGGTCACAGGACAGGCATGTGACAGTGCCACTCTTGGGAGGGACTCTGGTGTCCTGCTTTTCTCACTCCTCCCCAAGAACCTGGACTTGAAAAATCATCCCTAATGAGGGATTGAAGGCCAAGAAATGCTGTGGGCCTGGGTTCCCAAGGATCCTGGGAACACAGCGCTGGAGAGTAGCGGGGCCTGGGTTTGATCCCACAGGAACGTGTCCAGATTGGTCTGGAATGTCTCCAGAGAAGGAGACTCCACAACCTCTCTGGGCAGCCTGTCCCAGGGCTCTGTCACCTTCAGTATGATCTGTGTTGTCCTCCATGAGCTGCCTGTTCGGGCCAGATCCTCCTTGGTCCCAGGGAAGCGGTTGATTTTTGATGGTGGGTGTCACTGGGTGCTGTGGTGGCCAGCAAAGCCCGGGCACCTCAGCGTGACACCCTCGGTGCTGCAGTGCCTGGACCTGTTGCTGCTCTGCTCCTGATGGTGACATTGGGATCTCCTGGACTTAGCTGACCACTAATCTGAAGAATCAGTCAAATTCCAACGGGACAGGGAATAAACCAGGTGAAGATCTGGTCTTGCTTATGGTGGGCCTGTTGCTACCAACATCTCTGCTTTGTTTTAGGGATGTCAGCGAAAGTTCCAGCTGCTTGGTAGGACCCACCCTTGGGTGGCTTTCAGCCCCACCACAGAAGAAGCCGGGTGGAGGAAGGCTCGGCAGCTGCCGGCGCCGGGTGGTGGGGTGGGTTTGTTTCTGTTCCAGCAGTGACTGTTTCTGTCTCCTTTCTAACCACCATGGGGCTTTGTTTGGGGACGAGGAGGAACAGTGGAGTCGGTGACCCGTGGGTGTCCCTGCCCACGGCCTCAGAAACACGAGGTTAGAGGCTAACAACCTTCCTGGAGCTTGGTTGGGCTGCAAGAAAGCTTCAGCCATGGGTGGTGTCGGCTTTGGTGGGGGCTGTTGTGGATCTCAGGCACGAGCTCTTCCACTGGCCACGAGCTCTGGAGGAGCTGGTGAAGCAGCACTTGGAGCTGTTCCTCTGTGTTTGCCCTGAGTGCTCTCCAGGAGGAGGATGGCTGCGGGCAGCGAAGTCCCGTCAGTCACGAAGCTCTGCTCCCTTGGATGTGCTGAGAGCCCTCAGCATGGCTCCATCCTTCTCCAGCTGGTGGGTAGCCTGCAGGTGGTGAGTTATGGTCTTTGTTGTTTGCTGCTCCTGGCTCTGCTCTTGGATGTCTTCTGCAAGCTGGTCTCTCTGCATTAGCACTTGGTGGCTATGAAAGATGGGACAGGTGTAGCTTGGTGACACCACTCTGTGCTTAGAGGAACCTCTGCATCACGTTGCACAGACCAAAACCAGGAGAGCAGATTCAGGTTGGATGTAGCAGTGGTTTGTAGTGAGGCAGGTGGTGAGACAGTGGAAGAGGTTGCTAGAGAAGTTGTAGGTGCCCCATCGTTGGAATTGTTTGTGGTTAAGTTGGATGGGGCAATCTGACCCCATGAAATGAAAGATGTCCCTGCAGGGGGGTGAGTTAGATGATCTTGGAAAGTTCCTTCCAACCCAGATCATCCAGTGGTGCTAAGATAGCATTTTGGAGATGGTTCCCCTCTAGGTAATCAGAAGAACCACCTTTGGGTATTGCTTGACTGAGTTATGGATGTCCTTAGCTCCATATCCCCACCGCTTCTCCGTCATGGTGAATCCAGCTGTGACTGACATTTGCTTCTGGAGCCATTTGCAGCCCATGGACGTTGGGAGACTCAGCCCAGTGCTGTAGTTGTGGCTGTTGGGAAGCTGTGGCCATCCCTGTGCCGCTCTTGCAGTGCACATGGGCTTCATGGCTTGGGGGTTGAGAACACCTGCAAGTCAAGCCCATCTTCTCACCCCAGACCCCGTCTGTTCTTTCCAGACTCATGGAAAACTCATGGGTCTCTTGTGTTTGGTGTGAATTGCTGGGGACCCATCAGCCACAGCCACCACGTGCTGTAGGTTTAGGACCTACCAAGTGTCTGCCTTGGCTTGTGGGCCATGGTTGATGGTCCTGCTTGAGGTTTATTGGTAACTTTTGGGCTGTTGTCATCTCTGGAGGGCCTGTTTGCAGTCTCTTTTGTAGTGCCCTGCGAATACCACATTTTTCTGACCTCTGTGAAGGTGGTGGAGCAGTCAAGCATTGTCCAAGAGGGACTTGGCTCGGGATGTTTGCATGGGGACCTCTAACTGTGGTGGGATTCTGCTGTCTGGGGCTCCTGTTGGTGTGTACCTGGCATGGGCACGCTGATGCTTGCAGTAGAGCTCCAAACATTATATTCTCCTTAAAACAAGATGGTACCTGCTTTATTGATGGTCTCCTGGGAGTTTGAGGATTGCCCACGCTCACTGGTGGGGCTGATCCATCGATCTGCCTAGATGGAGATGCCAAACTTGGCCATGTTCTTCATGCTTGGGTGTTGGGTCATTCTGGATGAACCCCTGGCCCTGGGGCTCAGGATCCCAGTGGGCAGCAAGACCCAAAGGGTCCGTCTCGTGCTCTGCAGCATGAGACGGACCCTTTNNNCAGAGCACGAGATGGACCCTTTGGGTCTTGCTGTCCACTGGGGATTTGGTGGGATTAAAGCAGGTGACCACAGAGAAGCTGCTGCTTTGGTGACTTCCCTTCCTGCCTTGTGGATTTGGGTTGTGGGGTTGGCTCCAGCTCCGTGACCTCCATGTCCTTCGTCTGGGTTTTACAGGGCCGGTGGTTGTCAACGGGCTTTTAAGGGAGGCTGGAGCGCATCAGCGCCGCAGCGAGTGGTTTGTGAAGGCCTCCTGGATTTATGGCCCCCTTCCAGGAGATTGATGGACCAAGGCACTCGTGAAACCTTTTATGTTGCTCCTCTGCTGGCTCTGATGTGCTGGTCAAAGAGCTCTGGTGTTAATGGTGGCTGTCGGAGCGCCGCTCGGCTTGGGCGTGAATTTCACGTGATCTGAGGAAGAGAATGTTCCTCTGGGGTCATGGTTTGATCCTCTTGGTTCTGGTCTTCCTGCAGAAACGTCTTTTGGTGGGAACAGGCCAGAAAGTCAATGTTGGGGGTAGAGTGGCTGGGGACGGCAGCTGGAGGAGCCTGGTGTAGGTGGGCACTGTCAGCTGGGGGCGTTCGGGGACGTAACCTTCTTGCAGGAGACAACTCGTTGAGTGCAGGGCTGAGACCTTGCTGGGGAGCCAGGTCCCACGGAGCAGGTGATGGCCTTCAGCCCAGAAGATGACATGAATGTCTGCACATGTGTGTGAAGGTCCCCACCTGGAGGTGGGGGACCCTTTTTCTGCCCAGGTAGAGATGCCCAGTAATTTTGTGGGGTTTGGGGGAAAGAAAAGAAATAGAAAGCGAGGCTTTGCCCCATGGTGGTCCTTCCACTTAGCATCTTGGCTGGAAGGGTCACGTGGTGCTGGAGGCAGAGCAGCAGTGTGAGAAGCCAACCACACATCGGTGATGTTGACAAGGACATGGCACAGGGAGGGATTAATATGAGAACTGGGTTCCCAGTGGGAAGTCACTTGCTGTCATCAGGGCTTTCCTGCCTGGACAGCACTGCTGGAGGTGAGGATGACTGTGGTGTTGAGCAGCAGTGCTGAAGATGGGGCCAAAGGCTGGTTGGTCATCACGAGGGATGCTCACAGACATCCCCAAGAAGACCAGTGGCATCCTGGGGTGTATTAGAAAGGGGGTGGCCAGTAGGTCAGGAGAGGTTCTTCTCCCCCTCTGCTCTGCCCTGGTGAGACCTCATCTGGAGTATTTTGTCCAGTTGTGGGCCCCTCAGTTACAGAAGGACATAGAACTCCTTGAGAGAGCCCAGCGCAGGGACACCAAGATGATGAAGGGAGTGGAACATCTTCCTGCTGAGGACAGGCTGAGGGAGCTGGGTCTCTTCAGCTTGGAGGAGACTGAGGGGTGACTTCATTAATGTCTATAAATATGTAAAGATTGAGNCTGTGTGATCTAATCCAGGTGATCCTGCTCGGGCAGGGGGTTGGACTGGATGACCTTTCAAGGTCCCTTCCAACTGCTGACATCCTGTGATTCTGTGATCTGTGGTTGGGCTCCATGTTTCCAACCAGACACATCTCTGGTGCTTTCCTCCATTTTAGCTCAGTAGAGGAGGTGAGCCTGGTGCAGCTGCTCCACGGGGTATTCCCATGGCCGTGGGTGAACCAAGACCCCCAACAACCCATCCTCCCTCAGCTGGTGGGACCGACACACGTAGATCCCAACTTGGATTTCTCCTTCCCCAAGTCTCTCTCTCATCAGCCATCCCCTTTCATCCCTGCTCTTGGCTACCTCCCCCACCCCCTTCCTGGAGCAGCTCTGATAGTCTTGTAAGTGGCTGGAGCAGGATCTCTCTTGGATCCTGTCCCTGGCTTTGCTGAAGACGTGGTTATGTGCAGGGCTGTGCCTCTGGGGTGTCTTCTCCTCTCCATCCCGAAACGCTGCGAGCGCCCAGATAGGACCCGGTGTCTTCCAGCAGGGAATACTCCACCGGGGAGCAGTGGCCTGGGGAGGGAAGGTGGCTCCTTGGAGGTCCTGCTGGGTGATGTTTGAATGTCTCCAGCTGCCTGGCTGGGGTTGACACGCGTACAGCTGTCAGTGTCACCTGGGAGCAGCGCTTGGATCAGCCCCTCGCGGCCGCTTTGGCGTGAGGGTTGTAGCTCTGGTGGTACCGGTGGCCTGGTGTGTCCTGGTGTAACCCTTGTTGGTCCTCATCCAGGCTTTGGGTTTTGTGGTGTGTGACTGGAGCAGACCTTCCCTGCCAGGTCCTCCCCAAAATGCCCAGGGGAAGATGAGTCCAGGCAACCCCAACCAGCGTCCCGCATTGTGGTGGCCACCATCTCCTCCTGCCGTTCTGTGGGGACTTGGTGTCCAGGGAAGGGGTTTGCGTGGGTGGAGGTGAGGCCCTCCCACACAGGGGACAGCTGGACCTTGAAGCTGGGACATGGGTGCTTGGCATGGCCAGGAGAGGACACGCAGGCAGAGCCTTCCCATCACACCTTCAGCTGGGGGACACCGTGAACCTCAAGCAGATCTCTGGGGAGGCGAGAGCAGACAGTGAAGAACACTAAGGAGAAGCTGCCAAGGAGTGTGTGTGGGGAGTACTGGCCTCTCCCCGTTTGGTGTCGGGAGACAGTGAGCATCCTGGGTGGCAGAGCCAGTCCAGAGTGTCTCCCTCCCACTGGTTTTACTGGCCAGCTCCCAGTGACAAGCCACGTTGTCCGAGGAGGGACGTGGGGCCTGCTGCTACTTAAAAGTCTTAGTTCCCCTCCAAGTTGTCTGGATCTTCTGGTGATGTTGGACCTCGTGGTTGTGCCACCACCCCTTCCCTGGACACGAGATTTTGTGGGAAGCTCTTGTTGGCTGCTTTCTCAGTGGGGCCTGGACAGACCCAACCAGTGAACAGTCAGGGCTCATTGCCACTGAGAGAGGGAATCTTCTGGAACCTCCCTCACACCGTTGCGTGCCTCCAGTGTTGGGACGTTGCCGCTGGGGTACGCGGCTTGGAGTTCTGGGCGAGTCTGGTGGAGCTTATTGAGCAATGTCTGCAAGTAGGTTCAAGAGTGAGGTGTAGGTGTGGTGGGCACTGGTGCCAGCACAGGGATTTGTCTTGAGGCTCTGCATAGCCAGCTTCAGGGGTCAGACTGGGGAGACTCCAGTTCCTCTTCGAGATCCTCGCCGAGGCCACTGGTGGTGGTGGGGAGGAGGTGCCTCGCGTGCTGTGGTTTTTGCCCACCAAAGATGCTCATCAGTTGGGTGGTCAGATCTGCTCCCTGGTTTTGTGTCTTCAGGGAATTGGAAGCTCCTATCCTGAGGTCCTACCCTGAGAAAGCAAAGCTGTGACCAAGCAGGACA
>VXBZ01012904.1:9247-28895 GCA_013399135.1 Heliornis fulica | reverse complement strand
TTGATACACATGCATAAAGTCTCTTGCTCAGAAGGAGCCTACATATGCTTTTGGAAACAGCTCTTTCACAGAATTCCAGAAAGGCAGAGGTTGGAAGGACCTCTGGAGGTGATCCGGTCCAATCCCCTTGCTGCCCAGGATCATGTCCAGGGGAGTTTTGAGTTACCTTCAGGGATGGAAGCTCTGCAACGTCTCTGGGCAACCTGCACTCCAGCTCAGTCACTATCACAGTGACAAAGTGTTCCTGCTGTTCAGTGGGCACCTCCTGTGTCTCAGTTCTTGCCCATCACCTCTTGTCCGTGAACCAAGCCCCACTGAGAAGCCTGGCTCCTTCTCCATGTATTTCACTTCCATTAACATTCCCCAAGCCTTCTCTTCAGGATGACAAGTCCCAACTTGTGCAGCCTGTCCTCACAGGAGAGATGCTCCATTCCTTAATCCCTTTGCTGGACTCTCCAGTCATTCCAGCTCTTACTTTTTCATATAGATGATGTTTAGCAGAACATCCTCTAAGTCTATTCAGCACAAGTCTAGATGACACAGAAATCTGAGCACTTCCAACGGGCTGGTATTCCTTCCAGTGCTGCTGTCTAGGCTGTGCACTGGATGGTTCCTGAAAAATACCCACAGATGTCCTAGATTATTTATGTACATAACCTGGAACACTGAGACCAGAAAAGATCTTGGTTTTGTGTCCTTCCAGCCCTCTCCTCAGAACACATCTTTCTGGAACTACTGCAACACTCAGGTATGCAGAGAAAATAAAGAGATAACTTGAGTGATAAAGAATGATTAATGTACTTACTAGGATGAAGAAAATTACTGATGCTGAGTTTAATGAGCTGACCCACACACTGTAACACAACCCCGGAGATTACAAACACTCTCTCTTGTCATGGAGGGACAACTCCTTGACAGAGTCCAGTACAGGGCCACCAGGATGATGAAGAGAGTGGAACACCTTCCTTGTGAGGAAAGGCTGAGGGAGCTGGGTCTCTTCAGCTGGGAGAAGAGGAGACTGAGGGGTGACCTCATTAATGTCTATAAATTTGTTAAGGGTGAGTGTCAGGAGGATGGAGCCAGGCTCTCTTCAGTGATGGCCAGTAACAGGAAAAGGGGTAACCGGTTCAAGCTGGAACATAGACCCATCTGAAGATAAGGAAAAGCTTTTTGACTGTGAGGGTGACTGCACTAGAACAGGCTGCCCAGAGAGGTTGTGGAGTCTCCTTCTCTGGAGACATTCGAGACTAATCTGGACACATCCCAGTGTGATTTGGTCGAGGTGATCCTGCTCAGGCAGAGGGGGAGGACTAGATGATCTTTCGAGGTCCCTTCCAACTCCTAACGTTCTGTGATTCTGTGACAGTAATATTATCATTGCCTCTCACAGCACGAATGACAGACTAAGGCTGAAATAGTTCCAGGCAAACAAATTCTACATCACTCTCTGTCATTACACCCTCACAAAGAGGATTTGATAAACTCTTGGCTACAGAGTATTTATCACTCTGCTCCAGGGCTCTGGAATTCTCTCCAGTCACAGGTTTCAGGTAGCACATGTCCAACTGTAGATGCAAAAGGCATTGCATTTCACACACTCCAGTGTTTGTAAACGCTCTTTTTCATTATTATTTTGTGAAATGGAGAAGTAAATAAATAGGCTGGCAGGCAAGCCTGTGAGTCTCATTTATTTGTTCTGATCCAGATGTAATCAGCGTAAGTACTAATCTAGGGAAAACTCAAAGATCTCATTGCAAGCCACAAGAGTATCTAGGCTACTCACTAAATCTATTATCACTCAAGTTATTCATAATTAACTTGTTTTCAGACACTAATTAGAGAAGGAATGGGAAGTCATTGATGCCACTGTGATGAAGGGGGCTTAGGATGGATCTGTCCTGAATCACAACCAGCTGCAGATGTGCATACACCTCATGTTCTAGCTGGAATTCCTCTGGCCAGGCTTGCATTTGGCACACCACACCTGCATCCTGGGCATCCTACACTGCCCACAGGAGACATGAGGCCACAGAACACGGCTGTGTCTCCAGCTCCTTCCAACAGCAGAATCCCGTATTAGCAGAATTGTAAGGCAGCAGAAACGCAGACTCTGCACCCTGTAAAGCTCTCGTTAGTGTAGACTTGGTGAAGTGACATCTCACCCTACTGGTGATCATCCACACTAGTGGAACTGCGAAGTGATTCTACTGCCACTGATTCCAGAATGGTTCTATCACAGCTGGAATCATTATTCTGACTGTTACAGCATCTTATAAAGGATATAAACCCAAGATTCTCCACCCCCCTATCTGCCAAAAGGCAGCACTTGTGAAAGGATGGAAATGGGCATCGTTTCAGTGTGTTTCCTAGTTTCTGGATTAGTAGGTTAGGGAGCTCTGAGTTCCTCAAATCTAACTCAGCTATCGAAGGATCTGCCTTCCCTGGAGACCCTACCCCTGGTTATGTATTTGGCACAGCCTGGGGCAGCAAATTCCAAAATTAATTACATGCAATTGGAAAAAAATAAATAAATAGTCCTTTTGATGTAAAACTTCTACTGGATTTCATTGTAGCTGTAGGGAAAGTTATTAACAACTTCAGAAGCACCTTTCAACACAATCTGTTACTTGATCACTACTATTAAAGGCATTCAAGAGGGCTGATTTCAAACAACTGACTCTGTGAAGGAAGAAATATGTAGATGTGAATGAACCCTAATTAACCATGGCACGTGAGATCTCACTCTGCTGGATGTTGGTGAGCACCTGGAGACAAACAGAACCCTGTCAAGCAGTCAGGGCTTTTTCCTTACAGCAGTAACCCCTGAAGGGTTAACATGGCTGACTGGGACCAGGTCCGTCACCATACAGAGACACTACTGGCTTCAACACTTCTTTCTCCAGGGATGCATTAATCTTCAAGGGAGAAATCCTGAAGCAGTTTGCCTTTAACGACTAAGTTTCAGCAGCACTGCAAACAAAATACAACTGCAGCTTTGTTTAGTTTTTGTACACTTCCACGTGGCAATAAAGAACATTTCCCAGCCAGGATAACTTGTGGGATGTTCTGTTGCCTCCAAGAGTAACCTGTCACTTGCCATGTCTGCCAGTGGGCTGTTGTGTACCCAGGACAAAAGTCAAACCAGAGTTGTCCTTTCTCACTCAGCCAGTGGGAGGGTAAGGGTTACTGGACTGTGGGGCATTGCGGGTGAGGAGATGAATCTTCCACGTATTAGCAACACACAGTACCTGATAGATGGTGGGGTATGTGACCTGGCATTACGAGAGCAAAGCAAAATCCTTGACAAGATATGATGTTCCTAAGACTACAAGATGCATTGTGGACCTGAACGCGACAGTCCTGTGGTCATGTAGCCTCAACATAACAGAAAGATTAAAGCCTCGACATAACAGAAAGATTAAAGAAGAACTGGGTGCAAAGAGCAGAACAAGAATGTTATGTTTAGATAAACGTAGACAAAGCTAAATGTTAACCAATCATGAGCTCAGCTTTTGCACTATGTATTAGATAATTGACTTTACACCAATCAATGTAAGACACATATAGCTTATTGCTTGCCTTAAGAATATATATATGCTGCTGTTATATTCAATAGACAGATTCTGACTTGCATCAAGCCAGGTCTCCGTCTCTCCATCGCAGCAGGGCATTACCTACTCCTCTCATCATAAGGATGAGAGCAAAAACATTTCGGTTTTATCAGGACGTGAGCCATCTGAATACCACTTCTTTAGGAGAGCGCTGTCACAGGATGCGGGGAACCTCCCAGGGGAACAATAAGCACACCAGTAACCCTCACCAGATGGCAGCACACGCACACAAACGCACCAGGGAACAGCACCAGGAAAATTAAACCAAAAAAACCAAACGCTGTGGAAAATATATTCTGTTCCTCTCAACTCCAATTTCAGTGTTGCTTATGAGGGCTCATGATAAATGACACTGTTTATATGATGCCTTTTGGTGTTACCAGGTTACCATTTCCTACAGAAATCCCAGTTAGTAATAAGCAAAGATTTGGCATTCTGTCTGTCATCTGTCCTCAGAGGTGTTTCGCTGCAACACTCACTCGCATGCTCAGAAATACTGTTGCCTAAGTGGCTTCAGATGCAAACTGTCTATGAGGCCTATCGCACTACAGAAACTCTGATGGCTTCTCATTCACCTGGATTAGGAAGAATGGGTCTAAGGAAGCACTGCTTGTAATAAGCCACCAAAATTACCTGTTATCTGGCTGTCACTCTGCTTGAGTACAGTATAAAATATTTTTTTTAGTTTAAGCATTCCCTTATTTTCTCAAAATCAGCCACCTTTTAAACAGTTGCAACCAGTTCGGTTTGTTCTTCACGACAGATATTACATGGTCTTCAAATCACTGAGTGAACAGTGAAAAGATTAATACTTTTCCATATACTGTTTTTGTATTAATGTATTTCATAAATGCAATCACATATCATTAACAACTAAATTTAGCTTTTAGTCAGCATGACCACACAATAGAAGAAACAAACACAATTTATTTAACTTCTGCATTTTATTCTGAAACCACTGACCTCATTTTTAGGTCTAAACATCTCACGGGGAAAAATACGAGGAAAGGATGAAAACCTCTACTCTGACCTCTAGTTTTGGTTAAGGAGAGCCCCAAAGACCTCTGTTCTCTGCTTTTCAAAAAACTAATGACAAGTAACATGCAACTTGCAGTTATAGGCAAACTAATCTTGCCACATGGCTTATGAGATTTTAGACAGAAAAGGACAGCTAAACCTAGACTTTCTTTGTTTTCCACATACCTTCCGTCAAGCCTGCTCAGAAGTATTATTAAAATGAAATTTGTAGACAGCTTAAGTCTATTTCGTTTATGAATAAACTTCTCTGCTCTAGGTCAGCAAATCTTACTCATCTCTTTGAAACAGGAACATATTCCAAACTGTATTTCAGTACAATTACACTATTCTTATGAACAACAGTCTTGCTAAACAAACATCCAAGGGTTATCCAGAAGACAAAAGTAACTTTTGGACTAGTTATAACACCTCCTCCTCTGACAGACTTCTAAGGCTACTTAAACGTTTAAGAGCACAAGCTTATGTAGCTGATAAAGGCCATTTTCTTCTTCATCCTGGTTTTCATGCTGGTCAATGAGCTGCTGAGAATCCACCTAATCAAAAGAAACAAGGTGAGAGTTGGAACACAGTCTTAATACCGTTTGCCTCTTTCACACAGTCAAGGAAGAGTTTTGAAGAGTGTTGCCAGTTTCAAACCATCCAGCCACTTTGGTTCCAGTGGAATGATCCTGATCCAAGATCAATCCATTAACTTGTTATAACAAGCTGAACACGACATTATCTTCATAATCCGAGGGTAACTCAGCTGCGGCGTATGAAGACGCTTTGCCAGAGGCAGTGTGTGATGTCGCACTCTAACCCCACAGCAAATGCCTACCAGAAATAGGTGCCTTAGTCCTTGTTCACTGTGCTTAGTTTTTTCAACAAGAGACCCCCTAAACCCCTCATTTCTAGGCCTTGGGGGTGGGGGGGCACAGGGAGAGAGCAGAAATCTTGGTGCTGCATATGGTAATTCCTTGCCCCTTTTTAGTGAAACACACTCGTTCACCAGGAAATGTCAGGAGTGTACAGAAGGAAACGCCAGGCTGCTACCAGAGCATGATGCTAGGCCTTTCAGCTTGACAAAACCCTCCTGGATATCGAGGAAACCACCATTCTCTCTGATCCCACCACATTCATCTTAAAGCAAACTGCAGCTCTGTCTGCTTAAAAGGAAAAAGGCACCTGAAAGCACAGCAGCCTCAACAAAGCAAATAGGTATTACATTCAGATAAACCCCAGATAAAAAAAAAAAGCATCAGTCTGTCTCTCAGGCCAGAACTGCTGAAGAAAGGGAATAAAAATTTCAACTTCCAACAAATGTGAAATTGCTTTTACAATCTCTCTCAACTTAAGTCACATGTGTTCTGTTAGAAAAGGTTAAATGTTTGTACCAACAGCTAGAACCAAAACACCCAATACTCTATAAAAAGTAGGTATCAATACAGGTTGGTGTATACACAACGGCTCCTGCACCTTAAACTCAACTCTTCCCAGTATCTTTGAATTCATTATTTTTTAAAATGGGCTTCAAAAAGACATCCTTTAAATGAAACTCTCCCTTAGAACACCCTTAATTAAGTGTACTGAGGCACTCTAACTACACTTCTTAAGGAAAAAAATAACTGTACCTGATTCCATGCATATGGGTTCTTATACCATGTAGGAGCAATTCTATCTCGAGGTTTTAGTTTGCAGATTAAACTGAAATGACAAAAATAGCCTTAATAAATTCACCTGTATTTGATTAATTATAAATACAAAGGAATTTTTGTATTGGATGCAATGGGGCATTTACAAATGTCTGTGCTGAAGGCAATCTGACAGTTCCTTGTTCATCTCAGCTGATTTCTTAATTTCTCTGTATGCTGCTCCTCTAGCGTAAGAGGTAAAAACACAAGTTTTTGCAAAGCATTAAGTGAATTAGAATGTGTTTTAATTTTAAGAATTTTTTTTTAATTTAAAAAGTACTAACATTTTCAACCGTTATTTATTCTATAACTCTAATGCATGCTCATTCACTAGAAAACGTATAATACAGCTATTTTTAGGGTATTTGGTTTTGCATGGCAACTCAATTGCTATAGATTGTCTGCTCCAGTTATTTCCTCAAGCTGTGCTGAGTGCAATAGTAGTAGACTTTAATTAATTCTGTCTAAATGTGTTTTTCAAACACACATTTTAGTCTTAAGTAGAGGTGACATGTTGTAAATACAATTAGCTTTCAAAAAAAATGGAAAAAGGTATGAAAGACTGCTCAGGCTAAATTTTTACATATTTGCTCTTACCAATGTTGTGGGGTTTTCCCCCAAGACAAACCAAAGTACAATTAGAGAAAAATAAGACTAAAAATGAAGACTCTATGCAAAAGACATCGTGGCAATAACAAGATGACAACAAAGAGTCATCTTTGAGATGACTTTGAAAAGAATGTCTCTTTTTCAAAGGAGGGGAAAAGAGAACAAAAGGTCTAGCTTTGGGACTTTGGAAAGAGAGTCAAGAATAAAAGTATGGAGTAATTACTATGTTTCTTGACAGAGTAACCCTGTCCATCTGCAACACCTGCTGTAAACTCCACCCCTAGTTCAGCTGCCCACGTGTCAAGGCCCAGCTCTGGCACAGGATGACTGTGCACCCTTGGATAAGGGTGTCAAGAGCAAGCACAGAGGTAACAGGAGTAGAATAATTAGCTGTAGTATTGTTGGGACAGAATGAGTAAAAGCACAAGACTCCAAGAAAGAAAACACTAGTGCAGAAAGGCATGAAACACTGAGGAGAAAAATCCCAGAAGGCTGCCGAGAATGCCACAGTCAGCCCTGACCATGCTGGGGAACATGGCAACACTCAGGACCTGTTCCAAGGCTGCTGCCTCCCCTCCCAACTGGGCAACCAACTCAACAAATGGTCCTGAAACAGTAGCACACATACACAGTCTAAACAAAACACTGTGACCTTTTTGTGCCCTGAATTTAGCATGTAAGCACTGGTGTCCATGTATGAGCTGCTGTTACCGTCACAGTCATCTCCAGAAAGGTGTTTGGGTTTCACGTCTTCCTGCCCATCCACTTTCCTCGACTTCTCCCTTGAATCACACAAGTCTTCTCTCAGCCTTGAAGCCTAAGCAGGGTACTACATGGCAGTGTGCAAAGGCAATGCAGATATTAACTAGCCTGAGGTACTTGGACACAAACAAGAATCATAGAATCATACTGCATCGGCAGTGTGCTCCGCAGCCGGCATTTTACCAGGAGTTTTGCAGATGTGAAACACAGCTTGCTGTCAGCCTGACCAGTGCTCCTGAAGTTGAAAGAACAAGCAGCATGCGTGTGTCTCTGAGGTACAGCCTTCGAGAAGCTGAGCCACCACTTCCTGCAGGCACAGACAAACCACTGCAGCAGCTGGCTCCTGGCTGCCTTGGCTCAGAGAACAGCAGCTGACCCGCTGGCAGCACAAACCACAAACAATCACTTTGCTCCCTTGTTGTATCCAACATGTCTGCTGCTCAGCCCACATATCAGGTATCTCCACATCTTCTAGCAATTGTTTATGCTCTTTTCATTTTGTTTTCAGGGCTGTTCAGCCTTGAGAAGACTGAGAGGGGATCTCATCAATGTTTATCAACATTTGTCTTCCACACTTGAAAGGGGGATGGCCAACCTCTTTTCAGTGGCCTGTGGGGACAGGATAAGGGGCAATGGTCACAAGTTGGACCACAGAAGGTTCTGCACCAATGTGAGAAAGAACTTCTTCACAGTGAGGGTGACAGAGCACTGGTACAGGCTGCCCAGGGGCGTTGTGGAGTCTCCTCTGGAGATATTCAAGACCCATCTGGATGCCAACGTGTGCAACCTGCTCTAGGGAACCTGCTTTGGCAGGGGGGTTGGACTCGATCTCTCAAGGTCCCTTCCAACCCCTACAATTCTGTGATTCTATGACGGCTGACTCTCCTCACACTTGTTAATTTACTGTAAGATTCATCATATCAAATCTTTTGAGCTTTGGAAACAAAAGTATGGGCACTTGCTTTCAACTGAAGTCTTACAACAGCTTTTTCATGGCTGGGAAAAAAAAATAATCAGTTGAGCCAGTACTTTTAAAAACAACACACCTAAAAATTGTGTGATAATTGTTTTGATAACCCGGGCTAAAGACAGCTATGCCTAAAAGCTTCTGATCTTTATCGGCACAAGGATTTGTCTCAATCTGGCACATACAGTTACTTGAGAACAAGGTTCCATTTCCTAGAGATGAGGCCAGTGCTGGAGAGAGTAACATGACTGAACTTGTAATTGAGCCAGAGCTCTTCCTGGTATCTGTTCAGTATGGAGACAGTTAAGGATGAGAAAAGTCTACTGCTGATACCCACAGCACCAAAATGCAGACTACATTTACAAATAAGGGAAGATTTCTCACAGCTCAGCAGCAAGCAGAAGCTGTTACAGGGATACTTCATGGCAGTGTTTGGGGGAGCCAGTTCCTAGACACTACAAGCTGAAATAATTCTTGAGACTGCCTGGAGGTACCTTTTTGGAACAGCTTTGTCAGAAGTGGGGAGGCTTGCTGGAAGAAAGCCCATACTAAATGTGGCCATACTACAACTCCTAAGTTAACCTGGGACTTCCCAGCCATTGACCTGGCCAACACACAACCTTGTCTATCGAGGGATGAAAGGCAGTACACGTCATTCAGATCTAATGTATAGGGAGAAACAACTCTAAATCACTTGCACTCTTGAATCATGGGACTTCATTAGCTTTGTCCCAGTTGCACAAAGGAAAGATACAATCAGAACCGGTACCCCATACAACAGGTTTTACAGTCTAGGTTTCCTGACTCCCCAGTGATCAGGCTTCCCTGACAAACCAGTGCTTCCACAAGAAGCATTAAGTTGTTGAGTACATTATTTTATAAATAAAATAAATTAAATGCATCATTAAATGAGAACATATATTGTTTCCCCAAATCCTAATCTGGGCCATGCTTCAAGTGATCATTTTTTTTTATTTTGCTGAGACTGTGAAACAAGATCTTATTTCTAGAAAATTATTACCATAGAAGTTTGTGACGTATGTTTTCCTGCAGCTGTGTCATTCTCTCTTGTCCAGAACGCACTTCACATTCACAGAGCAGATGATTAATGTCTGATCTTAGGATGTTTATCTGTAAAAAATACCAGTGCCAGAATGTAAGTCACTCTAAAACCAGCACTGGTTCTCTATCACATTATACTGACACAAAGGTGGTTGTGGCACCCAACACTACCAAACTTCAACTGGAGCAAAACCATCTGAGGCTTTAGAAACACTTCTTCCTCCAGATAGGTCTCTGCAGGTCGAAGATATTCATGCTCAGCCACCTGATAACACAATCTTCCAAGGTGACTCAGGCATGCCGTAAGCCATACACATTGTTCTACAGTGTTCTATTTTGTTGAAAGCATATGGAGAGGGTAACTGTTTCTCAAATACAAACCACAAGTTATAAACATGTAATACACTAAAACAGTCACCCCAAACCCACAGCGTAAAACAAGTTCTCTTATCAACTCTGAGATTTAACAAGCTTTGATGCACTCAGATCTACTGAAAATCTGTTACAGCAAAAATGGTTATGCATGTTTTACCTCTAACATGTCTTCCATTCCAAAAAGCACATCAAATGTCACCTCCATGTCATTTTCTGGAAGTGGCGGAGCTCCACAAGTCTGATTCCAACCCAAACCACACAGAACTCCGGTAAAACACTTCCCACTGTTATCAACCCTGTATGAAAAAGCAAGGAAACAGTCTCACCTAGGGATGAAGAAAGTAAACTCACATTACGACAGACTTAAATGAATTTGTCTAAGCCATGCCAGGCAAGATACAGGTGTATCTTGCCTGGCATGGCTTAGACAAATCAGGCTCAAAGAACCTGCAAGAAGTGAAACACATTTGTAACTTGTCATACAGTTTTTTAAATACAGTGATGAAACAAAACTCAAGTTCTGGTTAGGAAAACATAAAGCTTAAAATCATACATATTCAAAATGAAGCTTTAATTAAAGACAGCTCACTTCACAACGTTGAAATGACAGTATGCAGTTACTGCTGTGTCTTGTTTAAAATTCTTGTAATTCAACTGCCAGAACTCAGCTTTTAAAAAATCATGCAAGTTCCTCTCCTCACACAGATTTAAAACTCTCCCCATTCTACAGTTTAACGTCAGCACGACTGCCAGGAACTGTCATTCCGTATCACGAGGGAAGAGCCTGCAGCACCAATTCATCAAGCACACTAAACAAGTTCTTAGCTACATACCATACTAAGACTGGTAAACAACATTACAAGAAATTAGAAGAACAGGAAGAGAATATACTAAATGCTGAAAGCAGAGCAGAAACAAGTCTGTGACTAGTTTGTGAGGAACCTAAAAGAACCACTACTTTTAAGAACACATGAATACCTCAGTTCTATAGCAGGAGCAAACAGCATACTGATGAGCGCAAGCATGCCAGGAACAGGAGGCATCAAAGAGGTCTCCTTCATAAGCACAGAAGATCCTGTCACCAGAAGAAAAAAAAAGTATGTAAGTATTTTAAAAGTATCTAATAATAATGAAAGTAGAAAAATGTGTTAACTTGTAGGACTATTAAAATAAAAGTCTAGAGAAATTGTCCAAACATTTTTATTAATCATTACCAGTTGCATTTGCTGATAAAGAAACAGCAACCAACAACTGCTGAAAGGGATCTTCTGGAGCATCATTGATAGTAACAGAGTTTATGCTTTCCTTATGTATGAGAACATTTCTGGGGAGGAAAGAAAAAATTTAAATTTTCAACGTAAGAAAAACCCCAAAACCCAAACAAAACAGAAGCCATACAAACAGATAAAAGATTTATTTTAAACTCCCAGTGCAACTTCAGTGGACAGCAG
This sequence comes from Heliornis fulica, assembly GCA_013399135.1. Lineage (NCBI taxonomy): Eukaryota > Metazoa > Chordata > Aves > Gruiformes > Heliornithidae > Heliornis > Heliornis fulica. The sequence goes on along the minus strand of VXBZ01012904.1, from coordinate 17,350 downwards.
TTACTGGGATTGCCTCAAATACCACTTGGTGGACGTATACCATGGTTAATAAAGAATCTGTAAGACATTAAAACACCTTTCATAAAGGTATTACAGTTTTACACAGCAATAGCGTGCATATTAATGCAATTCCAGCCTGGCTACTTCTGTCTTTCCAGTGATTCTTTAAAAAAATCTGTAAGAGCAAACAGGATGTTTTTTGTCTATTAATAAAAAATAACAGCTGAGAATGTATCAGTTGACTGTATTTCATAGCAAGACTTGTCATACCTGAACTGGGTTCCTCTAGTCATACTGTAGCACTTCACCTCATAAGGGCTGAATGGGCCAGAAAGTGTCACCTTCGAAAAGGGGACAAATTATACTCTAGTTAGCAAGTAGCTGGATCTCTCCAAATCAAAATCCATTGCAAATGAAAGCAAACACACATATGGAGTAACACTGAATTGACAGACATTGATAAAAGAGTATTTTTATTTCACCCAACTAAAGTAAACTTTGCTTGCTGAGACACTTGAAGAAAAATAATGTGAATCTTCAGCACTTTTCCTCTGGTTTAAAAAACAAATTCAGAGTTCATAAAGCACCTAACAAAATCAGGCCATTTTTGTTTATGTGAGCAGGTCTTTAGTCTTGAAAATATCTCACTTTATGAAGAAGTGAGTAGTTAAACAGGGTTAGTCCTGTGAGTAAACAGAGCATGATTAGGTGCTTGAAAGCCTGAAATTTTGTCAGATCTGAAATGGGAAGAGAATTATGACGCAGAAAAGACTTATAATTAAGATAGAAACAGGACACATCTTTTCATCTTTTAAATTCCAGCTTAGTAGCGACTAGTAACTCAAAATACATAAGAAATTCTTGAGAACTGGTAACACCTACTGTTTTATTATCAGTTAGGGGAGTGCTGTTTAAATTTTCTGAAACATTGACAGGATTCTAATCTCACTTTTTGCTGTAGCTTATATAATGATGAACATCATGCATGGGAATACAACGTCCATTTTTTCAGTTTTATCTTCCTTCTAGAGTGGTTCAAATTGCTGCCTTTAGAGTTTGGAAGAAGAGTCACTCTGCTTGGCTTTTAGGCTATGCATCAAAACACTATTAAAAGCTGCAGCAGACTCATCTGCAATGGTGGTCATGTCAGCTGTCCACCAACAGAAGGCAGAATGCACTAGGAAAGCCAACAAGTATGGCTTGATTATTAAAGGTATTTTCAGTCTTCCTCTCTGTTCTAACAATGCAAGAAGCAGGATCATGAAATGGCATAAACAGAACTGATGCTCAAGTTACCTTATGGGTTGGCACACCAAATCTGTTGTCAGAAAACATGTTTAACGATCTTTGAAGGAGATGCTTTTCTTCCTCTTTTGAGGATACAGGCATCTTTGCTTGATCCAAAAATAAATTATTGAGCAAACCATGGCTTTGCTACATAAGAACAGAAGAGCATTAAAACCACAGAACAGCTTAGTTTACAAAAATTTTACATCCAACTCCTCCACACAAAGAACAAGCATGTTCACATGTGAATACAAAACCCAATGTTCTTATCACCTCTCAGATTATATAAAACAAAAATGTAAGACAATTAAAACCATGAAGCAGTTGTGTTTTGTTTTTTTTTAAGTTTTTTTTAAAAAAGAACAGTGGAGCAGTTCAACTGATGTCACCATTTCCCACCAGGAAGTGGTGCCCCCTCCCTGGTGGTGTTCAAGGCCAGGTTGTACAGGGCCTTCAGCAGCCTGGTCTACTGAGAGGTGTCCCACCCATGGCAGGAGGTTGGAACTTGATGACCTTTAAGGTCCCTTCCAGCCCAAAGCATTGTATGTTTACATCCAGGGAAACATCTCTTTCAAAAGGTGTCTTAAAGTAGTGGTTCAGTATGAATTACACACACACTCACCCAAATATATTTTTCCATTCAAGGGTTAATCTTGCCTAATCCTACAAGATTAGTCAAGATTAAGAGTTCAGGAATCTTAAGAGGAAATAAATTAGTATAAGCAAAGCAGAAGCTTCTCACTCCATCAGTACATACTCGTGATTTGTATGATTCTTCTGCTAGTTCAGCATAACCGTCTTCAATAAGCATATCTCGAACGTTCACGAGCTTTTTGGACTTGCAGTAACGGAAAAGATCCACATGCAGAACCCCATCGACAAGCGAATACACCTCCACAAAAAGATCACATCTGTTTACTAGCAAGGCAAATCTCTGGCTAGCACTGCAACTCCACCGTTCCCCACATACAAGAGATTTTGCAGATGGACGTATCTTGCACATCTTGAATTCTAAAGCCTAGAGCAAAACCATTGAAAACACTTGTCTGAGTAGAATCAGCATGAAAATCTTTCATCTTCCCAAAATGTTTGAATTTATAAATGACTTCACAATTATTGCAATGGCTTATGTAAATTCCTAGGACAGCTGTAGACCTACTGGTGTAATTCCTATTCCACCACTGCCAACACAGCTACACATTACATCTCAGATCTCTTTAGTATTGTATAGAGTTGCTAATGAATCACAGCAAACAGAGCATAAATAAAAGATAATTCGGTATTAATTCACCATCCACCATGGAGTCTTAGGAGTGCAGTTAAGTGTACTCTGTAAGGAACTTCTCCATCCACAGTTCTTCTCACTGTGAAAAGTGACAGAAAGCTTGGCAAGACCACTGCAGCTATTGTGTGGGCAAGGGTAATTAAGTTCTCATGTAACCCCTTTCCACAATCACTATCTGTGATTAGGTCTTTTGAATTAATTTACAACAGAAAAAGTGGGGTTTTTTTTCTAGCCAGTCATAAAAAGATTTTTCTGAAGTGAAAACACATTTCCCTTTAATATGTCCAAATAAAAAAGGACGACCCTTAAGGTCCCCTCCAGCCCAATTTGTCATACGACTCCAATTCCTATGTACTTGTCCTGCAACTCGTTGCGTAGCAGAGCAGGAGCTCTGATGGAGTGAAAATACTCTACACGGTAACTGTACACAAGGCAGCTGTCACTGCAGACATGTGCCATGCAGACAAGGAGAGGTACCTTACCTGTGGTTGGAGGAGGCAGTAACAGACTAGACCAGCCAGTGACAGTTTCCCCTTTTTGGGCTATTTTCTAGCGTGTATAAATCACCATCACTTGCTCCGCAGTTTTTTGGACAAAAACAAAGCTTGCCTACTGCTCAGCCTGTTACTGCAGAGCCTTACATATAAGTAAAAAATAGAAAAGCCAGTCAAGATTGTCCTTCTAGAGAGAGAAGAAACTGTTAACTGTTGGGTTTTGCTGTTTTCCTTCTCTAGCAAACACCCCTGAAAGCAAAAGGATTTAACATGTCTGTACAAGTAAATACAAGGAAATTCAGTTATTTCTCTGTGCACACACATCTGTGGAAACAATTTATCCACCCATCAGTGAATAGGTGTTTTTGTAGGTATTCCCATTGCCAAGATATAAATTACTTCATTATTACCCTGAAAACATCATCATTTAAAGTACACTTTTGTTTGCCACATCACACACAAAAACATCTATTAAACAGCAGTGAATAGGATCACCCCTACCTGGAAAGGAAGCTCTCTAAGAGAGCTTGGAATCTCTTTCAAAGTCTTTAAAGGCACCGTTGATCTATTGCCATAATCCACAAAAAAGACCTGGAAAAAGAATCAAGAGCATCTGCAGAGATTCCACAGCACTGAGAGGGTTACTTTTAGGGGCAAGGAAAGTGACACCTAAGTTTAATCATTACAGTATAACACGATCTCATCAAGTGGAGCACAAGCAAATTCAGCGTCTGAAAAACAGGCAAATGAAGTTATGTCAAAAATAGAAGGTCAAATTTTATGTCTATTATGTGATCCCTTGGCTTAAACATCTGTTCACAATGCAAATCTACTAAATCTGGAAAAAAAAATCTCTGAAAGGCTCTAAATCTGTATAACCTTGCTTCTTAACAGTGAGGGATACTATCTTGCTTTTAGATACCCAACTGCTAACCCAGACCAGTTATAACTGTTCATAAATGCAAGAGAAAGTGATGAAATTAACGCTATTATTCACTACTTTTCCATGACTTTATACAGATGACAATGTTCAGTATTAACTCTATAGTGGCTAGTTATAACCCAGCTATGTCAAGAAACCAAGAAAGTTAAAGAAGAAACGGGCTGTGCAAAGCCCAATCTTACAAAAATATGAAATTCTGTCCTTAACTACCAAAAAATATTGGACAGAAATAGTAACACCCATCTTAAACTGTAGCACTTGTATCTATTACTGATCTTGGCACAAAAAGCCAAAATGTTTTGACGAATTTGTTGATGCTAGAGAACTCCACAACATAAACACTGATACAACAAAGACCACACTGAATGGATGTGAGAGCTTAACAGGAGCAAGGAAAAAAAACAAACGATGATGTAAAAGATCTTGTCCTTGAGAATTGTTAACAATTTCTGCCGTAAATGCTCCATTATTATTTATAGATTATAGTTAGCTGGAAACGACAAGGAGAGAGAACTGAGTGCAAGATGTGAAGAGGTATCCCAGTCAAAAAGCTATTAAAANNAAAAGCTATTAAAAAAAAAAAAAAAAGGAGGGGCAAACTTGGCATGTGCAACACGGAGTATTTCTCAAGGCAAAGGAGAAACACCATGTTGAAAGACAAATAATGGTATCACTGCATAAGCAAAGGCAGAACTGTAAGTATGAAAGCATGCATAGGTCTGCTTCGGAAACAGGTCAAAACAAAATGGGAGTGTAAGGGAAGCCAGGTGAACAGAAAGTACATTATGAGAATAAGGGCAGCTTGCTTTCATTAGCCAAAGTCCAGGAAGAAAAAGACTGACAAGGAAGTGGAGGGGAAGAGGGCGGGAAAAGGAAAAAAAAAAATAAGAAAATGTGTGTAAAGCAGCAGAACAAACACTGGCCAGGAATGATGTAAAACTGCCAATACAGTGAGGATGAGAAACTGTTTTCAGTTGATCTCACTATTCATGAAGAAGACATGATGGCATTGCAATTCAAATTCAGCAGTACAGGACAGGACTCTGATCTAGGCATTCCTTAACACGTTTTTCATAGTTACTGGAGCTTTTAGTCTTTATTTTGCTTTGCTCTGCTTCAGCACACCAGACACTTAACTGTATCAACAACAGCATCTCAATTTAATACTAAAATATTCCTGTGTTCTGGAAAACAACCAATTCATCTGTTCTATCACATTCTATTGAGGCTTTTATTTCTACAGATTTCTTTACTGGCGTATTTACAATTACAATAAAGAGCAATGCTTTAGTCCAAGATTGTTAACCCAATTACATCCTAGCAGTTCAATATGACCTAACACATTACTGTACCTCAGCAAAATCTCCACAAACTTGCAGAACACGAGCTCTGTAGTATTCTCTGATTTTCAGAGAAATGAATGGTGCCAGACAAATCAAATCTGGATATGGGAATACTGGCAATCCCATCAGGTTCTGGCACTTAATTTCATCAGTTAGAGTTTCAAACACAGTCCTACTTTTGTCATCCTTCCTGTAACCCCAAAAGTGTCCAACTTCTACTATCTGAAATTATAAAAACGAAACAGAATCAGAATTATTATTCTTCTAAATCAAATACAAAACACACCTGAACAGATTACACAAAAGCACTCCTACTCCTGACACACAGAGGTTTTCATGCTGCAATTAACTCAGTAAAGTGTTTTTCTCTCAATTAGCCGTTATTTTAAAATGTGTATTTGCTGTGCAACTGCAATACACTTTCCATCTAAGGAGACACTGATGTAAGCATCACAAATACAGAAAACTGAAAAGACTGCTTCTGCTTTTCTAAATCAAATGAACAACCATAACACACTAGGTATACAGTTGATCAAGTAGATAAATAGAGATATGGTGCATCTTTCTTATTAGTGAAAGAATACCAGTTAGCTACATCCCCCAGCAAATGGCATTGCTACTGTGATGACTAGCTAAGCTTTAGGACACTGAAAAGAACTCCCCACTATTGAGATCAATTGAATAAAATAAGTAATCTTTTCCAAAGAATTACTGAACCCCTATACTGTTTCTGACCTTACACTGAAATTACAACTCACGATAAAAATAAAGATATGTATTTACAATACAGGTGATCATTAAAGCTGATGTATTACACAGAAGCAGCACAGACAGCTGTTTGGAATGTGTCTGATCAAATCCATGAACGTTTTCAATCCAAAGAGACTTACCTGAGCAAATAAAGAAATATTCTTTTCTGTACTTGCAAAACTCATCACTACTATCAAGAAATACATTCAGCCTGTAATTTCCACTAGCTGAACTAGTCTGAACTTATGGTTCTTTTTTTTTTGTTTTAAATTTCAGCAGCATATATTACTATTACTCTATTTGAAATGATAGTTAACATAAGATTTAAATATTCTTATCGTCACGATTCATAAATGTTTGTATGTCCATATGATCTTCCCCTAACACTAACATTCTTCACTGTCAACAAATCCCACAAGCATCAAGTTTCAATGTTTGAAACATATTTATGAAATCTGATACTGTTAATAATTACTGAAAATTAGACCAGTAATATCCTCTATACCTCTCAGGGATACCTCTGTTCTAAAAACATTAGTATAAATTCTGTTCATTTAAGGCTTGTCAGATGGTCATCTCTACAAAACTATCTAGGCACCAGTTATTATATATGACCTACTTCAGATGCAGAACATTCCTACCTCTGTTACCCTGATTAACAGAAGACCATTTGGGATAATCATTGACTGGTGTGAAGTACCAAATGAGACTTCTACAGGATCCATCGTCTGCTTCAGACAGTCCACATTCACTCTAAAAAGTTCATGGAATAAAAGATGCTAAGTACTTCACTCACAAGCCAAAACTCAAGTGTTACCTTTTTTTTTTGTTTGTTTGTTTGTGTTTTTTTTTTCTTACATTTGCTTCCCACTGTGTCCCTAGGGCATGTTTATGTACTTATAACTGTTATTTAGACATAATATTAATTCAATTAGGATGTAAAGTGACAACACAGAATCAAAATACTACAGAGAAACTGAGTTCCATTATACCCAAACACAGAAAGACTTGCAACTGTGCCATCAATTTATTAGAAATCCAGAAAATAAAGGTTAGAGAGGCTTTTTGCCATGCATGCCTCCTAAGCTTATTTATTGCAGAAAGATAAATTAAGAATTTTACAAGTTGTATCATTTTCCTTTTACTCAACAAACATTAAGAACTCTTAGTCTTCCAGCCCAGAGGACCTCATTCGTCCCTCAAGACTTAATTTTCACAAATACTTTAAGTGCTGTTTTGGGCACAGTGAAACTGATAAAATGTTTTATTAAAATCTAAGTACAATCAACCAGAAGTGAAGTATTCACCTGCAGTTTAACCTTTCCAGTTTATTCCTGCCTTCCTCGCTCGGATTTTGTATTTTACAATGCTAAAATAGCTACAGACCAACCAGGAGTGAGGCAGATTAAGCAAGCTGCATATATGACCGGAAGCTGAGAATCACACACACAATCACAGAATATTAGGAGCTGGAAGAGACCTCAAAGATCATCTAGTCCAACCGCCCTGCCTGAGCAGGATCATCTAGAGTAGATCACACAGGAATGTGTTCAGATTGGTCTTGAATGTCTTCAGAGAACGAGACTCCACAACCTCTCTGGGCAGCCTGTTCCAGTAATCCGTCACCCTCACAGTGAAAAAGTTCCTCCTTATATTAAGATGGAACTTTCTATGTTCCAATTTGGAACCATTTCCCGTTGTCCTATCACTGGCCATCCCTGAGAAGAGCCTGGATCCATCCTCCTGACACTCACCCTTTACATATTTATAAACATTAATGAGGTCACCCCTCAGTCTCCTCCAAGCTAAAGAGACCCAGATCCCTCAGCCTTTCCTCATAAAGGAGGTGTTCCACTCCATCATCTTAGCTGCCCTGTGCTGAACTCTCTCAAGGATTTCTATGTCCTTCTGGAACTGAGAGGCCCAGAACTGGATGCAATACTCCAGGTGAGGTCTCACCAGGGCAAAGTAGAGGGAGAGGAGGACCTCTCTTGACCTACT
>VXBZ01012903.1:192589-257115 GCA_013399135.1 Heliornis fulica | reverse complement strand
AACCCACCCCAAACCCCCAGAAAACAGCCAATAACCTAAATTACAAGTGTGTTTAAACAGGAACTTTACACTGGTAACTTTGGATCCAAACACACCAAAGCCTGTTGGGTACCACACCCTGCCAGCAACCCCAAGCAACACTCTGGAGGACCTCTTAGACCACAGCGCTCAGGAGCTCGGAACCTACATCCCGAGGCGACGCTTCGGGCATCGTGCAAATCTCCATCCCCTTTGGCTGGCTGCTACGGCGTTCCTCCAGAGACCAGAAATAGTAGCCCCGGTGGGGTGGGTTTAGGTGGCAAACATCGCTTGGCTCCGTAGCCAAGAGAGGGCAGCATTCTCCCTCAGCTGGGAAGGCAGAGGAGGAGGAGGAGGGAGCTGCCTGGCCACACATCTCTTTCTAGGAAAAGGCGTGTTTTATCAGATGGCATTTTAGAGCAGGCGTTCGTTTTAAGACTTTGCGCGCCTGTTTGTAGAGATACCAACTGATTTACACCTTGGAGTTGCTGGGGACAATTTATCACACGCCCCTATAAACAAACCGCAAGCCGTTTCCTAGGGTGCCGTGCCCAGCTGCCCGTTATCCCCGCAGGAAGGCGTGGCAGTCTCCCGGTAACCCGCATCCCTTCCCCAGGCGGCGGCACGGCGCGAAAGGCACCCGCATCTCTGTTACAGAGTCGTCTAGAGCTTTACACTACGACGTGGAGGAGGGGAGGTAGAAGGGAAGAATGAGTGGGCAGGTGCTCTACGTTTTTGTTACTGTGTTATATTCATGCTTAAGTCATACCAAAGCTGGATATCAGAAGGAGCAGCCAGTAAATGGAAATAGAAGCATCCAGCATTTAGCAGTGGCTTGAATGCCAAATGGGGGCCTCTGTTTCCTAAAGCTGCATCTCCTCCAAACTGATATCTGCACAATGCAGTGAGTTGGGTGCCTATGGAAGCCCACACTGGTGCTCATAGTGTCTGTGTATCTGGCAGCCGTCAGACTCTGGGCTTCTGATGAGCTCAGTGGAGGTGTGGTGGAGCTGAAAAAACACCAGCCTATCCCACAGCAAGGGAGAAAACACACAAAAACCCTTTCCATGCCATGGTTCCTCCTGCAACAGGTGAGAAGATGAGAGGAAATGCAGGTAGCTACTGCAGCACCACTCCCCAAAGCAAGGAAAGAGTCTGATAGCAGAAGGGTTCCCCATCCAGGGAACTAGCACTTACTTGTAGTCTTGGAGAAAGGGAACAAGCCTATGCTGGCAGAGATGTGCCACCAGCATCTAATTTCAGAGCTCCTGTGGAATGTTTCTTATTGGCCTAATTAACGAGCTTGAAAGACTAGGAGTCACAAGGTTCATATGTAAAACAGATGGTAGACAGGACATCAATAAAGCTCTTTTAGATTATGCTGGAAAAAAGCAGAAGCTTTTGCTTGAAATAATTTCAAGTAAATGGCATTTGATTTACAGCCCTAATACAGCCCATTATTTATACTGTTGCAAGCCTTTAAAAAATGCAAGTTTCTCACTGAAGATGAGTTTAACTAAAGCAGCAGGGTGGATCTAGTGCTTAGAACATTACATCACTGTGGAAGAAAAGAAGGTCTTGCTGCCAACTCTGCTACTGACCTGACACACCACTTCACCCCTGCCCTTCTGCCATCCTTATTTAAAAATGGGAACACATCCTTTATATAATGCTTTGAGATCCTTTTAATCTACATAAGATTAATTATTCTAGCAGACAGAAGAAAACTGAGAGTTGTTAGAGGTTCATATCCTTCAGTGTGTAAGTACTGCTATATTTAAGTTTGTAAGCACATTCACCATTTTGAAGTCAAGCCAAGACACTGCACGCTGATATACTCAAAAAACTGCACAGTTCACCAAGTCATCTCTCTGACTCAGTCCAGTCCTCCCACAACCACAGGGAAGGACTTAGGTCCTGAAAATACACAGGTGAGAGCAAACAAAATTGGCATTTATCAGACTCTGCTGAGGGCACTGTCCCCTGCTGGCATCGGGCACAGTGTCTGGTTGATAAATTTAAGATTGGCAGAAGTTATACCACTATAAGGGTGGTAATAAAATCTAGACAGCTGGAGGGGTCCAGAGAGCAGTGGAAATATATTATTATGGCTGTCCTAGCTACTGGACTGCATGCCCAAAGGCTGAGCACCAGTGTACATTCTGCTATCTCATATACTCGCATCTCCACCACAACCAGACACTCACACTCCCAGCAGTAAGCAAGTACTAGGATGGGAGCATGTGCTGCACTTCCACTTTTCCTTAACACAACAGACTTGGCTATTGGCTTCTCTGTGACATTGGATGCTGGTTTCAGGCACTCAGAGCTTGGTCTTACAAGAAGCCGAGTATGAGCAGAGCTGTTCTGCTTCTGCAGCCTGTGCCCATGGGGGCCACAGAGGATGCTGGGTGTGCTCTCTGTTCCTGAGAGAGAGAAGACCCCACACTCAGCTATTTCTCTTTATCTAAAGCCCTGTTCATGATTTGTTTTAAGAGAAAGATGGACAAGGAACACCACACCCAATAACTAACTTTTATTGTGGCAGTGGTCATAGCAGGGGTCATCTGATAATGCTTGAGAGAAATGTGAGGATTTGCAGCTCTCAGCCTTACTTCAGTGGGAAGCAAAGACATTTGTTCTGCTGAAAGCAAGTGGGATCAGTGGTTTTCCTGTATTTCTTAAAAGTGCTAAAGGGACCTGGTTCATTCAAGCCACAGGAAGGCACATCAATATCCGATAAGCTTTTGGCAGAACACAAAATGGCAGTAAAACACTTGCCAGAAGAACTGAAATGCAGAGACTTGGGACTAGGCAGATCCAGTAATAGGCTGGAGTACCTACAGTGGCAATTAGGCAGAAGCTTAAAATTGCAATTTCCTAATCTCCTTTCCCATCATCCACCTACTCACCCCACCCCAACACTGACGCTGTGGGTCTCTTCACTTCCCTCCAGAAATGCAGATGTCTTTAGCCCAGTTTCCCAAAGCTGGGATATTCACAGTGCTGTTCATACAAAGCTATAAGCAAAATAAACCCCAGAGACAATCCATCCCACGGGAGAGGGGCTGAGGAATGACAACATCACACAACTGCATCCCTGTATAGGTGACCCTTGAACCTGCACGTCCCAAATTTCCAAGCTTAGCTTTGCTTCTCAGCATGCCTGATAGGAGAACAGAGGTGCTGAGCTCCTGCCTCAACCTGACCAGAGCGAGAGCAGTAGATTTTCTTCTTCATATGTATCCTTAGAGCCTGGATTCGTGCACAACCGCTGTAACCACAGGGCTAATTCTTCTAGAGATGCATTACAGAAAAAGGGTGATGACTTGTTTACTCCATCACCAGACACAGCAACACACACCTGTGATCAGCAGAGATCTGACAGCAGTGCACATGTGCGATGGGTCCTGCCCTCTGTCACAGCTTATTTGTCCCTCATTAATAACAGAGAGACTGTCTTCTGTAGGGCCATGGGGGAATTCTTTGCATTTCTTTTAAAGTATTTCCCTCCCTTGATGTATTTTTGTTTCCTGACCCAAGAAATACCAGCCCAGCCCTTAAGCCAACACACCTGCTGAAGCTACACACTCAGTATAGAAGCAGCAACAAGCTGCCCATAGGTGGAACCTCCACAGCGTGGCATCCCTGCTGTTACCCCAGTGTACTCAGATCCCACTCTCAAAGCAGCGAATCCTAGTGAAGCAGATGGGCCTGGCTGTATAATGACTGCAGGCAGGGGTGAGGGCTTGATCACCCCAGCAGTTCCCAGTTGCCTAGGTTTAGGCAGTTGCCTGCTGACCCTGGGCTGTGCCCTTGTCTAATGAGTTGGTTTCTGTAGATCTCTTTCTGTGCCATTTGTCTCCCAGCAGATGCTGCAAAGGGAGCCTCAGCCTAAGCCAGGTGTCAAGTCTCTCCTCTAAGGGCCATGACAGCTTAGCACTGCAGCACCCTGTTGTGCTTTAGCCTGGCCAGCAGCTTAAACAACCATACAGCCCTTTGCTCACTCCCACTGCTCAGCGGGATGGGGGGGACAATTGGGGGTGGGGAGTAGAACTCATGGGTTGAGATAAAGAAAGTTAATAGGAAAAAATCCAAAGATTATGATAATAATAACAACAACAATAGAGCATACAAACCAAGTGATGTACAGCACAGTTGCTCAGCACCACTAGACCACTGATGTCCAGCTAGTTCCCTTGGTCTAAACGTCTGGTCAGCTTCCCCAAAATTATACAGTGAGAATGGTGTCATCTGGTATGGAATATCCCTTTGGCCAGTCTGGGTCACCTGTCCTGGCCGTGCTGCCTCACAACTTCTTCTGCACCCCCAGCCTCCTCGCTTGCAGGGCTGTATGAGAAGCTGGTAAGTCATTGAAATGGTGTAAACATTGCCCAGCAACAACCAAAACATCAGTGTGTTATCCAGATTATTCTCATCCTGAATCCAAAGCACAGCACTGCACACACTGCTAGGAAGAAAACGAATTCTACCCCAGCCAAAACCAGAGCATACCCACATCCTTACTGGATCTTGTTCTGCACAGCAGTGAGCCACATGGTCTGGTGACTAAAGCACAGACTCGGGCATTGGTTTCTACTGCCAATTCCAATATTGACATCTTGTGTTATTATCTAATACTTGCAGACAAAAAGGACATCGATAGCTTATTGCTTGAGCACACTTAGAGCTTAAGAGAAGGCTATTCTCTCAGTAATTGCTCCCAGCATCTAACACATCAACCCAATGTAGTCCCCTATTAGTATTTCCTTATGTATTGCTTTCACTTTGACTCGTCTTTCATTATAATTACCCATGTTTGCATAAAATCAAGATTTCTGTTTTTATAGATGTTCATTGGTTGCAAGCAGCAATGCCCTTTCTTTTCTTCAGAATATATTTGTAGTAAGTAAATGTCTCCACAGTGCCATCTTCCCACCCCACAAGATTCTCCATGAAGGCCTGTAGGAAGCCATGTTGCTCACCTTACAGCACAGATACTCCCAAAGCAGAGTGAATTTACTCAACAGTGCTTAAGATTATACCACTGAGCTAAAAACAGGCAGATAACTTCCTATCTGGTTGAAGGGGAAGGGAAAGCATAGCTAGACGTGAGATTTTGTAGTGCTTTACCAGAGCGCTACAGGAATCACAGTGACTATAAATGGTCAGAAACTCCATTTTAGGTTTCATGCAAGAGATGGCACTGTTAGTACCAGCAATTAATTTAGAACTTGGAGGAGGTGTATGTGGGTGGGCATGGATATATTTTTAAGGGTGGATTACAAACATTAATATTAGAGGAGGTATTTTTGTTTCTGTTTTTATTAACAGAAGGCTAATAATTTTTCACTGAAGACACTCATACATTCCATTGCAAGCAGATTGGCATTTCACTAGGGACACAGGAAACAGAAAAGTTTAAGTTATTAGAAAAGGAAACCCAGAAATCCAATGCTAGCCAAGATAGGTGTATTTCTTTTTTGATCAACAATTGATTTTACAGGCGTGTCTAAACCACACAGATCTAGCACAGCTCAGCTGAAGGAGGTGGTGCTGTTGCTCTGATAGGCACATGTACCCATTAATTAAGATATTCACAGTGGTGCAAGGCACCTAGATTCCCCTCTCAGGCAGGGGAGGGAGCAGGGGATACTCTGCAATGTGCTTTTAAGCATTTAATAAAAGTCCCCTTTTTTCTCTTTTTTTGGCTTTGCCTCTAAAGCCCAGTAAAGGGCCTTTAATCACAGAATCTCCTATTAGTTCATTGGGGTGGTTTCCCATCACACTGTGGTTTCCCAATTGGTGAAGCTGACCAAAGTAGAAGCTGGAAGCTGTCCCTCTGCTCCACCCTGGCAGCGCATTCCCTAACCCTGCCCTGTGCCGGCGTGACCATCCGTGCGGCCATGCCGTCATCTTTTGTGTTCGGTTGGGTTTAGTTTCAACTGGGCCCAGCCTGTGATCCAGCTTACTTGTGGCCCATGAACACCTGTGACAGACTAAGGGATGGAGTGGGGAATAAAACAGCTAAGGGGACCCCTTTTGGCAGCAGCCTGCTTTCAGAGCAACTAAAACCAATTACTGTGCTTTGGCATTGCTGCGTTGCCATTTCTGAAGGGCATCTGGCACAGAGGGTCTGAATGGCCCTTCTTGCAAAGAGGCCAAACACTCTCAGCATCGTGCTCAGTTCTCTTAAACAAATTGGTCTGGAAATTGCAGTGTAAATGTGTCCTAAGTAGTGAATGTAGTTATTGTGCAAGGAAGGGAATAATTCCTAAGTGAGAGAAATTGATCTTGTAGACCAATTATGTTACTGGAAAGTGGCAGTTTCAACAGTTTGATGATGCCTCAGTGTTAGGAAGCCAGAAAAGCATGATAAGAATTGTGGTATGTGATGCACATCTGAGTCACTTATTTTTAATAAAGGAAAGAAAGAGAGTTTGAAGATTCCTGCCAACAGTTACATTTAACTGCTGAAATCCAGCCCTGCCCAGCTTTTCTTTACAGCAGCTTTGCTTAGGATGTTGGGCAGTTTCCTCAGGTAAGAAATCCCGTAACTGGAATATCACAGGAGGGCACAAAATGCTGGGCATGAAAGGTGAAGCCTTTTTACTGTCTTTCAGGAAAAAAAATCTGAAAATTGGCAAAAAAGACATCACAACAGTTTGCTGTTGGGCTGTTTTGCTTTTCCTGACAGAGGGTAACAGGAGAGGGAATACATACTGTGCCCAGAGTTTTCCCCCAGTGCCACTTGCTGACTTTGAGGGGAGATGAGCCGGACCACCACACAGCATGCACACCAGGGTCTGCTGGTTGCCTGGTCTTCTGAGGAATCTCTGAGGAGAGCAGGAACATAGCACATGATTTAGAAAAACAAAATCAGAAGTTAGGAGAAATCCAGTACCTCTCCTTTCTGTTTTGATCAGGGAAAGATGGCTTTTGTTTGCCCTTCCCGGGGAATGGCAAACTGACCTGCTCCAGAGTGATGGGTGGAAACAAGGGTGGGCTAGGCACAAACATTAGGGCAGGAATTTTTCCTGCTTCTCAGCACAAAGTCTGTGAGGTGGGAATGCAAAAGAGGACAACCCCAAACATAATTTGTGGGAACTGTGTGTTAACTCATGTTTAAAGACAGGACAGTAAGAGGACATGTAGCGGGACATGAGGATTAGCTACACAGAGGTGTTTGTGGACTCTTTTATGTTCAGAGAATGTCCTTCTCTGGGAAGAGTGATGCTGGTGGGGCACTGGTGCACCTGCACAGGTAGCCTGAGGGCCTGTGTTTGTCCAGAGATGTCATTTGGGAGTGATAAGGCAAGCTCGTCACCACAAAACACAGCATAGCTGTGCCGGAAGGATTAATCTTCCTGAGTATAAGGTAAATGGGAATCTGTTCAGGTACAGGAGGGTAGGGCTCTGTGCTCAACTTGTGAGCAGAGGGGAGATAAACTCTGATTTGACTGAAAAAAGTCGTGGGAAGATAATGCTTCATCCCTACAGCAGAAACTCAATTAAATAAGCTAATTAAATAAATGTTACATATGAATCTGTTCGCTCAGTGGGCCAATGAAGTTAAGACAAGCCAGTTTCTGTTGCCAGCATCACCAAGGGAGAGATGTGCTGGGTGTTACACCTGGCTGCTTTTAAAAATGCATTCTGAATTATGAAGCACTTGTTTACTATTGGGCACTGGGGGTGGCACTACTCTGGAGAAAGCCTCAAACACTGCCATCAGGAGCATGAAACATAACATGACAGTCATCGCACCTCAAGGGGCTTGGTGTTCATCGCAGGCGGAGTTTGAGTGAAGAAGCTGTCAGATGTTTGATAGCTTGTCCTGCCCCTCAGCTTAGAGGAATTCATTGATGAAGAAACCTATAGGGATGCTCTAGCATCCTATTTTATCATTTCTTTTCAAGGTTCCTGGAGTTATGGAGTTATTTGGATTCAGGTAGAAGGCTTTGCATTGGTTCTTCAGACAAGCTGAGGGAGACCTGTGGATTGAGATGCTGGATCTCAAGCATTTATACCCAATGTACAAACTCTTAACTTGCTAAAGAATAGAGATATGGTCTTTCCACTTCCATACGATTGGGTTGGCTGTGGAGGAGAATACTGCCCTTTCCATGTCATGGCAGTGTTTTTTGCAGTATACTTTGCCTTGTCACCAAAGCATTCCCCAAAGGGTTGGAGAAGAACTAGAAAGCAATCAGGGCTTGATGCTGCAGCATAGTTAAAAAAAAAAAAAAAAAGAAGGAAGAAGGTTGGCTGAGGAGCCAAATGTTTCTCTCTGAAAAGCACCATCATTTTCTGCTTCCCCAGCACAGGACCCAGATGGGACTAAGACAACAATCTTCCTGCATCGCTTCTGGCACATGTCATTAATTTAACACAAGGGATGTTGTTGATAGACACCAGTTTCTCAGTCTTCCAGTGTCATTAGCGATACGGAATCTGCTGCGGAGTCTGGTACAATGCCTCGTTTGCAGTAGCTTTGCTGCATGAAAAGAGAAAGTCCAGCTAATGCAGATACAGGCACATACGAAGCATTTCTTCTTTAGCATGACTCCTAATGCAGAGCTTGTGTTCACACAAGCCTCAGCTTTCACGCTAAAAGTGTCTTATGAAGCAGTAGTGGATTTTGTATGGCAGAGAAACATATTTTTCCATATTCCCTTCTTTGCTGGTGATCACATCTGCTTTTGAGGAGCTAGAATGTCAACATATTTTAAATACAGAACCCAGAGAAAAAGGCCCTTCTTCCTGTGGGGCTGGTTTATTTGAGACAGTGGCTGAAGGATGAAAAGGCCACGTCACGTCTTCTCTGGCTTTGGGTGCAGCAGCAGATGACAAAATGGCTTACTTCACCGATGGATAATGGACAACCCCAGTTGCCAAGGCTGAAGCTCCAGTATGTATACTTGCTTCTGACACACCAGCAGTCACAGACAGCGGCCTGACACCCTGCACCACGTGTAGGCCTTCAGCGGCAGCCTTACCGCGTCTGCATGTCAGACTCCACCGCTGCCTGCCTCCCATTTGCCTCCCAAAGCTGTGTAAATGGATTGCTATCGCTCGGTGTGGATGCCCACTCTGCTAATGTTTGCTTCATGCATGCTAATGAGAAGACCAGTAAGAACAGATTTATGTTTGGCTCAGCCCAGAGGTAACACGCATGAAAACGCTGACACAAATGCTGAATAAAAGGGATTTGAAAATCAACATCCCCTACTGCTACCAGCTACAGTGTAATCCTTTTCCAGGCCTGTTGGGAAATGTCCTTGGAGAAGCTCTGACATCAGTGCAGCTGCTTCTCTCCTCGGCAGTTCAAGCTTGCTTTCACATTTTTGTCTGAGGCAAAAAGAAATGGCAGGGAGCACGCAAGTGAGAGAGAGGGAGAGAGAGAGATTATCTTCATTTCTTAAACTCAGTTTTCAAGATAAAATTGGTTATATTTCTGAGAATTAAATGGGCATTATTAAAGAGAATGGAAGTAACTACCTCCTAGGAACCACTTTTGCCTTTTTAGAGGCTAAATTCCTCACAGCTGAACCTTTAGTCTAATCTGGTATAGCTGTTCCTATGGCCACAACTCAGCTTCTCTTGCAGTACAGTCTTTTGATCTTTCAGACAACTTGGAGAAATGAAGCTGGGAAGATGTGAAGATATGCACAATAACTTCCTTTGCTCACCATGTGTGTTATGAATTCCCTAAGTTACTTGTTTATGGCCCCTAGCAAGAGTTTTGGCTCCCCCTTGAGCAAAGACATCATTGTTGGGATGTCAAAGCTGGCCTGCAACTGAGGAAGGGAGTGCAGCTCCCTGGGATACTGAGTGACTTCATGTTTGCTGTCCCTCAGAGACCAAAGCATCTAGTCCACAGGATTAGATGAGTACTGACAGAAAGCATTTAAAAATGTGAAGAAGGCTGGAAGAATGTGCAAAAGCCCAAGTCCAAGGGTGCAGCCCTTTGTCTCCATCAGTGCAGCTTGCACATTGACCTGGGTGGAGCAGGGAGTACTTGTGGATAAATGCCATCCTAGTAACTCATACCTACGCTGCAGATTTTCTGAGGTCCAGTGTACTGTTAGAATCACAGAATCACAGACTGCTTTGGGTTGGAAGGGACATCAAGAATCATCTAGTTCCAACCCCCTGCCATGGGCAGGGACACCCTCCGCTAGACCAGGTTGCCCAAAGTTCTGTCCAACCTGGCCTTAAACATCTCCAGGGATGGGGCTTACACAACCTATCTGACTTCAAGCCATTTCCCCTTGTCCTATCACTACACCCCCTGAGGAACAGTCCCTCTCCCACCTCCCTGTAGAACCCCTTTAAGTATTGGTAGGCTGCAACTAGGTCTCCCCAGAGCCTTCTCCTCTCCAGGCTGAACAAGCTCAGTTGTCCTTTTGCATTTGTCTTTGCCAAGAGTATCACACAGACTAGACTATAAATGGGCAAATCTTACCTAAAAAGCTGAGGGTAAAATCAATGAGCTGTCTAGGATTCCCCTGCAATCAACATAAAGAGATGGAAGAGATCCCCAGACTAATTCACCCTATTTCTCCTAGGAAGGAGTAAATTGCTCACAAAATATGTTTTATTCATCTCTGTTGACGATAGCTGGGACCTATAATAGCTTAGTCCTGTCTTTCTTTCAGATTACATCCCCTCCAGATAGGAGGGATGTGACTGTTGTAAGAAGCACTGTACCTCCATTAGAAACATGGCCATCAGGCACCTTGATACTTGGAAGACCTCAGCCCACCAAGAAGGCAAATTCATTTCTTTGCCTCACTGAAAATCTCACTGACTGTGTACATGCAGAGGGTATGTTTTGGACACTGAAAAGCAAGTGTTAGGTAATAACTCTTAGCAGATTACTTAAAATTTATAAGTGGTTATAAATAATGAATGGGTGCACTTCAGCTTTTAAAGCCAGCTACGTACTCTGAAATGTAAAGCTTCCATTCAGCAAGAGTGTTTATTTAGTTTCAGAG
Source organism: Heliornis fulica (assembly GCA_013399135.1). Classification (NCBI taxonomy): domain Eukaryota; kingdom Metazoa; phylum Chordata; class Aves; order Gruiformes; family Heliornithidae; genus Heliornis; species Heliornis fulica. The sequence goes on along the minus strand of VXBZ01012903.1, from coordinate 246,097 downwards.
AACTGCACTCTTTTCTTTTTTTTAAGTTAACAGATAGCCTATTAAAAATTAAATGAATATTTTAGGAGCTGTAACAGCTCTACAATAAATAGGAACCTGACTCTAAAATATTGCATCCAATCTTTTTTCTTTTTGATTGTCTATCACTATGTGTGACGTTGCTGATCGATCCCTCCTCTCTTGCCAATGTGAGGATAAGGAGGCATTTGTGTCCATGAGATGGCCTCTCTTGTCCATCCAATCACATATGATTCAGATGACCTTGGAAAAGTCACCTGAAAAAAACGAATAAATTACTCGTTGCATGCCACAGTGGCTCTGGAGCCTCAATCTATAAGGCACCTCTGAAGAGTGCTGACTATTGGCATTTTAACGAGAACTGAGGGTACTCAAAATTAGCAAAAACTTTATAGAACTGACCTTGTGGATCTTGATTGAAAGCCCATGAAAGTCATGGAAAGACTGACCATCTTCAGAGGGCTCTTGATCAGTTTGTTAGAAAAGAACCTGCAAAACACACGACAAAGAAACTGCCTGAAGAAAGGACCTCAGCCCTGCCCCTGACACCATCAACATCCCATACATCTATTTCACTACACACCAACGTGAAAAGGAAGACCTGAAAAGGAACGTGCTTCTTCTCCATGTGATCTTTCTCTTCATGTCTCTTAACCATTGTACTTCCTACTGGAATTCACCGGTACCAGTCTGTACACATGTCCGTGCCAGTCATCGTTGCATGGGCCTTTGCTGTGATTCAGGACTGACTCCTGGTGCAAGCTGAGCCTGCATTATCTCTTCTGGCATCACGAGGAGCTAAGTGCTACCCAGGTTGTGCCTAGTGAGCCATAGCTGGAGATCAACACCCACACAGACTGAGAAAGAATGTGGATGTGTTTATATATATTGTTAGCATGTTTTGAGGTAAATATTGATTCACTCCACTTAGTTGATAATTAGGGATCAGTTTCTTTTCTGGTGCAGCTTTTTTCCCAGTCTTTTTTTAAAAATTTTATTTTATTTAAAGGAAACTTTCAGTGGTTTCTAATTTTCAAAAGAACTACTGAAGTAAATATGAATTAATGAAAGTGTCCCTCACTAGCTGTAATTTTCACTTCCTGTCTGGCTTACTTTGCACAAGAAAGGAGATGCAGAAGTTGCGAAGGATTTTGTCAGACCTGTAAATAATGCTGTTACATAATTATCTCCTTCCCTCCATCTCCATCTGTGTCCTTAAAGAGAGGTATCAGCACTGCTTACATAACCTGCTCCCATTTTCCCCTCCCTCCTGGCTAGAGTCTCAGGATGGAGCCTGCTCTGCACACCTGGAGTACCCAGAATAAGCTTTCTTCTTCCTTCTCCATCCCTGGCAACATCCCAGCAGCAGCTAACCCACCTCTGGGGACCAGCTTCTGGCTATGGCCCAGTGGTACCCAGACTCTGTGATATGTTTGTGGGTGGTGAGAGGTGCTCAGGGGCCAGGACATCATGTGTTTGTTGCTTTTTCCACAGAACAACACCATGCAGCTCCATTTTCTTCCAGAACTTCTTTTGTTTTTTTTTTTTTTTACATGAAGCTGCTTCTCTGTGCTCTGGTAAGGAAGAGAGATGGAGGAGGAGGTGCCTTGGTTTGGAGGATTTTGTGCTACCAGCTTGGGTAAACCCTGTTGTATGGCTTAACTCCAGACAAGGTGGTCCATGACCACTGGGTGGTCTCTACAGTATCCCTGATCCATCCCCAAGGAACCAGGTGGAATGCATGGAAATTCCACTGCCCTGCTCCAGCCTGGCTCAGGGGAGGGTCTGCAAGGGCTCCTCCAAGTTCTGCTCCTCTCATCATTCTCTGCTTTACAATGCAAGTCAGGTGCCTGGAGGGAATACATACACAGGATATTACAAACCACTCACACAGCCTCCAATAGAAGCATAGTATTATAGTGAAATGCTCCTTTATGGTCTCAAAGGTATTTAAAAAAAATAAGCTATTGGGGGGAGCATTTTGACAAATACCTCATTAAAAACCCCAGAATCTCACACTGCACCAGTTTACGTAAATCCCAAGGACAAAGGAATATTTAACTTTTCACATACCATAAATAAACCTGTTAAACCAATTCATCTCCAAGGAATAATAAAATAGGCAAATAGAGTAAATACATTAGTTCTGCTCCACTTTTATGTGAGGGGTGATTTCCTTTGTCTGCCAGACAGGCACTTCCTCCTGGAGGCGGGGGAAAGGGAAATTGTTATTGATGAAAAGTGGCAGCCTCTTTGAATCTCAGGAAGCAAAGCCACAGCCTTCAATTGGAGGAGTGGCCAGAAAAGGCAATCTACACAGGAGATAGTGGAAAAATCAAAGGGAAAGGAGAGAAGTCTCGTGGCTGTAAAGGAGCTTGAGGTAGATGCCAAGCACAGCCCCGGGAACGGCATTTGTGGCTGTTTGTTTGGAATAAATTGTAAAGATGGCATACACTGCCTCTCTCCTCTGTGAACAAGGGAGAAGACTTGGACCTTACAGTTTGGGAAAGGTCTCTTTTCTCCATTGATGGTTATAATCATGTAAGTCAACATTAAAGAAACTTTTAAGACCTGAGTCATAAATGTGAGGCTGTGGGAAGAAAAAACATTTTATACTGACCCACTGCTGATAAATAAGAGAGGAATGGTGTTGGGTGGCCTTCCCTGCTGACAGCAGATGGTGACAGCTGTGACAAATGGGCAGTCTCATACCCTGGGCATGCATTACAGAGTCTGCCCACCTCTGCCAAATTTTGGTCAGGATGTCTCCAATTCTAGCTGTGTCGAGATGGGGTTGATCTCCAACATGCAGGTAGGACTTGCGTAAACACTGAAGATGTGAGAGGTTTCTGAGACAAAATCTTGAAGGGAAGACATTTACCTTGGCTAGAACTTTGCTTCACAGATTGATGTCTCCATTCAGAACTTGCAAGTTGTGATGGTTTAGCCCAGCCAGCAGCTAAGCCCCGCGCAGCTGCTTGCTCACTCTCCCCTGGGTAGGGGGTTGAGCAGGGAAGTGGAAGAGAATTGGAAGAGTAAAAGTGAGAATATTTGTGGGTTAAGATAAAGGCAGTTTAATGGGGAAAGCAAAAGCCATGAAAGGAATTCATTCAGCACTTCCCATGGGCAACCAGGTGTTCAGCCATCTCCAGGGAAGCAGGGCTCCAGCATGTGCAACAGTGACAGTTTGGGAAGACTAATGCCATCATTCTGAACACTGCCGCACACCACCCTCAACCTCTGCCTCTCTCCTCCACGCCCTCCCCCGTTCCCCCCCATCTTTTCTTTCTCTTCCATAAACCCCTTATAAGCAGAGCAGGACATCACATTGTATGGAATATCCCTTTGGTCAGTTTGGGTCAGCTGTCCCCGCTCTGTCCCCTCCCAACTCCTTGTGCATCCCCAGCCTACTCACTGGTGGGGTGGTGTGAACAAACCTTGGCTCTGTGTGAGCACTGCTCAGCAGTGTCAAAAACACCTCTGTGTTACCAACAGTGTTTCCAGCACAAATCCAAAACATATTCCTGTACTGGATACTATGAAGAATATTAACTCCATGTCATCTGGAACCAGGGCACAAGTAAATACAAAAGAGTTAGGAGTTATGCTGAGGCCGAAGCAAGACATGGAGGAGTGTGGGCACCTGCTAGTTTCCATATTGGACAACAAACACAATAAAGGAGCTGAGTGTGAAATCTGTCTGGATGCAAACCAAAACCTTCCTGTCCTGTTCTGAAGGACAAGCTTGGGACACCCACAGAAACCTAATCTTTCCCCCACCAGCATCATTCTATGACTCCTGAAAGTGTAGCTACTGCAGCATATGGCAAGCTTCTCCATTGTATGGCATCACTGTGCCTCCACAGTGACACAAAGAAGCTGTCCCTGTGTGTGAGAAGAGTGTCTTTGCTCCCACCAACACACCCAGGAAAGGACCATCATGCCTTAGGGTTCTAGTTCAGGAGGTTTTACAGAACATCTTTTTCCACTCACAACAGTAATATAAAACCCTATACTCTTACAACAGACTTACAACCTGTTGTAAGACCAAAACCTTACTAAAATGTTCCACAGAAGAGGATGGTTAGACAGGTCACCACCATTAATATGCTAACTCACTGATATATTAGGATACTTGTTTTAAATAAAACAAACAGCCACAAAACCAGTACAAAAGCACTAGAAGAAAGCTTAGGAGGAAAACCACTCTGCTCCTCCCCTCCCCAAAGTGTTTCTAGAGAGACTGACCAGTGGCAGACATCCCCTGTTCCTCAATCGAGCGATCAGTTTAACCTCGAATGCACGTGTGGAAGCACACCAGCCATGCAGCAGAAGTTTCAGTGCCAGTAGCAATGCCAGCATGTCCTGCCTGTGTTGAATTAAAGGCAGCATTCATTCTTCTCTCATCCTACAGACAGCTAAGGTATCAAAAGTGGTGGTAGAGAATTCCTATATTTGGCCCAGACAGGCTACCAAGAGGACGACAGATGCATGAAATTAAGACAATGCAAATATATATGATGCAATTGCTATTGATCCAGTCTCCTTTCAGCCCCTTGGAAGTACCAAACCTTGGGATGCCCAAGGATTTTATCCCAAACTGACTTTCCTAGCTGCAGGGATCTTCCTATCTATCTGTAGATTTCTTTCCATATGTTTCCAGGTCTTGGTTTCTCCCATGGAGCTGTAACTAAAGTTGCTCAAACTAAAAGCATGTGCTTTTCTGTGATATGGATGCTTATCCTCTTCCTCTGCAGCAGAAACAAGATTCTTTTTTTTTTTTTTTAATTTAAATTAAAGGGGGTTGTGGAGGTGGAGCGAGAGCTCTGCAAAGGATTGCTCTGTGCTGCCTAGCTTTGTTTCTTCGTATATAGGTGCCATATCTTAAGGGATAATTTGATTCCCCCACACCATCTTGTATTGCAACTCCCTTTTTGTTTCTGTAAAAGCAAATGTGAGGTATACTCTGAATTGCCTTCTCTTTGAACTGATCTTCTGAAAAGGATGCTCTTGGCTCTGTCAGGTTCTTTCCTACATGTTGCCTGGAGCAGTGAAAGGCAGCAGGGGGGTGGGGGTGCTGGAGAATGGCAGCTGCAGGTCTCCATTTAGTAGGTCCACGAGTGACATAAGAGTATAAGAGCAACAGTACTGGGTTATAGTAATGTTTTATATGACTCAGCAAGCAGCCTCTGTCGTTGGCCAAAAGAAGATGCCTAGAGAAGTATGTCAGAAAAGAGAAAATATGATGCTTCCTTCAAGCATACTTCCATCTCTGCTTTCAACTTGCTGACATTCTGAATGAGGACTCATTCCTGCACATTTCAATTTATATTTTTTTTAACCATCAGCTTATCCAAACTCCCTCTGAATGTGCCTAAGTTCACAGCATGCCTTGTGGCATGGAGTGCACCAGTTAAGCTGTATAGTGGGAGAGAAACTACCTCCTTTGTTTTGAACCTACTATCTGCTTTTGGTGCTTGAGGTTCTTGTTTCACACAAGCCAGGTAACAGCCAGCTCATATATAACAGTTTTAGGACACTTGCTCAGACTGTGAGAGTTGGACTTGTTCATCCTAGAGATGAGAAGGCTCTGAGAGGCCTAATTACAGCCTTTCAGTTCTTAAAGGGGTCCTACAGGGAAGGGGGAGAGGGACTGTTCATCAGGGAGTGCAGTGATAGGACAAGGGGCAATGGCTTCAAGCTGAAGGAGGACAGGTTTAGATTAGAAGTTAGGAAGAAATACTTTACTGTGAGGGTGGTGAGGTCCTGGCACAGGCTGCACAGATAGGTTGCGTAAGGCCCATCCCTGGAGATGTTTAAGGCCAGATTAGATGGTGCTTTGGACAACCTGATCTAGTGAAGGTGTCCCTGCCCATGGCACAGGGTTGGAACTAGATGATTCTTGATGTCCCTTCCAACCCAAACCATTCTGTGATTCTATCAAGTTTCTCATTTATAGGCTAAAGAAACCTAGATGCCATAGTCATCCCTTGTATGTAAACTTTCCATACATTTTTCTCTGAACTGCCATCTCTGTTTTAGCCCATTCAAAGATGAGGAGGCCAGAAATGCAAATAAATCTCCAAGATGTGGGCAAAATTTTGGTTTATACAAAAATCTGCATTTTCTGCTTGGTTCTTCTCCGAGGAAGTCCTAATGTTTTCACTCACTTCATGCTGCCAGTCTCTGGAGTAAAACTTCCAGAAGAAAAATGTACTAATGAATCAGTTTTGAAAGATAAGTGCCGTGTGTATGCATTTAATGCAATGTGTTTGTCACTTACTTTTGTCACATGAATCCTTCTGGAAGTATCCCCTGGGCACAGCTGCTAGGTGACGTGAGTTTTTTGCAACCTGCAAGTGGAGATCATAGAATCATAGAATCATAGAATGGCTAGAGTTGGAAGGGACTCCCAGAGGTCATCTAGTCCAACCCCCCTGCAAGAAGCAGGGACACCCCCAACTAGATCACGTTGCTNAGGTACTGGCAGACCGCTAGAAGGTCTCCCCGGAGCCTCCTCTTCTCCAGGCTGAACAGCCCCAACTCTCTCAGCCTGTCCTCGTAGGAAAGGTGCTCCAGCCCCTTTAGCATCTTTGTGGCCTCCTCTGGACCCTCTCCAACTGGTCCATGTCCTTCTCATGTTGGGGTTCCAGAACTGGACCCAGTACTCCAGGTGAGGTCTCCCGAGGGCAGAGTAGAGGGGGAGAATTACCTCCCTCAATAAAATAAAGTGAGATAAAGTGATTTAGAAAGGTTAACAGGTACAAAAGATGACACCAAAAATCAGTGGATTTGATTGGGGAAGTCTCAGACAGCAGGGACTAGTGGGTCTTTAGACAAAGCCAACACACCTAATGATCATCAGGGCTTTTAGCCCATTAGGACCAAAGCAAGATAATTGCTCAGAAGAAAGCACTAAACTTGCCACTTAAGTAGATTTCTTCCTACCACCATTAGAACCCCTCTTTTTCAGCCATCCTGAAATTTGTCAACCCTGTCAAATCTAGGAGCATTCAACTTTTCTCTCTAAGCTATTTGAACAAGCTCTTTCATTCCTGGTTCCTTGAAGAGGGAGCAGGTGTGGTCCTGCTCTCCACCTGAGCCACCGGGATGCTATCCAAAGGTGTTAATCCAAAGACATGCTACAACCTCAGGAATCACTTGTCAGAGACCAGGCTCCATCCTCCAGTGAGCTGAAGCTTTAGGTTTCTTGGAAACATTGATCAGTGTAAGTGCAGATCAGTAGAGGCTTTTGTGTTGGCATTTAAATGTCAATCACATTTTATTAGAAGTTCAGAGGGACTCTGTGTGTGCAGCAGGTGGGTAGTAAGATCTGGCAGTGTCAGATCAGACAGTGAGGGAGGGGCAGTGTGTGTCCTGCTGCTGTGTAATGGACCCTCAGTGCCACAGCAAAGCAAAATGGTGTTTTCTAGACTTATAAAAACCAGAGGCAAGAGAAGCTCCTGACACCACACAGTGTTGTGGCTGCAGCCATCCAGACTTGCACTGGCAGCCTCCATCTATCCCAGAAGCCTTAGATGACATCAAGTGATTGGCATTGAAGTCGAGAAAGATTGGATGCTTGCCAGCAGGTCCCCATTATCATGGACTACGAGAGCAGGCACAAGGGCAGCCCAAAGCCCTGAGGCTTATCAGCAAAGTGTGAACAAGAGCTGCCCCGGGCTGTGTGGGAGGTCTTTTGAGAGTCCCTCCGAGTTTCACAGGGTCAGCTAGGTATAGATACAGCCAGTGCTTTTCCATCCCAACCCTGGGTAGGTAGAGCCTGAAACTGTACTTGTATCTCTTTGCTGAGATACAGCCTGTAGAGCCCAGGAGCATGATAAATGCTTGTTCAGATCTAAAGTGTCTGGAAAAGGGTTGGAAACCAGGACTACAAAGGGTTATTTTCCTGGCTGCTGTATTCCCTACTACCCACTCAGGTGGTGCCTGACCACTTCTCCACAGGGTTTTGAAGTAGCTGGGTAAATGGGGCTGTAAGACCGACTGGTGAGTGTGATCAGTATCAAACTGGAGGAACTGGGCAGATTTTGTGAGTGAAAGCTGAGGCAGAAACTGATGAATCAAAGCAATATTGTAGGGGTAGGGAAGAAAAAGCTGTGGAAATAGGTACCTTAGCTTCCACACAGCGATAGGAAGAAGACAGACATCAAGGAGAGGCAAACAGGAGGGCAGAGCATAAATCCAGCGGCTCGGTGAAGGGTTGGTAAATTGCAGAAAATCTCTGGAGTATGTATAACCCAGGCCTTTTATTGGGACTTCCAATGACATCTGGAACAATGAATGACTGAACCAAACAGAGGTAAAAAACCTCTAGAAAGAAGAGAAGAATGCATCCTGCTTTCTGTATAAATGTAAAAGCCCTTTTGGAACCTTGTGCTGAACTCTTTTTGTTGTGCTATCCCTCTAATAACAGAAGAAGAAAAGGGAAAGGCCGAGGCACTATTTCAGTATTCCTGTTCCCAAAGAAAATGAGAGTGAAATATAACTGTGGATGTAATTTTACTGCCTTATGCAAGCAGTCTGACATATGTCTCTCTCATGTTAAGGAGAAGAGAAATTCCTTTTTTCTCCTGACTGTTTGCAAGCCTGGGTTCATGTCAGTAAAGGTCCCTGGAACTTTCAAAAACGAGGTCATATGTGCTGTGATGGGCAGCTGGCTTGTCCATCACTTTCCCTAAGAGCTGGGGCAACAGCTGTGGTTGAAGAGGACACTCAAGTTCCCAGGAAGCCTCTTCCAGGGGCTTTATCTGCCACAACAAAAGACTCACAACTTAGATACATCTTCTCCTGGAGATCAACCTTAAGCTTGCGACTGTCAGAGCACAATGCAGGGATCATGTCTGAAGGAAAACATCTTCCTAGTTAGGGAAAGCTGTCACACCTTCATTTGTCATATTCTTCAGATAATTCTGTCTGCTGTAGAGGCATGTGCTGGATAAGTACAGTATCTATGCACACAGAGAGCTTGCTTCTGACAGCTCACAGTCAAACCATCTTTCCTGTCTTTGATAATATCTGTAAGGAGCTCTGGCTATGGCAGTGATGGGTATTTTAGGTGTACCCATCAAAGAAGACAAATGATAGGATAGTAAGGGTGAACAGTACCTACTTAGTGACATTCAGGATAGCATGTGGCCTGTCCTATGCTATCTTTCAGTGGGCACTGGGACCAGAAACCTCTGAGATTCACTGAGCGTTCAGTCCGTAACCTTCCTTTGAGCCAAAACGGTTCTGAAATTAGGTTGTTATCAAAGTATAAGCTCACTTGAACCTGAAACCCACTGAAAAACTTGGAGATGTGAAACTTTGCAGAACAAATGCATATGAAATGCCTTTTAACTAAAGAGTGGTCTTGGTCCTCAAATACAGCGGTAGGAGTCACATTGCCCCATTCTTGTCCAAAATTCTGTCTCTATCTTCCTATATAGCCTTAGGGAAGGTGCTGAATATTTATATGCCTTTAGTTTCCTAAAATGTAAATTAAAACAATGGCCACCCACATTTTTATGGGGTTGTGACTCTTCATCCATTAACATTTTCAATATACTTTGTGATCCTACATAGAAAACATCAGGGAATGCCCCTGTGGTTGTTTGTATGCAGGTGAGAAAGTATGTTTTAGCAAAGGTGGGAGGTGTAGGTGGAATAAGGTCAGATGCAGATGAAGTGACTCAGACCTTAAGAACTGAAAAGTCATTAGTCTGTTTACCGGAGGACCCAATGTCAACTGGTGAATGTTTTGGCTGGGGTTCTCATTAAGACCATCTCTCTGACAAAGAGAAGATTCAATAACTTGCTCTCAAATGCTGTTCCCAGTAAGCTGAAGCACTTGGAAGCCCATGATGCTATCAAGACACTGCTATGTCATGGATGGGTGGATGGATTTCATGAGTCTGTGCTCAGTTATGGGCCTGCTCTCCAGCTCAGCATTTGTATCCTGTGCACCAAAGAGCAGATGTAAGCAATGCAGGGATCTAACACAGAACAGCTTGGGTGACATCAGAGTGACTGTGTGCTTCTGATGGGAAATGGTAGTATCAGGGAAGAGCAGGTGTGAGTCATCTCCCAGGAGAGACAGGCAGAAAAAAAGGAGGTGGGAAGGGGAGGAGGAAAGCAAGAAACAGATTATCTCATACAGATATATTCCCCTTGCCTGGCTTCCCCTCCCTTTGTTCATCCCCCTCTCCCTCCTCAACACGCACATATAAGCGTGGAGATCCGACTGCTACAGCTTGATTCCAAAGCCCTGTCAGACACATCACTTGCTGCTTTGTTTTTGTCCCTTACCTATCTCTGCCCCCAAATTCAAGACCATTTAATATGTGGTAGATAAAACTTCAGCAGCTTTTCGATGCGCATTTACTTTCTGCTGTGCATTAGTCCAGTTCAATACTTCTCATGGCAGGGACTCAAATAAAAGTGGGACGGGGATCGAGATGGAGATGGCTGCAGAAGGGCTGCTGTGTTTCTTGTGTGATCAGCTTTCACTATATCCCCAGTGTGTTCCAAGTGCCTCTCTGTAATGACTTAAATATAAAAGGTCATGATCAGGGCAGGAGGTGCTTTGAGTTTGTTAGCTGGGTGAGAGAGATGAGCAGTGTCTGAGGTGAATGTGTGGCAGGGAGAATCTACGTGTTATCAACACAGGGGTAAGGGCACACTGGTGCAAGACAACACTTGGTGCTGCAAATGCTCCTCACCACCGTTAAGCCCACAAAGAGGTGGATGTGCTCCCTCTAAGAGGAGAGGAAACACAGCTTCCAAATGAAAGCACAGCCCCCACACAGCCCTACAAATCATTCCGAGGCTGTAGCACCAGAATTTAGGACAATGGAGTGAATAACCTGTGCAGAAAAGGAATGGTGCTCAAAATATTTGTTAGATAAAACCAACAGAAGAGTTTCTGGGAAGAAGAGATTAATTGCAAACAAGACAGCCACAGATCCCCACGGAGCCCCTGCTCTATCAAATGACCTCACCCCTGTGTAGCATGCCAAATTCTGCCAGACTGTTACCCACACAGAATCGGTGATCTTAAACTGTGTTTGGAGATAATGACTGGGCACCTAGACTAACAGAGGGGAAAGGAAGTAGGGTGGCACTTCCTCAGTCAAGTCCCAAAACATCAGAGAAGGGAGATGAATATTTATTTTGATGATGAGGTGATAGTCCAGGCATTCTGTCACAGACAATAATGGAAAAGTGCCTAACAGAAGGGGGGCACTACAGAGTAACCAGTAGCAGAGAGTATTAGTGAATATATGTATATATATAGAAGAGGTCACACTCTAAACACTTTGCAAAGCATTAGTCAGGGCAGATGCCTTCGATTTTGTATATACCTTCAAGAACCCCTAAAGGTTTTTCTCCTGCTGTATCTTGACAGCATTTTTCTCCTCTGCAATGCCGGTAGAAGATTTTATATTTAAGTGAGTTTGCGCTTACGTACAGCAGGGAGTAAGAATTAGTAAGTCAAATGAGAATGCCCACCAAAATGTGACTGTTCTCCCTGGTCCTGAGAGAACCCCTTTTTGTATTCTGAATGCATTCCTTTCACACCATCTGAAATGATGAGGTGAAGTAATTAAGACAAAAATAAAGACAATCAAACGTTCAAGAAAGTCTCGTAACACCAAAGGTTTAGTTAATACTCAGTAACAGGCTGGGATGACTCGTATCTGTAAGCACTCTGAAACCCTCCTGCATGTTGACACAACCCCATTGTCCTGCTCTTTCAGTGTCTGTGTCCCAGCTGTTGCAGAGAATGAAAGGACAATAGCTATTGTTATGTTGCAGCTGTATATTGTGACTGATTCACAGTTTCCCTTTCAGGGAGGAACTCAAGCTAGTCTTGCATGTTCTCAGGCATTTGTAACACACACATGTAATTCTCTCTTAGCTGAAGATGGTGACTATTTCACCTCACTTGCTGCTAATAGACCATCATCAGTGAATAGCTGGTATATGCTGTTGTGGAAGAAGTCACGTGAACGTTTCAAGGTGTAAGCGAAGTGTGGTTTTTAGGCTGGAAAATCTCTTTCATTAGATGAACTGACATATTTGGAGGGAAAAAAAACCCACAACTGAAAAGCCTTTGGGAACCCAAGACCTTCTCCAGGCTGAATGCTTTCCAGCAGAACCTGAAAAAAACAACTTTATCGCCAAATGGAAATTCTGTTTTACTAACAAGCCTGCATTTGTTGTAAAAAAAAAAAGAAAAAAAAAGAGAAGCCTTTGTGTTTTTTTGTTTAACTGAAGCCCCATTATTTCAAAACAAACATGACATCTGTCTGTCTGTCTTTCAACTGATACTTTTTGTGGAGAAAACAATCATTTCTAAATGAACTCCAGTCTGGCATAACATTGGAGAACATGCTCACTCTCTCTCATTTACATAAATACATCCTTTATTAACTGTCAGTACAGGAACAATTCATCATGTAAGACATAAACAGCTGATAAGTAAACAGGTTGGATCCTTTACTGGCAGAAGCTGGCAGGCCCATGTGAGTGGGTCTCCATCTTTTTACATCACCTTGGGGTCTAACCGATAGACATGGGGGCGTGCACAGGCCAAATCCTGGCTGATCCTCCTTTTTATTTTCCTCAGCCATTAATAAACAGGGACACAAAAGACAGGTACTCGAGGTGGAAGGTGTGTGGCTGTAGACCCCGCTCCTCTGACTTCCTCTCTTGTTGTTTGTCTCTCTTTGCTCCGGTGGCAGCCACATGGTCGCCTCTCAATAATTCAGGACCCAGTTTGCACGCATGGCCAGTTCTGCTTGTCCCATTTTCTCACCTGATCACGAGTTCATCTCTCTGTAAATGAAACACAGTTTTGTAGGGAGTTGCAATAACTGTTATTAGACTGGCTGATATACCGGGGAGGGGAGGGAGAGGAGGATGAAAAGACCTTGTGTGTCTGAAAGATTTTTTATATTTTCAAACCATAACAACTGATCTAACAAAAGATATTCCTTCTCCCATCAGCTTGCCTTGCTGATTTCCTTAGACTGGCATGACTTTCTCTTCTGTTATTGCAATGACTCTGCATTAAGCTTGTGAGGACCAAGAGCTGCGTTCCTGCCAAGTGCATACCTCCACTGACACCTATGTGCCACACCGATTCTACCGCAGGCCATAAGGTTGTGGGAATAAATGAGATCTTCTAATGTTTGAGTAAAGGTGATTTAAAGAATGGCTTGTCAATTCCAGAGTAGAGCCACTGATTGGACAATTTATGCATGAAGGTGCAAAGGTACCCATCAGTTAGTTACAAAATGAACCCAGCAGTGAAACAACTCGGCCTGAGTCTCACGTGTGCTTTCCTGGTGTAATTTGGAATACACCCCTAATGGACACTCTTCTCTGCAGTCTGCAGTAGGAGAGCTTACATTAGAAAGCTCAATATTTGCATCTTTTTTAATCCATTCTGAGACTTTTTGCTTAAAAGATACCATCCCCTGCTTCTTCATGTGGTGCTCTGTAAAGGAGTTTCAGACATTTAGCCGTCAGCAAAGTCAGGGTGTTATCTACCCAAGCATTGCTGTAGAAGTAGTATGGTGTTGAACGAGTATAGAAACTTCTGAAGAGTGATCCAAAGTGCAGTGTCATCCACACATACAGGTACAAGCTACTACAGATCCTTTGGGAGAGGATGATCTCAATTAGGGGTTGTAGACTGCCAAAACAAATATTAAGGATGTTGCGAATTCTGCAGTGTCACCCTTTTTGAATATGGCAAATGTTTCTTTCTTATGTCTGTCACCACCATCTTTTCTTCTCCTTTTCTCCTTCTTGCCTGGACTAGATGGTGTGTGTGTGTGGGAAGCCTTCCCTTCCACTTCTCTAAGCACCTCTTTCTCAGTCCTAAGCAACCACAAGACAGGAGACTGCTCCCACAGAGGTCAGTCCTGAGAGTTCAATCATGTATTTTGAAATAACAAGATCTGAGTTCATTTCACTTGCCTTTAGGGTGCAATTGCTTTGTGTTTCCAAGTTTCTATCTACAACCATGAAGGACAGATACTATTTTTTTCCCTTCTTTTTTTTTTCAAGGAAAGCTGAGGGTCTCAGTAGTTTCAGTAGTGTGGGGTAGCAGACACAACTCTGATTTCTGGAGTCTTGGCTCCCACTGCTAACTTTACTCCCTTCTGCTGATGTTCAGAAAAAGTTAAGATGCCAGAAACAATTTCTTTATCTGTCCCATTAGCAACTCTGAGAACTCTCTTTGGGTTCTCATGGTTTATTCTTTTGTTCCAACCCCACCTTTTATTGCCTACAAACATTTACACACAAATTGAACCCGTTTCCTTCTGCTGATGTGCCTTGGGTTATATTTCCAGTTTGGTGCTTTCCATTTTGATTCAGGTGGGCCTCATCTTCCTCTTGGTTGAAGAATGATTCATTATTTGCTTATGTCTGGGGAATGCATGTCTCTCTCTGACACGTGTGGAGACAGGGATAAACATCCCTCCTGGCTGATTGATAGTCTTATTAAAGATTGCATGCAGTAGGTAAAATAATCCTCCATAGCTTCATAAGGGTAAGATCCCTTTTTCCCTTCCCCTCAGACTGGCTTTAGGGCATGCTTGGGACTGGGCTTATGCTCTGTCCAATCTTATAGCATTACTTAATTAGCCTTTATTGAAAGCTGTTAGCATTGATCAACGGTGGGACGCATTTTCACTCGAGCAGACGACTGAAGTGTTTGTCCACCAAAACCTGTAAATTCAGTCAGTCCAAAGCTGACTGAAAATTTGAAAATACAAATTGAGTTTGGAAATTTGTTGCTATTCTTGCTATTGTTGCTATTATTTCATAGTAGGTTTACTTTAAAGCCAAAGATTTTGAGCCCTTAGTTGCCATCTGCAATACGTAGAAGGAGGAAGAAACAGTGGTGGCAGCATGATTTCCCAGTTCTAAATTCCTTCTTGGAGTTTTGCGTTTTCCTTCCACATTGAACTTCTTGCCTTCCTCTTAAGAGGCTTCTGTCCACAGTGTCTCACCCTGTGGTACATCACCAGTTGCATCCTTGACACCGTCAGTGCATTCAGCCTTGTCCCTTTCCTCCTCCTACCCTCTTGCCTTCTCCCATTGTCCCCAGTCTGCAGGAGGCAACACACTGGTCTCTGCCCTTCTTGTTCCATAAATCCATAAATCCATTCTTATTCATTTTTTTCCAGGCAGCTCACAGGGACATTAATTTTCAAGTCCCCTCCCTGACTGAATGTCCTTTCTAAATTAATAATTAGAGAGCAAACAAAATGTGTACACAGCCAACAATGTGTTCAGCTATTGTGGTTTACTGATCCAAAGCACACAAAAAATCAGTGTGGGACCCTCCCTTTTTGATCTGGGTTTGCCGCCGCATTCCCAGTCCTTCCTATAAAATGGACTTTTAAAATTTTTCCTCTTTTTTTTTTCAGGTTGGTTTATTTTTTTCTTGTAATGTGCTGCTGCAATCCATGTAATAAATTAGATTATAATCCCCTCATGGGCAAGGACCTGTCTTTCTGATATGCCTGTGCGTTGTTGATCTCGCAGTACATGTGTGTGTTTGTGCATTCTCACCTCCTGCTTCCAGCACACCAGGATATAAGAATGAAATGAGAACAGAGGTGGACAATATTTTCCTAAGTATTAGCATGCAGATAAGCCCCTTTAATTAAAGAAATTATATAGCATATAAAAAAAGAAAGCTCCTCTGTCAGACTGCAGTCTTGTAATGGCTTTGTGTTTGTGCAATTAGGACCAAATCTTGAAGCCACCGAAGCCAACGGTGGCCCTTAATGGGATTAATTCTTCATTTGTGGGGTGATGGGCTAGATGATCTAAGAGGCCTTTTGCATCTTGTGCTTCTCCTGTCTCTCTCAGGGTAAATGACACATAATGGAACAGACAGCTGTTTTTGAATAAACTGCATTAAGTGTCCACATATAATTCCTAATGCAGGTTACAGAAACCCCACCCCTGTCTCTCTGCTGGCGCACGTGCCCCTCGTACAGAGCAGGTCTCTCCTGTGCTGCAGACACCGTATGAACTCATCAATACCCTGCAGGTTTTGGGGGGGGGTGGGGCATATGTATCTCTGATTTTCCCGAGATCCCCTGGGAAAACTCTGCAGCTTGGGCTAATCAAATTGAACCGCTGTCAAGACTTCCTGTGAAGCTTCGAGGAAACATTTCTGAATATTAGAGGTACAGGAGGGGAGAGTAAAGGTTGGGGGAGGGAGGCAGGACAGTTTTAGGGCTTAAGTGGATTACATAGCTCCATAACCCAGTTATGGGTCCGTGGACTCGAGTGAGCTGGTTTTTTCCCCTCCTCTGGCTGTCTGCCTGTCAGATAGTTCCCCTGACAGGCAGGCTTTATTAGCCTCCCCCCAGCTGGCTCTCTCAGCATCTCTTATTTTCCAGTGCTCACATCCCCTAGCAGCTTGTCTCAGCCCTTCTCGTATCTCTGAGCTCCCTGGGGCCCTTCCCTTAGCTGCACCAGCTGTCTGCACCCGGTGAAGCCTCTGCACTCGCCCAGTCTACCAGCGTTTACCAAACCCGGCGGCAGGTCTCTCATCTCCGCCCGTGCAAGTCCTACGTAGCCAGCAAAGGGTTCATGGTTTAGCCCAGATCAAGGGACCTATGTTTGAAAGGTAACCTGCTCTCTGGCTCTCTTCCATTTTAACTAGCTAAGAGAGCTAGCTTAAAAACAGATGAGCACCTGAGCACTGGTGTGGGTGCTGCTTCATATGAGGGAGCGGCAAGTGCCGAGTCATGTGGATGCACTGTGCTGAAAAGTTGGGTGTGCATGAGTTAACTGTGAGCCTGGTTGCTCAGTCTGGGCCCTGAAATTTCCCCTCAAGACCCAAGTGTGAGCTTGGTTTCTGCTGAGGACTGCACCACTGCTACAGCAAACCCAGGCCACCCTTCCAGAAGTTCCCTGCCTGGAAGGGTGCTGCCCAAAGCACCCTGTGCAGCAAACAGCTTTCAAGGAGGTAAGGAGGCCAAAGGACAGGGTCACCCAGCTACAGCCCAGTGGGAGGAAAGGGCTGAAATCCCAGCTTACACTGGAGGGATTCAGTCCCTCAGGAGCGGGACAGATGCAAGGGAGAAGCCAAATGGCACATGGTTCCAGGCTTTACTGTGTATGTGTGGGCATCCATGGCCACTTGAGAGACAGAGCTCCATGTCTGCACCAGAGTACGTGTGACAGCAAGCTTTCCCTCTTTCCTTTTGAGGTGTTGCCACTGCTAGCACCAGGTTTTTGCTTTGCTGACATAGCTGGTCACTGTGAGCTTGCCCAAGTCTTACTAAGCCCTCTGGGCTTAACAGCCAGAAGTGCTGCAGGAAGACTCACCTGCATGAGGACGAAACAGGGCTGCTGCTTGATGTCCACCATATGTGTGTCTCTGTGCATCCTTTATATTTTCATCCACAGCCTTCCCATTCCTTCCCTGCTGCTGTGGTGTATCTGGACTTACAGGAAAGGACGGTTTCCAGGGCTAAATTAGTTAGAAAATCATGTATGAGTTGCTCGAGGACATAAGGAGTGATGGAGAGTAGAAATAAGTGCCCCTCAGTCTGATCAAATACTGACCTGATGCCTTAAAATGGTTCTAGAGGAGCTCTGTCTGGGGGTGCCATACAGGAGGGTGCTGAGGCTGCTGGTGGCTAGGCAGCATCCCTGGGCACCAACTGCTTCCCCAGTGAGGGCATCAGATCTCCTGCTCTGACCAGATACAGGCAGCCAGGCACAGGCTGTCATCCTGGCTCCTCATCTCTTCCCAGTGCTCTTCCCCGAGCCCAGTGCTCAGCCAAGGGGGAGCAATCTCCAAGCTGATGCCGAGACAGCGATGGGTCCCACAGACACATTGATGGGGGTTCCTAAAATATGAGGGCTGTAGAGATGAGGGGCCATGCTGCTTCTGGGTCTGGGGAGAGCTCCTCCAGGATTGGCACAGGGACCTCTGGGTCACTATCTACTGGGTCTATTAAAGAGAGGGATGCTAAGCAGTGTGCAGGCAATATGGTAGCTTGGAAGTTTGTAGATAGCAGGGTTATCAGCAGCGTCTCTGGGCTCTCTGCCAATGCCTGAAAAACTGTAAGTGTTACATCTCCTAAAAGCAAACCTGGCCTTTGTGCTGCTTATTCACTGATTGTATTTGTTGCTGGCAGAAATGAGCAGATAAAACATATATTTGAAACCCTTGAGGAGAAGGAAGTTGGCAGTTCTCGTCGTTTTAGCAGGGATCTTATGACAGCATGTGTCATATTTATTTTTTTTTTATTCATGGAGACTCATATTCTAGAGGAATGTGACTAGTTGAGGATCTCAGGGGCTTTATTAATATTTTTAGAGAGAGTTTTTAGAGCTTTTGGCATGGAGGAACACTAAGAACTTGATGCCAGTTTAACCTAATGATTCAGAAACCATAAAGCAAATAATAATAAGCTAACACGTCTATTTTTAAACTCATGATTTAAGCCACTGTCATGATTTTGATGGAGCCTGACGTGATTTTCCAGCGTTGGGACTGGCAATAAAGCTTTTGTATACTGATTTGAATGGAAAATCCTTTTAAAGTCCTCCAGCTTGCTTGCCTTAGTCAATACTTAACAAGGACTCAGCCACAGCAGCAAAAAAATATCCACCAGTCAGGACATTTTCCTTGACCCTCTCTTTCTCTTCCTTCATGGGAAAAAAACTGACACTGTTCATCACTGTCCCAGAGCTCAGTTAGATAAACTGAGGTGCAGGAATCCCTGTACATGGGAATCCTGGAGCTGCTGATAGCCTCCCAGGAATCCCAACACGGGACAGGAGCATCCTTCTGTCAAAGGAGTTTTCCATGTGGCTGAGCAGGGTCTGAAGAGAGGACACACCTGGGTCAGGTCTACATGTCCAGTTTGGTCTTGTGCGGTGATTCTGTGTCCTTATAAAGCTGTCCTAGGACCAAGTAGGGGTCGAAGGGAAGGCAAGTTTCAGGGATGAGGAGAGGGCCAAGCCATGGCACAGAGCTCTTGTACAGCCTCTCTCAGTCCCTGCGTGGGCACATGAAATTGCTTGTCTGGTGGCTGTGTCCGTGAGGGAGTGGGAGAATGCCAGCTGGTCCCTGTGGTATTTCAATTTCTTGTCAGGAGCTGAGCGAGGCAAACATTTATGGGAAGAAACCGTTGAACACAGGGAAGATAAAGGGCCCACTGCCCCCCCACCACCCACTGTGCCCAGGCAGAATGGATCCAGGACCGATCCTGGTGTGAAACAAACCTTTTTTTTTACTCCTAGCCACCACCTGATGTTTTCCAGCTTGTCATCATGGCCTGGGATCAACTGAAGGAGCAGCAGGCTCTGCACAAGCCAGGCCCTTCTCAGTGCTATTTGGAGGCACTTAGCTTTCTGGCCAGCGGGTATGCTGCTATTCCTCTAATGCAAGAAAATAAACACACGAGGAATATATATATAAATATAAACCTAGGTGACTCATAAGAGAGAATAACAGTATTCTGTCATTAGTGGAGGGGAGGGTAATTTGCCAAACATTTGTGTCAATATTACACGCATCTGCACAAAGCTTCACTGCCCCGTCACATGTGTTGGGCTGGGCGTGCAGCCGCAGGCCCCTGCAGCAGGGGAGCTGGAGAGGATCCACATCTTGGCCCTGACTTCTCCTTTCTGTCAGAAAAGCGGAAGAAGGTGAATCCTGCCACTTGGCTTTAAATCTGTCAGGAAGTGATTTGAGACTTTTGAGTAGAGCTTGGCCTTTTCTTCCTCCTATTAAAGGGAAAGGAGATGGTGTTTTATAGGCGCGTTACGTGTCCGCGCTGATCTTTAAAGAATGATGTGAACAGCCTCCTGAGCTACTGCTGGACACAGTGCTGTCAGCAGAAAGATTGCCTGAAATGAAATCTCAGTGAAACAGTGACCTGCAAGCGGCCTTTAATCAACTTAATAGGTGTGTTCACTCTGAGAACTAATGATAGTACACCTAACTGTTTAATGGGGAAAAAAATTCTTCCTTATCTAGAAAGTGTCTCCCACCTCTGCTCTGCTGTAGGAAGGATGGTTTGTGCAGAAATATTTTCCCCCAAAGTGATTAAGGAGCCTTTTAAAATCCGCTTAGCCATCTGATCATAAGGTATTAGTTTCTTGCCTTTTTGAGGCAGAGATTTTGACCAGTTTAAATCAGAACTAAACCCAGGTATCTGCATGTATCTGGAAAGCACCAGCTCTACTGCCAGTGGTCTGTACACCATCTCTTAAGGAGAAAATGTATGGATTAATGTCAAGAAGCAGGATAGGGAGGGACTGCAAATTCTTAGACCGAGCCTATGGCAAGCTTTGCAAGGGGCAGCATGGGTCCCTGCTCACACACTGGCAGCAGGATGGCATTGCTATTAGGGGCAAGAAGAGACCATTATCTTTTCATGAGGACTCTTTTCTACCTCTCTCCTCTTTTTAAGTGAAAAAGCCCACATCACTGTTAAAAAAAATAGTTTATGGCAAGTGAGAAAACACAAGAAGCCAAGTGCTAATTGTCTTTTTGGAGACAGGAGAACAGGGCAAGCTTTACCTTGGTAATTTTTTTTTTTCAGAAGAAATATCCTATTTTATAGACAAAAGCAGTTGGCAATTTCCACTCGGCTTAGCTTGGCCTGTGACACTGAGGAAACAGACAGAGAAATGGTGTGGAAGATAAGACAGAAATCCCCTGGTGCCCTGGCTGCTGCTACCCCAACTTTGCTTCTTCCTAAAGCCTGTCTGCAGGAAAGCAAGCTGCAGTCTTTCAAGGACCTTAAAGACCTGCTTTGTGCCTGCTTTAGGTACCAGCTGTGATTGAAACTGCTCCTACTCATCCATTTTCAAAGTGTGGAGTGGAAAGGGAGCCTTCCAGCTTGCAGATGAGTGTTTGCTACTGGTCTTTCCAAGCAGCACTCTGATCCACAGCGGCTATGGCTTTGTCACTGCCCGGTTAATTCGGTTACCACAGAATAAAAATACCTCAAAAGACTACCTGCTCAAATGGCAGTGGCTCCAGGCAAGAGGCTTTGCCAGCAGGAAGCTGAAAGAGCTTAAAGAGCTTAAAGGTAAAGGCACATTCTGCAGTGGCAAACAGAGAGCAACAAGGATCTCACTCTGCCTCGTGTTTCCTGAAAACCAATGTTTTATCAAAAAAGACCCCAAAACCAATGGAAAAAGCACAGCTTTTCAGTGGAGCTGGTTAGTTTGGGTCTCTTAGGTGTGCTATAGACACCATCAGGGTGGTGCTCCCAAACTCAGGGAGGTGTGAGGGACAGTATTGCTGCTCTTTTCTGGTAATAGAAGGCAAAGACCATTGAATCTGCCAGTCATATGTAAGTCATGGGGAAAAAACTGGCACCAGGGACCTGTACCTGGTCCCAGATCACAGTACCTGGTCCCGTAAAGAGCAGCCTGCTTCCTGCGAGGTGGCACATCCTGAGCTGTGCTTGTGCCCCTGCCTCAGGATAGAGTGAGAGATGATCTGGTGCAGTCCTGTCAAGGACCCACCATCACATCTGGCTCTGACACATCCAGGTCAGATGGCCTCTCCTCTCCAGGGAGGTGGCAGCAGCTGAAGGATGCAGGTTGTTGGTTGCCAGGCTGTGCCAACAAGCACCTGTCCTGAACATGTGCCAGAGGGCTCTGGGAGTATGCAGGCACTGCTACCTAGTGAGCTGGTAGGATACCCCGTGCACCCAGCAGCCCTTGACAAGCAAACTATGGCTCCTCTGCTCCGTAACCTTCTATTCCAATATCAGCACATTTTCCAACAAGCACACCCTGCCATAAAGCTGTCCTGTGAGTAGTTTGTGTGGAGGACAGGACAGAAACAGTGCTGAGAAAGCAGGTGAGGCAGAGTTCCAGTGCCTAGAGGTACCTCATGCCTTGCATGGGCGGTGAAACTTGAGATTCCTATGGATTTACTGCTGGAGTTGTGTTGCCAGTTCCTCAGCAGGAAAGTGGTGAGAGTCACTTTGGACATGGCAGAGAAGAGAACCGCCACGTGGACATCTTGGGGCTGCTTTCTTTCCTCCCCTGCAGGTCAGACTCTGTGCTCCCCACACCTAACTTCCACGGGGAAATACGGTGGTGCTAAAAGCTCAGTGCGTGCTCCCAGAGTACCTCTGTACACTGCAGCCTGCAGGAGCCCGAGCCGCCACTCCGCGCATCAGCGACACCCTCCCCACTGTGCAAAATGCAGAGCCATTCCCTGCACGTACACATGTGTCTGACTTCATGGCACGGCACGCACCGGGGAGGGCGGTCTGCCGCCTCATCAACCTGCTACGCGTGGTCGCGGCCGCCCTTCTCAGCGCAGGACCCAGGGCTCCCACCTTCAGCCTGCGCTGACATCATGGCCACAAAGGCAGCGCCTGGTCCCTCTCCACGGAGAAGGAGAGAGAGAGAGAGAGAGAAAGGAGCAGTTTCAGACTCTGCAGTGAGTGTGTGCGTAGTGCACATGTTGGTAATAGCACCGTGCCGGGGTCTCTGTGTGATCTTCCTGTTGCTCATTCGCTGCCAAGTGTGAAATGCAAATCCCTCCGGGCTTCTGTCTCCGCTCAATATTCACAGGAGCACGAAGGCTCCTGCGCGGAGGGGAGGGTGGGCGCCGGCAGACAGCAGGGAGCTTTGTCTCCTCCTTTGTCTGGAGTTTATGGGTTAAAAAAATCTATGTATTTGGGAGGCTTTATGGGGAGAGTCCCCATGACCCCCCTCCCCTGGCTCAGCCTCCTCGTGGGGGCTGGCGTGGGCTGTGACATCCGGCCAGTTGATGTGTAGTGCAGAGGCCGTTGCAACAACGTCGTCGTGACCCCGTCAAAACTGGTGGGTGCTGGGGTGGGGGGCTTTAGGCCTGGGAAGGGGTACCCCGAAGCGAGTTTGGCCTGGAGGGCTGAGGTGGTTGCCCTTGTCTGGGTCCCACTGGTTCCCACCCTGTCCCTTTCCCATAGCGTGACGGTTCCAGTCCAAACCCCGTCAGCGCTCTGGAAATGGCAAGCGAGCCACTTGTTGCCATGGTGATCCTTAATAGTTCTGACTCAGATGTAGCGTTGCTATGGCAACCGCATCCGCAGCCCTTGGGAGGCAGTGCCGGCACGATTTTTCTCTCGTAGCGGAAAAGGGCTCCGAAGCCCCGTTTCGCTCCCTCCTTGCTGCAGTGCAGTGACGAAGCTTTTGGGATGGTTTATCCGTTTCCTAATGAATGAGGGTCCCGGTCCTTCACCAAAGGACCCATCACGCCGCAGGCGTGCCCTGACCTGCCTCGCCACAGAGGCAATCCCTTGCCTCTGCCTTTCCAGGGCTCCCCATAAAAGATAAAGATTAAAAAAAACCCAAACCCAACATTTCTGAGAGGAGCAGTAACACTTCTTCCTAGGTAGGAACAAGCTCCTCTCATCTCGGAGCCCAAGGCCAGATCCTTGGGTGTGCATACGTGTGTGGGTGGTGGTGGGGGGGTCATTTTAAGATGAAGGGTGTCTGTGGCTGAGAGACAAAGGGAGAGCACATGTGAGGGGGTGGGTGTGCCCGTGAGAAAAAGACCGGATCTGTGCGCAGGGAGCGTGTCCGTGGGCACGGCTATGGACGTGAATGGGAGAGGAACTGCCCGGAGAGGGGCGGTGAAGCAGAGTGTGGGTGTGCCTGGTGCAGGAGAGAGGACACACCGGAGGGTGCGGGAGCTTCTGCGTGCACAGGCACAGGGAGATCGGGCTCACGTCATGCAGAGCATTCTGTCCCCTCCCCTGTCACACCGGTGGCTAGTGGAAAGATGGCCAGTGACACATGTAATGTCTGAAAGGAACCTGAGTCCTTGCAAGGCAGATAAGCTTAGGGTATATGTTAAGTTTTCCATTGCAAACCCAGCAGCAAAGGCTTTCCCAACACTCAATAACCCAGCTAAAGTAATTTCATGACATCCTCCTCAGGCAGGGGCTGGTGGGAATGAGGGAGAATGTGAAATCTCCACATGGGTACCACTGGACCTAAGTCTTGGCCAAACCCCCTGTCCCGAGAGACCTGGACATGGCCCCCAGGGGAATTGGACAGTGCTTTTCCCAGGTTATACATCTGACTATTCAGGCAGGCAGGAGGACCCACTGGAGAGATGCTTAAAGCTGCCCAGACTTCCCTGGGGTTTCATAAAGATTTTCTGTGGTTATTTCTAGATTGGCAGCGAATCACACCAGCCTCTCTCCTGCCTGACATCCCAGTTGTTCAAGCCACAACCTTGCACTGATAGGGCATGGTGGGATATCCTGGAATAGATCTTCAGACAAACTGGGATGACTGCAAGGATGGAAAAATTACAAAGTCACCATCAAGGTGGGAGGTAGCTTTACTGCTCATAACATCTTGGTGGGGCTGGGAAGGAAGTAAAAGTGGCAGATGCAAAGAATCAAGGATGGTGGTAGAGAAATCAGCCACATTGTGCAATGAGAGAGGGTCCAGGGTGACTCCTGGGAGTTTGGCTTGGGTGATGTGAAGACTTCTTATCAAGGGTAAGTAAGGTAAGTAGTGGAGAAGATTTTGGCACAGAGCCTGATGAATATAAGCCAACCATAAAGAAGTGTTGGGGGATAAAGACAGGAGAACAAAGACTACTGAGAGGTCCAGGATGGAAGGTCTTTCACGGTCCTCAAAGTGGGCTCATGGGTACACATGAAGGCCCCCTGCAGATTATGTTAAAAGGGACAATAAAGGGAATTAAGAATTAAGAATTAAGGTAAGAGCTGAGAGGGCTCCAGCAGAGAGTGGGTCTTGGGAAGGGAATGAACCTGTGGTAGCAGTAAGGTGTCAGGGGGAGTAAGCCTGAAGCTCTGGAGGTAGCCAGAACAGTGTTTCTACATGAGCAGCTCATGAGGCTGAAAGGTAATGAAAGCCACATG
This sequence comes from Heliornis fulica, assembly GCA_013399135.1. Taxonomy (NCBI): domain Eukaryota; kingdom Metazoa; phylum Chordata; class Aves; order Gruiformes; family Heliornithidae; genus Heliornis; species Heliornis fulica. The sequence continues at coordinate 221,165 of VXBZ01012903.1, read as the reverse complement.
GAGGGGCTCCAGTGGAGAGTCAGAGGCTCTTCCGAGGTTAATACTGTCTGTCCAAGGAGTTTAGTGAGGTGGGGTGGTGGGAAGGCAATTGAAGAGATTCAGTCAAAGGAAACTTTTAAACATGTACAATGACTTCCATGCTGTGCAATGTCTCCACAATCTCTTCTACCCATCAAAAATTAAAACCCGAAATATTACAATGATACCTTTTTCTTTTCCTTCCTTTCCTGGCCCTTCTGCCCACCTCCTTAGAGGAAAACTCTCTCTACCCATTGTTGGGGTGGTGCTTGTGGCAGGCTACAGCTGTGCCTGTGCTGGACCCCACTGCTGTCACATGTGGGCCTTTGTCATGTACGATGGGGCAGAGGACCTGTCCCTTGTCACTGCATGTGTACCTGCTACAGAGATGGGACCCTGTGTAGTGGCTCACATTCATTTCTCAGCCATCCCCAAGGAACAAACTGGGTCTGGATTTGGGTTCTTCACCCTGCTGTGAAATCACAGCTCCCTCCTTCCCTGTGCAACCTGTGCTGGTTCCTAAATGATCATGGTCTGTGTAGGATGTCTTGGCTGTGACACCTGCTGGCATCACAGCTATTCAGAGTCCCTTGGATCGAGGACTAAATGAAACCTTAGACTAAATACTGTAACATTTTCCTATCTATTTTGGCATGACCAGTAACAGAATTTGCTTGATGTGATATCTTGCCTGAGATCTGTAATAAAACTTAAAAGTAGGTCTGAATTACTGTTGTTTGTTTTTTACAGAAAACAAGGGGAACTGGAGAGGGAAAGCCAATTACTTTATTGTTTGTTTATCCAGATAGGATCTAACCTGCTACCCTTTGCTCTCCTTGCTCACACCTACACAAAGTGAGGAAGCCTCTGTAAGGACACTGATGGCAATAAATACTTTCCTTCCTTGTCTGTCTTTGGGACAGCTCAGTCTCTCACATAGAGCAACAATTTTATTAAACAAGAGTTAGTGTAAAACATGCAAAAAAAAGAGATAATTATTGTTGAATCATTACTATCAGGGATTCTAGCACTTACCAGGTGAATCAACCTTATTTCATAGAGGAAATCATACCTATGCAAGGAGGGGACTTGGAGGCTGATGGGAAAAAGGGAACAGGCTGAAATACTACAGCTGTCTTCCTTGTTTCTTACCCATAAAGGAAATAGGTTGTGTGGCTGTGCAGGTTCAGCCCTGAGCTGCAGACCTTCCAGTAGAGTTTGAAATCATCAGCTAGGAAAATGACCATGATGGTCAGAGCATGGGGGTAAGAGAACATCTGTGTGTTGGTGAGGTGGAAAGCAAAGGAGGGGTTGTGGGGCAAGAAGGAATGGAGTGAGAGGTCCAAAGAAGAAGACGTCTTGTGGCTTGGTTGCTAAATAGAATACTGGGACAACAATTGCCTGCTTGTGATGATGAAGATTTTGTTTAACAGAACCCCTTTCTTCACAGTAAATTTCCCCTAGAGCAAGTGAAAACTAAAGCACAAACAGCCAGAATACCTGGTACCTCCTTTTCCACGTACTCTGAGGAATCACACTGTAGTGAGAGGTCAAAACACAAGAGCCATGAAGGTTTTGTTATTTTTTTTTCCCTTCCTGTGCTTTTTAAGCAGTGATGCCCATGAGATTAGTGTTTACCTTGATTTAATGTCTCATCAGAAGCATGACATCCCCAGCAGCCCCGCTGCAGTGCTACTAAATGAAGCATGCCCTGTTTCCTCAGCCGGGACTTAAACCTCTGCCCTCAGAGACCTAAGGGGTGGGGGAGAAGGGTGGAGAGAGAGTGATAGATATCGACTCACCTAGCATGTCTGCTAAATTAAATAACCAGGCTTTATTTTTTAACCTATTTAAAACAGTTACCGTTCTCTGCGCAATTGATGTTTGCGTTTCCAGAGGTTACAGAGGTGGCAGCTGCCGCAGCGTGAGCTTCCCCTGCTCTCTACCTTTCCCCTGACTCACGCTTTATGGGTGACCTTCATGTGTAAGGACAGTCACTGTCTTATGGAAGGGGGACAGAGAGTGAGAGAGCAAGCATTTTCTCTGCCAGTTAATTGAATCCAGGCCTTCCCTTCACGTTGTGCTGGAAAAGCCTTATTTTGCCTTTGTGGCAAAGAACCAGTTGCTCACAGGGGAGCCAAGCGAGTGAAACCCTCCAAAAATCCCTTTGCTAAACATATCAAACTAAATTTGAGCCACATCCCCTCTTAAGCTAGAACTGACCACAGTCTGCAGGAAAGCACCGCTGATTTTAGTGCTGATTCCAGTGAGTGGCAATATGGCTTAGTGACTAACTGGCTTGATGACCAGTTTTTCAGTGTATCCTACATTTTCTGTTCTCCTCAGCATTTATGCCCCATACTGAGTCCCTGAGAAATATCACTCATTATAAAAACCCTCCTTTGAGGGCCTGTTGTGACAACCCTTTGAACTCCTATGCTGGGAGAGCACAATGCAGAGGACACAGAATTACAGGCAGTTAAATTGCCTCATTAGGGGAATATTATTAGGTCCTATTTGGTTTTTCCTATCAAGCACTTTTGAATACTTTATCTAAGCCAGTTATATGTCACAGGGTCCAAACCTGCCTCCCCTGAGAGATTTTCCTTTACTCTCCTCTTTGTGTCCTCATGAGGGCTGGACCCGGCTGTGACATGGAGAGGGTGGCAGCATCCTACCCTCACAGGTACCTTGCCACAAGATTCCCAGAAAAGGCTATCTGGAGGCCACACTCTTCTTTCTGCACCAGAATTTCTAGTATCTCCACATCCCAGGAAAAATCTTTGCATTATAACTGAAATTGCTTCAGGGTTTTTTCTGTGAAATCCTACAAAGATGCGTGTCCCCTCCCCTACCCCCCCAACCCCTCTTCCCCAAAGGTGTTGTGTTTGGTTTAGCACTGCACCTCCAGCCAGGAACCATAGGATCTCCATAATTCCACTCCCTTGCCCTCTGCTACAGGGATTTATCCCACTGAGATCTTTCAGGCTGTACATTTCCCGTCCTGACGACTGCAGGTTTCTGTTCTACAGCCGCGGCGACGTGGACTTTAAGGCACAGCATGCTAACGCTTCACTCACATTCTGCCAACTTCTCTTGCTCCCTAATCATCTTTGGTTACAGGTCAGAATTGCCCCTGTAGTTTCAAGAGCTTTTGCCATTATACACGTGGCTTCTTTTCTGCCTCTGGCCTCTTCCTCAGCCCTTACTCAGGGCTCTCCGCAGCCGGCAGTGCCGTACACGCACCTGCTGCTCCCTCTGTTGCTTGCCTTTTAGCGTCACCTTAACCTGTAGGAGAGCAGCTCAGCCCAGCCCGGTAATCTGCGTGAGCTTTGTGTGCTTCTGACTGCTTTCTAATTAGGAAGACCTTAATTTACAACCTCCCGTGTTCCCCGCAGCGTGCCCTGCAGTACCGTTTATCATCTCTCGGCCGCGGCCAGGATCTATGCGGGCTTGTCCTCATCCAGGGAGCCGCCAGCTGTGGTGGTAGGAGAGGTGCCTCAGCTGCTGGGGTTGGGGTGGGAGACAGGGGGGTGTTCTACACGGGAGGTAACACAGGGTTTTCATTTCCCCCTGCGCTGGGTTTCTCATAGCACATTGATAATGTACAGCCCGGATTCGGCTCTGCTGCTTCCCTGCAGACAAAGAGCCACGTTCGACCCCCGGCCAGCTCGAAAAATCACCCTTTTGTGCCCTAGGATGAAACACACGCAGCAACTGATGGTCAGGATAAGAATCAGCTCCTCAGCCAGGGTAAATTGCTTCGGTGAAGTCAGTAAAGCTAATCCATTTTCTTCCAGCTGAGATTCGGGGAGCATGGATTAGCTATACTGTCTGGAACCAGCCTTGATTACAAATCCAGGCATAACGAAGGATGCGGCTCTACTGACTCCCTTGTCCTGCAACCTCTCAAGCCTCTTCTCTGTGTGGTGGGGCTCCGTGGCTTCTGTCCCCTGCAGTGTGTGGAAGAACAACCTGGCTGCTCATTCACAATGGGCATGGGGGATGCAAGGGGAAAGGATGCTCTGTTCCCACCCCCAGACACCCGGCAAGGCCTCCCGGCTCCAGAGAGACTCTCTGATTGATGTCACAGGGAGGGAGTGACAAGCCTGCTGATGTGCTAACCACATTTTACTCCAGCAGTTCTGGCCAAAAAAAATAAAAGACCTGTGATGAAAACTAAACTAGTTCACTCACTCAGGGCACATATGTCCAGGACCTGAGAGTTGCCACCTGATGTGAGTTATGAATTCCTGCCTTTCTCTGGGAAGAAAAGCATGATATGTCTTGACAGGTCAGGCTCAGGGTGCTGTGGTTTCATGGAGGATGGATCCAGGCTCTTCTTGGTGATGGCCAGTGTTAGAACAAGGGGAAATGAGTCCAAACTGGAACATAGAAAGGTCCATCTTAAAATAAGGAGGAACTTTTTCACTGTGAGGGTGACAGATCACTGGAACGGGCTGCCCAGAGAGGTTGTGGAGTCTCCTTCTCTGGAGACATTCAAGACCAATCTGGACACATTCCTTTGTGATCTAATCTAGGTGATTCTGCTCAGGCAGAGGGGATGGATTGGATGATCTTTCAAGGTCTTTTCCACCTTCTAATATTCTGTGATTCTGTGATTCACGCAGCACTGGCTTGGCCTGTCTCTGAAGAGCTGCCACCCCATGATGCATAATTCTGTCTTACCTACAGGTTGGGAGATGAAGGTTGCACATGTAACCCTGCATATATAGAAATATAGCATGAAGTAGCAGGGGTTGGGGTTTTGCTCAGAAAATTTTAATTTTCCATTTCAGCCTTATGGGAAAAGGTTTTTTGCTTGGACTGGTAGGTCATGCTGGACTTTGGTGCAGGCTGTGAAAGCTGGAGGAAAGCTGGACCAGCTCCAGCAGGGTAAATAAGAAGTGTTTGATACCTAATTCCTCATGATGTACAGCACCCTCCTCCAGCAGCAGATCACACCATAAGGGCTCGTGGAGTGAGGGGCCTTTCCATACCCAGCTGATGGTCCATGCAGTTTTCTGTCACCACCTTTCCAATTACCTCTGACTTTTCCTTATCATTCCCATGGCCAAACATCTTTTCCTGAGTGGTGAGACAACTATACCTCCTCCCCCACCTTTGGTTGAGTCTTACCTTTACCTTCCAGCATCTGTTTCCAGTGCTTGTGATGGCACAGGCCTTTGGGCATCTCCGTTTTGGAGCACACCAAAGAGTCTCCAGGGCTGTAAAAACACACCTTACATTTTGCCAGACTATTTTCAAGCCGAGGCACTATTCCCTGCTCTGGCTCATGATGTGATGATGTCAGGGCAAGAGCAAGCTGTGGGAAAGCAAGAATAAGCAATGTTCTCATCGCTGCCGACGTCTTTGTCACATGAGTGACAAAAATGTTTATTTTTCTTCCTCTCTGCGCATCGGTGCGAAGTGGAACAACCGCAGCCAGAGAGGCCGGCAGTAGCCTACTTCAGAGTATCTTGGTCTGGTGACTAAGCCTTTCTCTTTGGGAGTGGAAACAGTGTGGGTTCAAACAGCACTGGGGGCTGATGCTACGTCTGTGCTGAGAGGATGCTGTCAGTGACAGGGAAGGAGGGTGTCTGGCTGGTCCCACTGTGACACTTCGGTGCATCCAGGCTTTCCTTCCTCTCCTGTTTATAAGATGAGCTTACAAATAAAACCTGGAAGTAGAGAGACCACTTGTCTCTCAACTGACACAGTCTCTGCCTTAGTCTAATTTCATGTGAAATTATTTGACAAATTCAGTGGGATTCACTGATCTTGTTGGTGTCCCAGAAAGTGCAGTTCACAGGAAAGAAATGATTCAGCAAAAAACGAGAAAAAGCATTCACCAGCCTCACTGCTGTCACAATGCTTTGCTCGGCTCCTCATGTATCAGTAGCAAATTATTCCTGTCTGTGACAAGCTTAGACATAACACAAAAGCTGCCATCTGCTTTAGGAGTACTGAGGTAATTTTCTTCAGGTATTCCCTCATTTCACCGAAGTCAGAAGAGGGATTCCTGATCATCTCACTCAGCTACAGGTTAGTTTCCTTGCCTATCAAGATGCCCCCAAAATCACTTGCATGAACTTTCCATCAGTTGGACTGGAGACATAGTAGAGAGGTCTTCTGGTGATACATATATAATCTATATGTTTTCTTCTTTGAAAACGGGATGGAAGGCCCTAGAGAAAGTGCTCCAGCCCTAATTGCTCGAGTGACTTTTGCTGTGTCGTCCAGTGACTACTTCTTGTGCTCAGTCTGGCTTCAAATGCTGCATTGGGGCATCCATCACTTCTTGTGGAAATTATTCCACTGCCTAATAAATCCCATCCTCTCTCAGGTTACGCTGAAATGGTATTTTCATTAAGTTCATGTCAATGCATTTGCTTATGACCATCTGCTTGCTGTCCTTTAACACTCTAAACCATTGCATTGTTTGTGTTTCCATCTTCCATCTTGTTTAAGCCTATAATCCTCTCCTGAAATTATCTCTTGATTAAATTATAAAGAATGACTTTTTTTTTAATTTCATTTTTTTTTCTCTCTTCTAAATCGTTTTTGTTGTCCTTTAGTGAATTTCTCTTCAATGCTGTCAATCTATCTCTGGCTTTCAGCATCCAAAATACAATACAGTGTTCAAAATATAATACAATGTTCTAATTGTGCTAGAAAATTGTACAAGGCAATAATTATTTCCCCAGATCAAAACATAAGTCCACAAGCTCTGCCTTTTATCCTATTTATTCTTGTTCTTTGTCACCACTCCCTCTCAAAATATGAACTATTTGTACCTTCTAGTAAGACCTGAAGATCTTTATGAATATTCTGTAAATGCCAGGCTGCCAAAAAAATAAATAAAAAAAAAGGAAGAGCAGCACATCAGATATCCTATCAGGCTGTAAAATAGAGGCATGTAGAACAGGAGGCTGTGATCTGCTCTGTGGTGGCAAAGCTTCGCTGAGGCACAGCGTTGCCTGCTGAATGCAAAGACAGATGCAGGCTGTTTGGTGTGGACAGCAGAGAAGAGGAATAAAAATGATCAGAGGTCTAGAAAACACAACCTGTGAGGGAACACTGAAAGATTTGTGCTTGTCTGTGCTAAAGAAGGAAAGACTGGGTCTAGAGGGAAGCCGTAGGAAAACCTAAGTCTTCAAATATATAGGAAATTTCTACCCAGAGAAAGGGAATAAAACAGTCTTCTTTTCCACTGTGGGTGTAAAAAGGAATATTTAGCTTAAATTGCAGTAAATTAGGCTTAGGTTAAACACCAGGACAAGTTTTTAGGCTTAAGAAAATGCTTGTGGGGTCAGGAATAGGTGGCCTAGGGAGGTTGCAGGAATTGCCAGCACCAGAGGTTTTTCAGAACAGGTGGGAGAATCATCTGTTAGGGGAAGTTTAGACCAACACTGAGATGCAGTGGTGCTTAGCACAGAAGTTGGCTCTAGGTGAAAGCTTCATCTGCGATTTCTTAACAGGGACGTTAAAAGTCTGCTCTTGATATAAAACCACACATGTAAAATGAATTAAAAATCTGAGCCAGACCTCAACTTGTCTTTGGTGATTTTCATTGTTTTAGCTATTACAGGCAGCAGTTTATAAAAGAGGTGTTCACATGACACTGTAAATCCCATCGTAAGCTACTGCAAGGGCAGGGGAAGAAAATGTGTTATCCACAGTAGTAAATTCAGGATCATACAACAGGCACAGGCTTCCTTCGTGAGGCTGCCAGTTGTACATGTAGCTGCAAGGGACTCACTCTGAGCCATTCTGCACTGGGCATTGTTTCCTCCCTTGGCTGTTAGCATCATGGAAGACCTTTGCACTTGCTAGTGACAGTCAGGTGTGAACAGAACTGACAGAACACTTGGGTAGTGCCTGGCCCTCTTCTGAAGTGTGATCAGACAAAATGCAGCCAAAAGATATCATTGTTCATATCTATAGGGCAGTTTAATCTGCTCCTGAAATCTAGAAAGTGCCTTAAAGCCCTATATAAAAACCTCTGGGTCTTGTAAAATTTGAGCTGACTCTGTTGACACATAAGGCAAATGCTCTGTAAATCCTGATGCTCCATGTAAAGACATGCAGCTGTAGGAAGTGAGCAGGACTTGTCTTCACAGCAGAAGTGTCTTCAGACTGGGCTTTGCCCTCTTTGGGAAGGGTTTTTTTCATATGCCAGTTTGATATCTCAGGTAAATAGCTATTGTCATGCTGTCTGTCAGAAGCTGTCAAATCAGTCAAGCTGTTTCCTTCCTGAGCTCCTCAGCTATCCCCTTCAAGTCAAGGCTGGCAGAGAAGGTGAACTGCTCCCATATAACAGTTTTGGATCAGTCCGGGCCATGCTGTCCAGTAATGGTGCAGATGGAGGCTCTTCTTTCTCTATTACTCATGGAGTTTTCATTATTTATTTCATTTTGTTGTGGGTTAACCTGGCAGGCAGCTAAAACAAACACACAGCCATTCATGAACTCCCCCCACTGTGGTAGGATGGGGGAGAGAATCGAGAAGATAAAAAAGGTAAAACTTATGTGTTGGGATAAAGACAGTTTAATATGACAGAAATGGAAGAGGATGATGATGGTAATAATAGCAATATACAAACCAAGTGACACACAGTACAACTGCTCACCACTTGGAACCTGTGCTCAGCTACTTCCCCAGCTGAACCGCCTGCCATCCAAGCACCCAGTTATACACTGAGAATGACATCATATGGGTTGGAATATCCCTTTGGCCAGTCTGGGTCAGCTGTCCTGGCTGTGCCCCCTCCCAGGTTCTTGCACATCCCCTGCCTCCTCAGGGTGGTATGAGAAGCTGACAAGTCCTTGACCGCTTGGCAACGGCAATGACATCAGTGTGTTGTCAACATTGTTCTCATCTCAAATCCAAAGCACAGCACTGTACCAGGAAAGAAGGAAATAGAACTCATAGAAGGAAAATGAACTCTGTCTCAGGCAAAACCAAGACACATTTATATTTTAAATTGTTTACCTTTGTATTTGATCTCATGTACTTTATAAATGCACACAACCAAAGTTAGGTTAGGGCCCAGATCTGTGATGTGAGATCCTAAGGCATGCTCCTGTAGACAAAGTCATTTTGCTGTTAGTCTTGCACACAGCACTTCTGGGAACTGAAGGAGAACGTGTGTGCTTCCTCCCTGATCTGACTGTTTGCTGTTCTGCAGGAACAGTGGATAGTTGTAATAACCTGCTTATTGTGCTGCAGGATCAAGGATCTCTCAGGGTGATGGAGGTTTCCGGAGTGATTTTCTGTAGTGGCCAATGTAACAAAGCAGCTAAAGACATCTGATTACCACATGTAATTCCCTTGTTTGTGGCGTGACACTGGCTACCTTCAAGGGGTTTGGTGAGGTTTTTTTATAAAGAATGCAGAGAATTCTTTGACATAATTGAAATGGCTGACTGAAAGGGGCATCCGTGTGTGCCTCTATATGTTTTGGTCCAAGCCCTTGCTCTCCCTGAATCTCAAGGGCAACAGAGGCTCTCAAAATAGTTCTCAAATTCACAAATCAATGACTTCAAAAATCAAAGATAGGATTTAAATCTGAACATACCATTAGAACTCTTGATCTTTCAGTATTTCCTCTCCTCTGAAACAGTAAGACTTACATAAAAAAGGTATTTTGCCCATCTGTAACTATTTTTGCAGAGGATTTTCAAAATATGAATGAAATCTTCCAGGTTTCTTGTGACTTGTCATGTACTTTTAATGGATGGGGGGCACCAAGACACAGTTTCCCCTACATCCCACAGCAAGTCAATGGGCAGAGCAGTGCCTACCTAGCAAGACTGCAAGTCACTTGTCCACCTCTACAGCTACACATAAACTTTAGACAATGCTCTGGATCAGCTCTATTTTTGTTCACTTTTTCTCAACACTAAATAGGAGCATTTTCCTCAGCTTTCTGGTGACTCTGTTTCTGAGGGGATTTCTCAGAGCTGCAGATGCCGCTATCAAACTTGGATAGGTTTCTGAATGCACCCAAGCTAAGCTGCCCTAAACCAGGCCTGAACCTGGGGACTGTTTTTCTGCTGCTTTTTCTTTTAAGGAGCAGGAAAATAAAGTCTGGGGAAAAAAAAAAAGATAGTCAGGAACATCTGATTTACAGCTTATTTGCAGAATACACAGGTTTTCTGCTCTTGTGCTTTCTTGTAACATCCCAGGAACCAGGCTGCTTTCATAAGCACTTGCTTATAAACCCCCTGGCACTCATGTTCCATCTTAATCTCAGCCACTACCTCTTATCAGTATTTAGGAATCTTGCTTTTTCTCTCATTTCCTGGAATATCCTGCTGCAGTTTCCTGAAGTTCATTTTTATGGCAAGGTTTGCTGTGTGTCAGAAAAGGAGATACATGGCAGGAGACAGTGGTGCAACTGGTTCAGCTGAGGAAGGAAGGAGCTGTTCTGATGCTTGCTGTGGAAATGAAGGGAACAATAGTGAAGGGAATAGTTTTTCAATTGGAAAATGTTCCCACAGGTGAGATCCCAGGGCCTGGAAAGCAGCCTGCCCAGGAAAGGGGAGGCAGAACCCTTGTGGTTTTGTCTGTGTTTCAGAGCAGGTGAGCACTTAAGAAGCTTGGAAAACCAGTGGAAAGCAGGGAAGGAAATAGGCACTGCTGTACAGCTTTTGAAGACTCACCTTGCATAGTTGTATCACCAAGAGACTCCAAACTGCAGAAGATAAGCAGTGACAGTGGCAAAATGGATTGGCATGCCTGATGGCACCTGCCTATGCAAAAACCACTTCTATTAAGCAACTGTGCCAGTCTAGGAAAACCTGCTGCTATGTCCTACCACGTGTCGTGGGCAGAGCCACTGCTACCTGTTACAGAGATGCCTCCCAGAGTAAAAATTTAATGAGGAGACCTCATGCCTCTGAGTGCCTTTGGACACAGATGCAGAACAAGTTATCCCAGATAAGAGATACCTCAGTTGAACACATGAGCTTTACAACACGACAGCACATTACCTGCCCATGGACAAGCTTCTACCCCAGAGCCAAGTGAGGCAGTTTATTTGACAAATAAATGGAATAAGTGACTCCACATGCAACATAGAGAAAGAACATGAATGGGGGACCATTACACCAGAGTTGCTGATGCTCTCCTTGGGGTCACACCATAGCTTGTCCAGGGCTAACATCTCTGTGTGCTGGCATTCACAGATGCCTGGGGTAGGGCTGTTGAGTCTGGGTGATCAGAAGCCTATGGAAAAGCTACAGAAGCAGAGAAAAAAATAATAGTGCCCTTAGAAGCCATGAAGCTGCCTCTGAAGAGAGAGGACCACGGAGTTACATGGGGACAGCACTGAGTGAAACCACTGTTGTCTTGGAAACTCAAGGAGAAAAATTAGCATACGGAAGGATTTTATTTTTCAGAGGCAATCTCCACACACACAGACACACACATACACACACACACATGAGAGAGAGAAGACAGTCATGCTCCTCTGCTGCTTTCTGACCCCAAAACCAGTCATTCACCAGAATTCACGGTGTCAGCTTTTAAAAGTGAGAGGAGAAATGAACCCTGTGTACTTTCCCTCCAGTGTAATAAGAACTCATCTTGTGTTAGCAGTTCAGAAAAATGGCTGTTGTATTTTTTAATTTATATTTTTTAATTAAGAACATACATTAAGAGCATGTATGGATGAATGAATGAAAGATAGAGATAACTTAAGAGCTTAACTTTCTGCTCCTCCCCAGAGAAGAAAAGGAAGGAGACCTATGCTGGGTTGTGAAGGAGAGCTGTGGGCATAGCTTAAAGGCTCCCTCACACATCATGCTGATGTCTGCAACAGCCAGGAAGGCTCACTTCCCTCGGGCAGCTGCAATCCCAGGGACAGTACTCAGTGATGGAGAACACTTGGGACCAAAGCTATCCCTGCAGAGTGCTTCCCAGCCAGCGAAGCAATGTTCCTGTGCAGGAGGTGGAACACCAGGAGGGACCTGGAGAAGGCTTTGGCATCATCCTTTGGCACTTTAGAAGTACAGCCCTCTCCATCAGGGGGAAATATGTTGCTGCCTGAGGTTGGGGGTGGTGGCGGTGGTTATGTACCTGAGCATGCACAAAGTGAGAGACACCACTCAACTTCTTCGGCTGAAGGCAGCTCAAGCTTGGATACCTCCTGTCCTCCTCCTTCACAGCTCAAATGAGGTGCTATCAAGAAGAAGCAGGGGAGGATTTGGTCCCTCAGCTCTGGCTTATGAGTCTCTTAAACCATCCTGACAGAGACAGGCACTGGCAGTGCGAGGAGGAAGAGATACTGTCCAAGGGAGAAGACTGCTATCTTTTCTAGTTCTATGGCTTATCAAATGGGAAGAAAAATCATGCTGGGCTCTCCTCTCTGAGGAAAATAGGTTCCCATTTTGCCTCCCATTGCCAGAATCTCAGGGAAATCTATTTGTCATTTCCCCCTTACCTTGCTGTGCACTGGTTTGGGAAGGCAGCCAGCAGCACAGATCCAGGCTCTGGCATGTGCATCCTCTGAGGCACAGGCAATGAACTCCTTTCAGATAGATTTATTTCACCGCTTCCCATGCCACCTCCCTTTGCCCACAGCCATACATTATCACCACATCCATAACAACTAACTCCTTTAATCCCTAGCCTGTATTTACTAGCCCTGTTCCTAATGGCCTGGAGTTTACTTTTCCATCCTTAATGTTCCCACTTCTTCTGATATCAGCAAGGAGCCACACCGTGGCTTTAAGTCTGGATTAAGTCTTTTGCTGCCCTCCACGGGGATTTCTATCTGCCTTTGTCTATACCACACTGGTCTGTTAGGAGCTTAGAACTCATGGTCTGTAGACCAGTGATGATCCACCTTAGTTCCAGTGCTGGGAATGCCACTCAGCTGTCATCTCCTGCGTGGATCCACCAGAATCTCTTGTCTTCTTATAGGCTCAACTACTCTCAACCTGCAGTCCTCTCATAGCTAGCTGGTTGAAACATCCTCCAGCGTTACGTTCCCTTCTACTTACCATGCCCTGGCAAGTGGTCTGGGCCTGGGAGACAACAGACATGAGCAGTGGGAGAACAGGTAGCCTGTTATTGGAAAGGGATATGCAGACAACTTGGGAGGCCAATCTACCCTCAGAAAACAACTTGGTGGAGGAGATATGGCTGATAGTAAGGAGTGCATACACCGGTGTCATGAGTACTACAGTCTTTGTGGCTAAGCCTCCTCTGGTGTCTCACACCAGGAGATGTGAACAGAGCCTGTCCTGCTATTAATTTAGAACAGCAGCATCCAGCTCCCCTTAAACCACTGCTGATATATTTCTGACAGTCTCCTTATCTTGGGAGAAAGGTGCTGATAAAAGCCACATTAAAGCAGCCTGTCATCAAACACAACTATCTTGCCCTTGTAAGTCAAAGCCACTGATTTACTTGTGATGGTTTATGAAGGAGCCTCAGCTGCCCCAGGCACGACCTCAGTGAGGAGTGTCTGTAGTAACACTTGGGCATGGCTAGTCCCTTTCAGGAAAGGATGCCTAAATACTCCTAGGGGAATCCCAGGAGGTGTTGCCCCAAGGCATCCCAGCAGTTAGGCATCAGGGTTGACTCTCCAAACTCCTGTTCCTTCCCTTCTAGCTGCTGCCTCCTGAACAGCTTAAGGAGCAGCTCTTCAGTTCCCAATTCAGTGTCGAGTATGTGTAAATTAAGCAACAAATTTCATCCCACATCAAACACCACACTTGGGCCATTCTCTCCTCCTGTGCAAAACCGGGACAGAGCCATTGGCCCCGTGACACAGGGTTGGGTTATGCTGCCAAGTGTCCAGCCTGTGCCTTCTGCCTGATTCAGATTAGCAAGCGGATGTTGAAATCTCTACCCTGGCAAGAGGGAGCTGCAGGGCAAGGGCAGAGGAACACCCCCAAGCAAAACCCAGAAGAAAGCAGAGCTGGGGGTTGACACATGATTTCTGCTGTATGATGGGTTTATTGAGCTTCCCATTTTGTCCTCCCTCGGGGTTGCTGGGTCCTTCTGATAAGGTGAGTCAGAATATTATTCCATACCCTGTGCTTTACCATGGATAGACAAAGTCCTCAGCACAGGTGCTTCTCTGTAAAGCAGTTTGCTTGCCTGAGAAGAATTTTTTACGTGGCTTCTGGGTGCACCAGGTGAAGGAGGGGCTCCTCCTTTGACTAAAACAAGTTCCAACTCTACTCATCTTCACAGGGCACCCCTGGGGACTGCAGCTGGTCGGGGTTTCTGGAAACCTGCTTTGCTTCCCTCTTTGCACGTGGCAGTTACAACCTCTGTTCCAGGGGTGACCTTTGTGTGGGTGACAAAAGAAGGTGTCCTTTGTAAATCTAATGGCATCCATTACCCAGCCTGCATATTTCTCGAGTTCAGAGATGGATTTTTGTGCATCAAGAAACAAAGAGCTATGCATTCTTCCTGTATATGTGCTCTCTTTTTTTTGGCACCATTTTATCCTCAACTATTTTATATCAAGGGCTATTCATCATAAAGACTGCAAAATGAATCCTCACAGGAGATAGGGAAATGTCTTGGCATCAACACTTTAGTAATGGGTCGGGCAGCCTTTTCATGTGCAGTTTGCCAATATGAATCCAGCCCACACCAGCAGGGACTGAGAACTTCTATCATGTGCTGACTGGCTGTCAGCCGAGAGGAAATGAACTTAGTCCCAGTCCAGTTCCTACTCCATCAACGAACGTCAGAAATACCAACACTGATGGAAACTGTCTCCCTCTTTCACTGGCAAGACCGGCAGAGAGGCTGGAAAGTGAGCAAGCTGCAAGCTATTCTCTCATCTCTGGGGATAGTATCTGAGATGTATTAGCATCAGGAGCTGGAAGAAAAGAGCTTGCTCAAGCACTGCTGGTGTTCAACCTGCTCAGTGTTGAGGCTTGTCGTTGTTAATGTGAAACTTTTCACCAGCCTCATATTTAACACCGGCATAAAAAATGATTCTCAGAAAGAAAGAGAAAAAAATGCCCGTGGCATTTGGACTGGAAAGGCACTAAGTGAATGGTCTGGGCAGAGTTTTGATAGGTGAGCACAGTTTCACACTGGAGCTTGACACTCTCCCAAATGCAAGAGTTTTGCATTCCAAAGCTGTGCCAGGGAGAGTAGAACTGCCCAGATGTCACAGCCAGGCATGCCTGGGGATTATTCAGCTGCATGGACTTTATTAAAACATGCCAGTTTGTCAAACCCCACCACTTCTCCACAGTTCTGACTAAACTTTGCTCCGGAAGGATTTTTCCAGATTAACGATTGAATTCCTTCCCAGTGTGATTTTTGGTCTTGCTGTAAATGGAGGGCACTAGCCAAATGCCTTCTGGTGCTAGACACAAATTCATGTCACAGGAATACACACAGGAAGCTGCAGTGGGAAGGGAGAAAAGAGCAGAAGAGAGTGTTGACACTGTGCCACTCCACTGGCACAAAGACAGTTTGCATCTCTCCTCACACCGGCACTGCTGCCCTAAGAAACACAAGCTCAAGCTTCCACCTGCATTTTCTCACTGCATCCCAGCCTATAAGGAACAGGTGTGGAAGAATCCTCCAAAGTTTCTTTCCACTTGTTGTTTTAACTTTTGGGTTGGGAACTCTTCAAAAGCAAGGCATAGAATCATAGAATCATAGAATTTTTAAGGCTGGAAATGACCCCTAAGATCATCCAGTCCAACCATTAACCTACCGCCACCAAGTCTACCCTTAGACCATGTCCTCAAGCACCGCATCTCCCCGTCTGTTAAACACCTCAAGAGATGGGGACTCAACCACCTCCCTGGGTAGCCTGTCCCAATGCTTGATGACTCTCTCAGTAAAGAAGTTCTTCCTAATATCCAACCTAAATTTTTCCTGGTGCAACTTGAGGCCATTACCTCGAGTTCTGCCACCTGTTACTGGGGAGAAGAGACCAACCCCCACCTCACTGCAACCTCCTTTCAGGTAGTTGTAGAGAGCAATAAGGTGTCCCCTCAGTGTCCTGTTTTCCAAACTAAACAACCCCAGCTCCCTCAGCCAACCTTGTCTCCATGTAGGCACAGAGCACGTGTGCAAAAGTGTGCAGGTGCACACATGACCACGCACAAGTGTGTGTGCACCATGTGCCACTGAGGTTCTGCTCTGAACACTGTGAGGACACCTTCACCTGTGGTTTTGGTACCTGCTCAGGGCTTCTCCCCACCACAAGAATTTCTCATTGGATGCTGCGCTTTGACAACTGGACATGTCAAGAAAGGTGACAGCTGGAGTAGTCTGCCACCAGACTGAGATATTTCTGTAGTATAATGCTTCAGAGCTCCGGTGAGTGTTGCTGCATCTGACTATGGCTGGAGGAGCCAAGGCACAGTTCACTGTCATCAGAGATACTAACAACAGAGTCAGGACCAGATTTTAGATCTCCCAATACCTCTGTTCCCTGTGCTGGCTGCTCAAATGCTGCTCACTGTCTGTGCTTGCAGACACGTATCCTGCTTTCATTGCTGCCTTCTCATTCTTGTTGATCAGAGCTCTCCCTTTAGCTATGCCTTTCAAGCTGCAGAAGCTGTAATGAATATGTATCAACATTTCAAAGCCTGTAGATCCTGTGGTGGAGGAACAGAAAGGGAAGGGGAGAGACAGACACACATACAATCTAATTCATTTTTAAATGTCTGTAATTCATCCAAGAGCATTATCAATAATTACTAGAAGA
Organism: Heliornis fulica; assembly: GCA_013399135.1. Lineage (NCBI taxonomy): Eukaryota > Metazoa > Chordata > Aves > Gruiformes > Heliornithidae > Heliornis > Heliornis fulica. The sequence goes on along the minus strand of VXBZ01012903.1, from coordinate 204,439 downwards.
AAGCAATAACTCACATCACGAAGAATCAGTGCATTGGCAAAAAGCTGGCAGCAGGCCTTCCAGATATCTTGCACATGCAAAACCTTTCTTGAGCATGCTAATCAGCTGGGAGGCTGGGAGGAAAGGAGACCTTGCTATCTGCTCACAGCTCCAGTGGCCTCACCAGGGAGCCCTGCTGTTCTGTCAGCATGGTGCCCACATCAGGCATTCTGCAGCCTCCTGATGACAAGCTCAGTGAGTGTGTGCTAGGTCTCATCCCTGTCAGGAGGTATTGGTTTTCAGAGGAGCTCTCTGGAAGCTGGATACATTTGTTTCTGAAGATTCCCTGGAATGTTCACACCTGGATGCTCATGGAGTATCTTCTCAGAGCCTCTCAGCTGTGGTCATAGCTGCCTGGTGCTCATAGCAGGGCAACTGGCATCTCTGATAATCTCTGTTAAGCCATGGTTAAGATCCTTCCTTCTAAAGCTGTGTCTAGGAGAGAAGTGGTGTCTTGGGAAGCAGTAGTGGAAACGGGTCCAGTGCTGCCTCCAGTTTATGGTCCCCAGCAGCTACCTCCCACCCGCAGAGCAGAACACTGCAAGGGACTAAACCAAGGCAGATGAGAGAGAGGTGGGAAAGGAAGAGAGGCAAGGAAAAGGGGCTCTCAGAGAAAACAGGCTGTTTGCATTAAAACTTGAATGCGTTAGTCCACGGAGGATTAAAGATCCTCCTGTCCTCCTTTCCCCCATGATCACAGATTCACAGATTTGTAGGGGTTGGAAGGGGTCTCCAGAGACCATTGATTCCAACTCCCTGCCAAAGCAGGTTCCCTAGAGCAGGTCATACAGATAGGTGTCCAGACAGGTCTTGAATATCTCCAGAGAAGGAGACTCCACAACCCCCCTGGGCAGCCTGTTCCAATGCTCTGTCACCCTCACTGTGAAGAAGTTCTTTCTAGTGACATATAACCCATGTGATGCCCCCGTGGACTTTGGGAGCAGGACAGATCAGGACTGTGACCTCTCCTGTCCCCACACACTGCCAGTCAGGATGCTTCCCTGACTGCTTCTCCCTGGGCTGACCAGCACCATGAGAGCAAAGACGCCGGCACATGTTCTGTGGGGCTTCCCAGTTGTCGTGTCAGACCTCAGGCAGAAACATCTAGGGCCACAAGATCCTAATCCCAAAGGTTAGATCTGTTGGGGCTCATTAGTCAGAGACTTCAGCCCCCTGCACAGCTAAGGCTCACTCAAATCTTGTCACAGCACAGAGAGTCACAGCATTTGAGTCACCCCCAGTACAGTTCTCCGTGCTGGGCTATGAGTGAGGAGCGTTTGGCAGTTTCAGGTAATATAGCGGCAGCTGCTGACTCTGTGGTGTGTGTCTCATGAAACTGCCAAACACCTGTACTCTCCAGTTGGCATCTAGTTAATTAACGGATAAAATTCAAGAGATTAGCTTTCTGCACAGAGACCTATGTGCTTTAAATCCTGCAGGTGCACCTGGCACTTTTAATAGATATGGAGAAGGTATGGAGAAGACCCTTTGATCTGGAGCAACCTGCCCCAGTGGTCTGAGAGGACAAGGACAGCCCATGGTCTGTCGATGGACAAACAGCTTCCAAAGGATGCTTGGAGAAATTAGGATTCTTTTTTTTTTCTGGATGCTGCTGTTGAAGTCTTTATTTGAATGGTACCAGTGTTTTACAAGACAGACTTCTTCACTTGGCATGATTTCATGGTTTTATATTAAAATCAGTGGCTTGATAGCCACATTTTATTTAATCTCAGGAATCAAATGTTTGTAGTGTCCCTTGATGTTTCCTGATGATGTCATCTCTGGTGCTCTGTGTTGTAAGTGGGCCATGTTGCACTGGTAACTCAGGGCTCCATATGCTGTACTGACAATCTTAATCTTTAGGGCATCAAAACAAGGGCATTCCCTGTTTCATTTCAGCCACAAAAGACTTCATTTCACTCTCTCAAAAAATAGATGCTCAACTGCATCTCACTCCAACCCCCAATTTTCATTTAACCTGCTTTGTCCTACACGTTCCCCTGCATGGGAGCAGTATCACATGGCAAACACAAATATCCATCTTCTTCTTCCATCCTCCTCCCTTATCATCTGCACACTGTGTGCTGGGCTCTCTTTGCATCTCAGGAGGTGAAATCACCTGCTGAAATATCTGTGTTTCCTATGGAACACACACTTGGGGCATATCCAGGGTCTGGTGGGGTTGTTTTGGGGTTGGTTTTTTTTTTTCCTTTTTTAGTTCTTCATCAGCTTAATGTTCATCGATGAGAGCACCTAGCCCTGTGATGTCATCACTATGCTGGGTAAAAGCTCATGCCATGACACTGGGGGCCAGTTTGTCCCCAAGGACAGGGAGCTGAAAGTGCCCAGTGCTTTGCAGGTGTGCAGCTGCTTGGGCAGACTGCAGAAGTGTGAAGCTCTACCTGGATGCACTGGACAGGGAAATAGAAATCGAGGTTAGTTACCCCAGTCCTCCCTGAAGTTGTGGCTCCAGCACTGCAGCAAAGGCATTGAAATGCTGTGTGAAAACTAGTTCGATTTTGCCCTCTTTAACTTTGTTATTACAGCAGAGTCAGAAAGCCAGGCCAGAGCTGTGCTTTGAAAGCCTGGTGAGTAATGATCTGAGCTATAGATTAGCCAGTAAATGAATACTCAATTGGATATATCATGATACTGTCATTCCTGAATCTATTCCACCCAGTAGTATATGCAATGTTATAATACTGTCTGCATAATCAGTGGGTGGTGTTGCTATTTTTACCCTTAAGCATATGATGGACACACAGCTTCTGCACTGTACATTTAAACCACTTCCATCACTTCTATTCATCTGTCCAGGATAAATCATATAGGAAAAGATGTGTAGGTGATGAAATTGCCCTCCATCTATTTTTTTTTTCTTTAGCTGACGAATGAGAGACAACAGATGAGGTGTGCATTGACACAGAGGTGGGTGGAAAACATAACTTGCATCTCCAGAAGCAAACCCTAAAAGCCAGCATGGTATTTGGGGAGTAGGACTAGGGCCAGTCTGTGCAGTAAGATGTTGGGTTCTTACCTTCTTAAAGTTTCCTATCTAGCTTTGTGATCTCTCAGCTTTTTTTTTTCCCCCTGGGTTTCTTAAAAAACAAAACCAAACTAAGATCCCATTTCACGGGGATTAGTGTTTCCATGGAGAGCTCTAGCCCCTGGCGCCTGCGGTAGTCTGTGGTGTGGCTGTAATGACAGTCCTAGCCCGGTCCTGCCACTCCTGAGACGTGCAGGCATGGAGGAACACACACACTTCGTCTGTAGTGGGGTTTTCATTCCGTGCACGTGGGAAGCACCAGATAATACCCCTGGAAGCAGAAGTCGATTGATCACAGATCGGGTATGGCATTTGGGTGACACCAACAAGGCCGGTCTGCCTGTGATGTCGTCCCAGTATCCAGCTCAGTTTCCCATCAGCCTCTCCAGGAAGCCTCTGAGGACCAACAGCGACAGTGGTTTCTCTGATGTGGATGTTGACCACTGAAACTGGAAAACCTCCCTCTCCACTGTCCCTGGTGTTTCTTTCTCTGGTGTTTCTGTGTCCTACTCTCTAAGGCTTCTGACCAGAATCAGCCTGGAGACGAAGGGTCTGTAGCTAAACCAAACTGCAAAGCTTTTAGAGAACAAAACTGGTTGGGCAAAGCATCTTACTCAAAGGAGTGGAGCAAACTGGGTGGAGACAAAGGGGCAGAGACCTCACAGGGAGCTGGGAGCCGGTGAGGAAAGAGGAGGACAAAGGGAAGGGGGATCAGATTGACAGGAAGGAGTCAGAGCTGGAGACCTGAGGATGGGGATGGAGATGTACTAATGGAGTGGCTGAGGTGTCAGGCCGCAGGAGGGGATCTGTCCCTTGCTCTTCTAAAACCCTAGTCTGTCACACTCATGGATCAAAAGGAGCAAAGGGTTCCAAGAAGCACCTCCAAGTACTACCTGGGCAATCTTCACCAGATTTTGTAGCACACTTGTGCCCAAAGCACCATGTTTGATTACGTGCTCTCCTATGATTTTGAGCCCAAGGTGAGGCCCTGCCTCACAGCAGCCCAGGCACACCTTGCTGCCTGTGCTTCAGGCAGCTGCCTGCTCTCAGAGGAGTGTCCAAGTGTCACCAGCAGCTAGCACAGAGTGGCTCACTTCTGCTGCAGCTGTGGTCCCGCTTTCACGAGAAAGGTGCTCAAGTGAGAGCAAGGCTTCCCTGTGATACTGTGCCAGCTTCATAGCCCTAGAGTGTGCTCAGGCTAAGAGAAATACTCCAAGCTGGACTCTAATTTCTGGGTTCCTTTTTTCATGCACACTGACTGCAGTCTTTGGAGGGAGCCTGTGTCAGTGGATGGGGTCTCAGGAGCTCTGCTGGGGGCTGGAGCAGCTGGGGGTGGAGGTTAAAGGGAGAGGGGTGCAGCCTACATCCTATCAGTTGAGGGTGTCCAGAAACCAGAGCGGGTAAACGTGCTTGGGGGATAGAAAAAAAATTATATTTTACCAAGCCTAAGCTGAACTGGAAATTTTTGGGACCAAATGACCCAACTCAGAAATAGCAAAGTAGTGACCAAAATAGATAGACTAGGCTATGCTGTGCCACGCTTGCTACTCTATGCTATTCATTCCTTCTCTGTGTAGGATTTTCACTGCTGCTCTATTGTTTAATCATTTTAGAAGATGTGTATTGTCCCATAACACCTGTAGTGTGCTGTTCCCTGACTCCCTGCACACAGGCAATGCCCAGCTCCTGGTAGGAGGCAATGACTCTGACAGAAGGCCTGAAAGCCAACTCGAGGTTTATTTTGATGCACTCAGCATGCATCAGGGGGTGTTATTTGCAGTACAAACGTAGTATGTTGTGTAGGTAGGTAGGTAGCTGAGGTAGGTGCATGTGCTTGGCTGCTGGAACAGCAGGAAAATTAAGACTTGGTCTGTTTTCTGTTTAAGACAGGTGGGATTGTGGTCGTTGACTTCAGACAGAGCAGGCCTGGGACCCAAGAGCAGGGTCAGTCCAGCAGTTTGCTGATTGCTTACTGATCTCATGCCAATATTGTCTGTGCTGGGGACACAGAAGCCAGGGCAGAGGCTGGGGTGGGGGTTTAGGGGAGGGTAGTGGAATAATTAGCAGTGCTTATTAAAAGCTATGATTACTATTCATTACAGTTGCTGTGGGCCACCCTGCTTCAACAGCATGAGCTCTGGAGTCGGTGGCGGGGGGAAGGGGGGAGGAGAAGTAAATGGGGGTCTCCTTCATTGTGGTGTTCCAGTGGCCATGTCTTTTCCAGAAGACGGATGTTGTGCTCTAAGTACCTCTCCAGAGAGCTAATGGCCGACATGGCATTATTACCAGCTTGCAATGAGCTCCATTTTTTTTTTTATGATAGTCATTTGTTACACCGGTTTGCCACATGCCCGCTGCTTCCTTGTTAATCCAATAATCTATATGAGAAAAGCAATTTGACATTCCTCCTTCCCATCTGCCACCCATCACCCAATCTATATCTTAACTATCAGTGATTTATTAATGGTGTCTGCATTAAGCACATCCCCGCTTCATTGGCGCCCTCGACTCCCTCCCTCCTAGAGACACTCTGGGTACATTTAGACAGCAGAGTCAGCACGGGGAGGAAAAGCAACAAGAAAAGCAACCAACTCAGGGAATTTTGGGTGCTTCAATCCATGTGATTCCAGGTGAGGGAGTCCAACAGCCCAAAGTGCATGCTCAGCCCCCCTGGGAACAGGACACACAAGGCAATGCAGGGCTCTGTCAAGTTTATGCCTATAATCCCTTTGTCAGAATCAGATTGGGTTGTCACTCAGTGGCTGTTAGACAGGGCCTTTGACAGGGCTTATTCTGGTGGTTGTTGGGCAATGCTTCAACAAGGTGAAACAACCAGATCCTGGAAGTAGTGAAAGACAGAGTTCCTGGGTTCCTTAAAGTCTGGAAAGAGTGGGTTTGTTAGCCTTTCTGTCACTGGCAGAACGAACAGCGGTGCCTTTATGTGATCACCTCATTTTCATGCCACTTGTAAGGATAATGTACCTTCAATACCTTCAGCAAAGTTGGTTTGAAATCCGCCTGTGAGCTCAAAAGCTATTGGAGGTGAAGGGCATCTGAGAGGCTAACGTACACACAGACACACACACACACTCCTGTGTGGTTACAAAGGGCTTGTTTCCTTAGAAACCAAGCTAAAAATCTACTGGCAATATTTCATCCTGCTTGCCAGTATCAGTGAGGAGCTCGGGGACTACTTGAGTCCTGCAAAATGAAATTCTCTTTTCCTTTCTAAGGAATTCTCTGCTTGAAATTAGATCTGGGAAGCACTGATTTCTTGCACAGCTTGAAGCTCGTGTTGCTCCACCTGTGTGTCACAGGACTGGCATTCCCGGTCATTCACCTGCCATTCTCAAAATTCAGCTGGTGTCCCTGCATGTGCTGGCTGGGCACTGCAAACAGGTTTCAGTGATTCAATTACTCCCCATACAGCAGTTACAATACAGTTCAGCATCCTGCTGTATATCCATGTATGCACAACCTGTGCTTAATGGCTTTCAAGTTAACTTCTGTGGAAAAACCAAAATGAGGAACGTTCAAGTTTGCATCACAGTCCATCCTGCATGTCTTCACTCCTGAAACTCTAAAGCTTCAGGCTGCAGAGAGCAGATCTTGGGAATTACATAATTTAACATGCCCAGGTTTGGTCACATTAAAGTCTCGTACAGAAATGCCGTACAGCAGATGGGACAGAGCACACTGGGAAAGCATGGGGTGTGGGCAACATGGCAGGTGACACCTTTACTTCATTTTTGCCTAGAGATCTTTTTCAAGGGGCTTCTTTACTCACAATAGCCTAGCAGACCCTTTCTCTGTAATTATCACTATTTTTAAATTCCAGACAAAAGTCATTAAGGAGCACAGTGCCGCGAGGAGAGCCAGATTCCCAGGGAATAACAGCGACGTGGAAGTAAAGCGGTTACAAGCAAAACTGTAGATGCATTTCGATGCTTGTTGGTGCCTAATGCCAAGACCTGGCATACAGCATCCACCTGCTCTAGAAGTGCAGGGGCAGGGGCAGATCTCTGCAGGGCAGGGGAACACACTGCTGGTGCTGCCAAGTCGCCTTTCATACAGCTGGTGCTACCAGACGGCTCCCATCCAACTTAGCTCCTGGCATTGGAAGGGTAAATGGAGGAAGAGTAGATTCAGCAGGGGCTGTGGTGACTGGCTTGGAGGTCCCACGAAGCAGTTCCCAGGAGTCTTCCTACACTGAGCAGTGTTTACTTTGCTGCTTCTGAATTTTTGCCTCTTGGTGCTGGTGAGCTGTGGTTGAGATGCTGCTCTTCCCACTGCTCAGTCCCCAGACGGTTTTGGTGCCTCAGGATGCCAGGCTTAATATTGTTGAAGCGTACCAAGGTAATTTTTTTTTAATTTTTTTTTTTGTCAGTTCCCTTTTCCTAACGCTGAGATTTTCATTGGAGTATTAGAACATGAGTTAACCCATAATGTCAGTGTAATTTGGACTAATAGTTCTTTTAGGCATAATGAACAATGGGATAAGCACATGGGGAATAACTCGGGTATAGGCTCATTGTTAGGAACTGGGTCATCTGTCTTTTTGTGGTTTTTTTATTATATTTTTTAAAAAATATTTCCACTGTTCAATGTGTCAGTCCAGTGTCAAGAGGCCCTGATGAACTTTGGAGTTTTAGTGTAGCACTGTGCCGTGACTGTGCTGGATCTCAAAAGTGCCATCACCATCATTTCAAAGAATCACAGCATTACAGAAGGGCAGGGGTTGGCAGGGACCTCTGGAGACCATCTAGTCCAACCCACTGCCACATCAGGATCACCCAGAGAGGCTGCACAGGGCAGTGTCCAGGTTGGTCTTGAATGTCTCCAGAGACGGAGACTCCACAGCCTCTCTGGGCAGCCTGTGCCGGTGCTTAAGAGCTCAGCATGTAATACAGAATGAGGCTAAACCAAGTGATTTTGGTAAATAAACTGTTTCTTGATAATTTTGAAGTCAGCCATGGCCATGCAATAATTACAACTAAATCTGCTGAACAGCCAAACAGGGGTTTGGTTTTGGTTTGTGTGGGGTTTCTTTTGTTAAAGGAGAAGGAAGCTAAATTCCTGAGCTGGAGGATGACAAAGAAGAGCCCACATTCACCCAGCTGTCTGCTCCAGGTACTCATTCACACTAATGGAGACACGGACTCTATCCCTGCCTCTGCCTCAATGGCTTGAAATTATATTTCTGCCCCAGATTTTGGGGGGTAAATCTCTTTTATTCCCTTCTGCTGGAGCTGTTCCACTTCCTAAGACATATTTAAATCCTTTTTGTGTGGGGTTTGTAAAGAAGTTGGCTACATGCATTGCATCTTGAAGGTCTTTTCCAACCGAAACCATTCTGATTCTGTGTGTTGTACGAAGCCAAGTAATGTGAAGATTGACCTTAAATTACATAAGAGCCTCCTACAGCAGAGGAGGTAGATCCCAAATGGGGAAATCTGAATATTTCACAGTCCATCAGATGGAGAAAGTTGCCCGTCTGTGCTCTGTGCTTTTTTTGCCCCTCACTGCTCTGGTGAATAAAGCAGTGTCTGCCTTTTATTCTCATCATTTGTTTCTGTTAAACCTACTGAAATTGGAAAGGGAACATTTCCTCTGGAGTTGAAAAAGATGTTGTTTTTTTGAGCCAAAATAAAGAAAAAAAAATAGAGTTTGTTTGTTTGTTTGTTTGTTCATTGATTTGGCAAGGAAAGTCCCCCGAGCATTTGAGTTTTGGCTCAGAACAGAACTACTACAATGTTTTGTCTTTTCCTTTCTCATGTTCATCTGTCAAACAGCAACAATTGTTCTCCACACAGGCCTGCTGGAAAGGAGATGCAGCAGCTCAGGGTACCAAATGACTGGGTAAGGGAGGGTGCAATTGTGTGACAGGACAGTTTTGGCTTGTCCTACCCTGGCGTGTGCATGGCACAGAGATGCCACTTCGGCTGAAGAGAGTATGGCTGAGTTGTGTGGGTACAAAGCCTATGAGCAAATGCAGTCCTCTCCCTCCTCTTCCTCAGAGTCATTGCTTGCAATCCCTACCACACTCCCTTCTGGATACACAAATATTCTGAGAACTGCATGACGCCGGCTTCTCCAGCTGACGTCCTCCGCACGAGAGGAACAAAACCTGCAGAAAAAGAAAAAAAACCACAAACAACAAAAAATGACAGGCAACCATTTTCATAGAGGGTCTACAGGCAAAGATGGGAAGCACATCTTTGGTGTATGGTCCTGCAAAAGTGGAAGAAAAATCTGTATATGTGTTTGCTCTGGGCATTCCCTTAGGCTGCCATGTCTAAATGGCACAATCTTAAAACACACTAATAATGCTAGAAGAGGAGAGTGCAGGCAGGAAACTCCAGCTGGAGGTAGATCATAGAATCTTAGGAGCTGGAAGAGACCTTGAAAGATCACTCAGTCCAACCCCCCTGCCTGAGCAGGATCATCTAGAGTAGATCACATAGGAACATGTCCAGATTGGTCTGGAATATCTCCAAAGAAGAAGACTCCGCAACCAACCTCTCATCCCGAATCCGTGTATCCTCTCCTACCCCAGATAATGCCAGTTTGCTGGAGCAGTAACCATTACAAACTGGGGCTTCTGATGAAGTGTTTTGGGACCCAGGGTTTCCTAAGATTATCCTGCTCACAGAATAGCTTGGTAGCAAGTATTCCAGAGAAACTGCTTCAGTCTTTATATCATTACCTACATCTACAGCCTTGTGTTAGTAAAAATTAAGAAGTCAGCATTTTGTATTGTAAGACTGTCTGGTGCTGAGTATTTTATGAGTTGCAGAGGGGCCAGGTGATGGATTATTTGTCCTTGCTGCTGTGTATAGAAGAGCTCATTTGGCAGTACTGTGGGAAGAAAGATTTCATTAAGGGCTGCAGGAAACACAAGTGAAAGCTGAGAATTAGCTGGGGTGGGGGAAAGCACATGGAAGGAAGGAGGTTAATCTCATGTTTGTAGCTTTGTAGATCTCTGCAATTACCTTTCAAGATACGAAGTTACTTCCCCTTAATAATCTGCCTGTGGAGTGGTGGTTTGAATTGGTTTTTTGGTTGTTGTTGTTTTTTTTTCCAAAGGAATATTAAGCATGTGTAAAATTCCTACAATCAAATGTGATATAGCAGTGCTGGAAAGATAATGGTGTGACAACAGCCAAGCTGCCCCAGGCTGCCATCGCCTTGCATATTACTCCATAAGGTGTCTGAAACTTTTTTCCGTTGAAGATTCAGTGGGAGGTGTAATTATAATTATATAAGTAATCTTTTCCTTTGTACTTTCTGAAAAAAAGAGAAAATAAATGAAAATTAAAAATCACAAAAAGGTGTTTTTCATATTTGTACTGAAATTGGTTTTGTGTTTGATGAAAGCTTTTTTTTTTACAATGAGTCTTTAGGGAAAAAAAACCCACCTGAGCAATTCATATATTTCTAAAAATGTTTCCAGAGGAAAAAAAAATGTTTCTGACTACCTTTAGTTATTACACATTTTTTTATTAAAATCTCCATCTCTTTGCATTCCTGCTGCTTATTTGACAGTCTCTGCTTGTCTTTCCTGTACTTGCTCGTCATCGGTTCACAATCTCTCTTTGTACTCTACACTTCCTACTTTTAATTGGAATTTTCTTCTTTCCAATTCCTTCACCTTTTCAGTTTCACAACTCTTAGGTGGTTGATGATCCTAATAATATCTGAGTTGGAGCTGAACTTTAGAACAACAGTATGATCTATCAGAGTTGTTTTGAGCCAGACAGAAATTATTAGAAAGAAAAAAGGTAGAGACATAAGAGAGTGTTGAATGCTTTTCACTAATTTGTATAAGCAGAGAGGAGATGCAAGTTTCAGTGAGACCAGAGTTCACATTTCTCTAATAAGGACTAGAGTTTGTTATATGGCAGAATATATCTATTTTAAATACATTTCTATGTTTATAATAAGCACTTTGCATTCCTCATCTTTTCTTGACCAGAAATGTGTCAGTGAAACAACTTGAAAGGTGACAGAATCAGGGAAAAAAGGAGGTTGGAAAGGACCTCTGAAGGTCCCTAGTCTCACCTCCTGCTCAAAGCAAGGTCAGTCAGGCCAGGTTGGTCAGGACCTCATCCTGGAAAGCTGTGAGTGTCTCTGTGAACAGAGATTACAACACTTATCTTCATGCATATGTAGCAATCTGTTGGGTCAAAGCTGAAGGCAGCTTGGATTGCAAATGCCCTCTGGACAGGAGGACTGAATCTGCATTCACAGAATCACAGAACATCAGGAGTTGGAAGGGACTTTGAAAGATCATCCAGTCCAATCCCCCTGCCTGAGCAGTATCACCTCGATTAAATCACACAGGAACATGTCCAGATTGGTCTTGAATGTCTCCAGAGAAGGAGACTCCACAACCTCTCTGGGCAGCCTGTCCCAGTGATCTGTCACCCTCACAGTGACAAAGTTTCTCACATTCACATGGAACTTCTTATGTTCCAGCTTGGACCCTCTGCCCCTTGTCCTATCACTGGCCAACACTGAGAAGAGCCTGGCTCCATCCTCCTGACACTCACCCTTAACATGTTTATAAACATTAGTGAGATCACTCCTCAGCCTCCTTTATGCAAGCTGAAGAGACCCAGCTCCTTCAGCCTGTCCTCGTAAGGAAGGTGTTCCACTTCCTTCACTGGCCCTGCACTGGACTCTCCAGGAGCTGTATGTCCTTCTGGAACTGAGGGGCCCAGAACTGGACGCAATACTCCAGGTGAGGTCTCACCAGGGCAGAG
>VXBZ01012903.1:133038-192322 GCA_013399135.1 Heliornis fulica | reverse complement strand
CTTCAACCATCTCTCAATCCACCTCACTACTCTGCCCTCCAGGCCACGCTGCCTCAGTTTGCCCACCAGGATGCTGTGGGAGACAGTGTCAAATGCCCGACTGAGGTCAAGGAGAAACACATCCACTGCCCCACCATCATCCATCCAGCTGGTTATATCCAGGCTATTAGGTCAGTCAAACATGACTAGCGTTGGGCTAAGCCTTAGACTCTCTCATTTTGTTGTGTTTTGCTGCTGCCCTCCCCATCCCTCAGCTTGAAGCAAATCAGAGCAGTAGGGTTTTGTTTTTTTTCACTCATGAGCATCATTTGGGTTAAAATTAAATAGATACAGTTCACATGATCCCCTGCAACAGTTTTCAGAAAGAAAAGATGAAGAAATTCTCTCATCAAACCTGTCAGATGGGCTATAATGGCTTCTGAGACCTCACACCCTGACTTTGTACTGAATAGTGTCATAAGGAAAGGGGAAAACAGCAAGGAAAAAGAGCTTTGGGCCTTTTCCTGCTTTTTCTGGGATGGGAAGAACATCAGCAATGAGAAAGTATGGTTGGATTATTGCTGTCATCAGCCAGCCATGGCCATCTCACCTTATGAGTGCAAGCCTTTGGGCTGTTTTCCATTTGGCTGGGAACATGAAAATGAGGTCAGATTCTTGTATTGCCCATTGAGAGAGCAAGCTTTGTAGCTCTACTGGCTCTCAGGGGATGGATGTGCTCCTGCCCAAAAAGCATTGTGATTTGTTGCATGGTGCAGAGGACAACGAGGCCAGAGGTCTCACCCCAGAAACCACCCCAGCCCTTGTGGACATCTACAGTGACATCCATCAAGCCATGGGCCCTCCATTCAGGGTTGCCTTCAGGATCAAGGCCCAGCTGAAACAGCTTTACTGGATGGACATCTGCAACTTCTATGTCACATCCAACTGAAATAACCTCAGCACATTATAGGAAAAAATAATGGTTTTGTCAAAGTTCAGTAATGGAAGAGAGATTTATCAGGCTGACCACCTTCTTCTCTTCTAATATAATTTATATCTACTCTTTAAATTGGGAATAATAACCAAATTATGTATGTTGAAAATGGTGAGGTCTAGAAGTGCATGAACCATGTGAAATGAAACCAGAAATTGAGTGAAATTTGACTAGTTTCAGCTGTCGGTACAAGCTTAAAACAGGTAGGGCTCATTAGGAAGTTCAGCTGACCTTTCTGACTGAACCCAAGGCTGATTTTATGTCTGATCCATAGAAAATATCTTTGCCTTTTTCTTCTTTTTTTCATTTTTTTTCCACCTAGATGAAATCTCACTTATTATGACTGGAAGCTCCTAAATTTGTTCAAACCCAAAGTTCAAAGCAAGTTCAAAGTACAGGAAGCATGTAGCCACAAAAATGGAAATACCTGAGTTTTGAATCCATGAGATCAGAGCAGCTGGAATTTGCACTTTGCTGAAGCTACCTGAACCAGAATGCTCTGAAACGATGAGACTTAAATCCTTATGGAGAAGAATGGAGTCAGCCCTGGATTATGGCTGTGATCTTTGGCAAAGACATCTAATATTTTTAAAGGGTTTTGCAATACATATGGATCCTGTCCACTGTAATTTTGGGTAAACACTGCTGTGAAATACATTAGAATATATGTGTAAATAGGAGAAGAGAAATAATGTCTGTCCTGCTTTGGTTTTAAGTAGAAGTATGGCAGGGCTAGGACAGGTCTCCACGGAATGACTAGTTAACACAGGACTTGTCAACTCAGCAAAAGTCAAATAAACACTGTCTGCAACCTGGTATGTGAAGCTTCCAGGCTCACACCATGGAGCAGAGAGATGTTGCCTTGGGAAGCTCTGCAAATAAAGGCAGAAAACACCCACCACGCTTGCTAGTGGGAGTGGGTAAAACCTGTGTGTTTGGGGGCAAGTCTGCTCCCCTTCAGGGGAATTATAAAAACAAAAGCAACTGGAGAAGGACAATTCTTACATTTCCTTTCCTCCTTTTCTGAAAGTGTTTTGTGTTTTTGCCTGTCCTCTCACAAAGTCTTTACCACAGAAGCCTCAGTATTGCATTCTGCAGCTCTTTAATGTTTCAGTTTGAGGTGAAGCTCCTGTGTATTCTCTAGAATGGGCTGGTACTAGAAGGTGGGAGCTGGGATGCCACAGCATTGATAGGCCTGACTCTTGTCACCATCAGTTTGTCCTGAGAAAGATTCATGGGAAGGAGATGAATGCAATGCTGACTGAAGACAGGTAGTGCAGATACTGGGCATTAGCAAGTCCTGTCAGGAAAAAACCTAAAAAAATTTAAAAAGAAAAAAAAAAAGAGAGAGTGGGATAAGATGTGAGAAAGAAATGGACCTGTGGACAATTTCGTTCAGAGGGCTGGAAGGATCCATCTGTGTCAACTTTCCTGATGTCATTCCCAGCAGCAGGAATGGAGCCATGTCCAGCAACCACCCTCCATGAGTTATGCAGTTGAACAAAAAAGTCTGATTTTAAAAGTCCTCATGATGTAGTTTAGCCCAGGCTTGGTGATGACAACCTGTAGCTTGGCTCCACTGTCATGGATATGGGGCAGGACTGTACTGCAAGCTAATGTGACATTCTTTATTAGATAACTGTGACTTCTTGTGACTAAGCATCATCTGAGCTTCAGTGAGAAAGGCAAACTGAAACTTTAAGGAAGAGAGTTTGGTGGTTACAAATAATTTTGTACATTTTGGAGTTTAAATCAGGGTGTATTCTCCACAAGTCCTGTTCAGGTCCTCATCTTTCTGACTAGATTGCTCTTGTCATCACAGTTGTGTAATTCATTCAAACCACTCATCAATTAGGCTGTGCTGCCTACAGCAATACCTCATACTCTTGAGGGATTAGAGACAAAGGGGTAAGTTGCAGTGATCTCCCAGAACCCTTCAGTATGGACGAGTCTGCAGGTCTATGCAGCCCCTTCCCCTTGCAACTCATGGGAAAACTCAAGTCTCTCTCATCATTTGGTGGTGACACACCCTGCCTGGCTTTGCTGTCACATGGAAAGCCGTGGGTGCTTCGAAGGTGGTAGAACAGAGGTGCAGACACAAGTGAGGAAAAGTTGTTTTCACTACCCTGGGCAAAAGTTTTGTGACTGTAAGGGGCTGCTCCCGCTGCTTTGAGTCACAGGTATGTGTGCTAACTGGTGTGGGGGTCTGCCACCCAGAGCTTGCTTATTCTTCTGGTTCTGCTGGTAGTTCAGTCAGAGGGGTGCTCTTTCTCGTGCCCCGGGAGCAGGGTGTTCACTCTGGAATGAAGAAGTATAAAGTTGGCTCTTCCACTTGCACCCTGCCTCCATTTCCCTCCTGCTGCTTCTGAACCCTCTGACCCTTTCAAAGGCAGCTCAGCAGCCTGCTCCATCTTTCTGGTGAATTGAATTGCAAATCCGGGAAGGCCACAGCGGGAGCAAGCCATCCATTTCAATTGTGTCCCTCCTGTCCCTCCCTTGGGATCAGGGCAGACCCTGAGGAAATGCAGTCGACATTTGTTGACTGAGCCCTGTGATGAGATTAACTCCTCGTTTAGTAAGAAGTCAGTCAGATGGTCCCAGCTGGGTTTGGTCCAACCAAGGCTCAGTCATGCGACAGAGCAAAATTTCTGGAGCTCCGTGTACCCTAAGTGAAAGTGACTTACGGACAGTGTCTCACCCTTTCAGCAGTGTTCCTGGAAAAGCAAACTTGCATGGCTTCACTTGCCACCTCTGCTTCCCCTTAGGAAAAACGAGGTGGTAGCAGGCAGCCAATTTAGGACAACCTACCTACCATATGACAAGAACAGTTCTGACATGAACACCCTTCAGCAAATTGCCTTTCTGCTGAGGAACCATGGAAGATGGATGACCAATGAGAGGAGCACCATGACCTGCAGCACATGCTGCAGGGAATTACAGTGCCCTGATCCGAAGGGAACCACCATGGACCACAGCCCCAGTGTCTGTGTCCTTACTTAGAGTGACTAATACTCCACTGACTGCCAGAGGTGATGGGTCAGAGGGAGAGGTCAGAGTGGGTCACAGTTCAGTGGAGAGAATACAGATCAAAAAGAAACCCCTGGCCTTTCAGCTTGGTTTGTATTAGCAATTGGATCCATCTTTTTTAGCTCCAGCCTTGCTTACCCTTTGAAGCAAACTGCTTTCCCCTGAGCACCCGCAGAGGAGCAGTTCAGAAGATGGCAACCACACTCACAAAATTTATCCTTGTCATCCCTCTGTGGTGACCCTGTGACAAGAAGCTTTCACTGCCGTGTCTCCCTGGAGCTGCTCCCACTCCCGTTGACTCCAGTGACAAACCTCCCAGCCTTTTTAAGCCATGCAAGACTCGAAATAAATTGCAACATGTCATTACAGTGGGTAGATCAGATAAAACTCTCCTCTGTGGTGTGCTGGGTGGCACTGTCAACCCTTGTGTTGTCTCCTTGGCACCCTGCATTCAACTTCTATGAGCCACCGATGCCCCCTTCAGCACACTGGGGTTATAGTGTCACCAGAGATCATTCCCTTTCACAGTTACTGCTGTCCCACGGGTGCCTGTCACTGACTCTCGGGACTACATGTGGAAAACACAGTGAAAAGGACTCACTTCCTCACTCTGTGTCTCAAGCTTGGGGTGGATACGTGTGTTTATGCTTTCCTTTCAGTGTTAATGGCAAATGAACCTGCAATCCTGTTTCAAAATTCAGGCTTGATTTGGTTTGGGATTTTTTTTAATGTTTGGAAGGTTTTTGTCTCTCTAACACAGAATACTTTGAATCTTGGATACTTCTGTGCCACACCTGCAGCCCTAATTGTGGTTGTTTTGAAAGCCATTGTTCAATTTTGCAGCAGATGTGGAGTCTTTAAAATTAGGCTTGATTCCAAAGCAGAGAAACATGTGGAGCTTTCTGGCTACTTCTTGAGAGAAATAGCCATTCTCCTGCTTTTATCTCCAGCTGACCAGTAGCTCAGTGGGACCTGCATGTCATGATGGTGTGGGAGCTCCAGGTAAGGCAGAGTTTGACATATATCTCCTCCATATGGGTGGCTGCTCCCTTGCCACTGCATTCATGGCACATTTTGGCCAGAAGCTGCAAGAAGGGAATGTGCTGCCTACCTTTGTTTGGGATGCTAGTGTTTCTTTCTGGTAGAAGTGGTAGTAGTGGTAGTAGTTTCTTTCTTTGATGATAGCAATTTTTTCTGCCCTTCCTTACCTTCAGGTGTGCTTAATCTGGGGGTTTTCATAGGTTCTGCCTGTTTTTTTTTTTCAAGACTCTTGGGCAAACATGTCTAGCCCTGGGGGACAAAATTGTTAGAGCACAGCAAATTCAGAGATGTTTATGGAGACCAGGAGTCGCAGGTTTTTCCTGAGCAGGGGAACATGTTCTAGCTGTGGAGAAGATAACTGGTTATAAAAAACATATGGCACGTCTTTGTGTGAGCAAGGCTGTTGTTTTGTTGACAAACTCACTCTTGCTGGCAAAATGGCTACGGAGCATATTATTGTACAGGGCATTCTGTTGTTCTTTTTCCTGTACCTGCTATTAGGTGTTGGAATCTTTAACATCCCTCTTGTCCCAGGTCTGTATTAAGGTCAATAGTCCTACAAGACAACATCTCAGCAAGCTCACTCTTTTATTTTATTTTTTTTTTTATCTTGACAACTGCCAGTAAACTCAGAAGGTTTCTCTGAAATACAGGAGAGAGGAATCTGTTTATAGTCTTTATGCTGTTACTTACAGTATTACCATTGTTGTTTTGGGAATAATCACTTTTAGTTGAGGTGGAAGAAAACCCCCAGACTGTCCCAGGAAGAGGTGGCCTCATGCCCAGAAATGTGATGATTTCCACAGCGACAGATTAACACGGGCTGTCTAGGACCAAATCAGATCCCAGCAAGCTCCAAAGGGAGCCTTGATGCCCACTACAGTCTGTGGGCACATCACCATGTTTTCTGAGTGCTCAGTTAAATAGAGGCTGACTCTACAGTTTGTTGGGGCTTTATATTAAAAAATACTGACTGGGTCAATATTGTTGGATAAAAAGCCAGTGGTAAATCGAGTGGTGAGGGCTGTGCTTTCCCAAAGAGAGCAGGGTAGTGCTCCTTGACTAGCAGCAGCTCCTCTCTGTCTTCTCTTTATAGGCTGGTCATGACTCTCAGCATGGTGATGTGGGAAAAGGAGTTTGGGGATTATTTGGTCCCATATGCTTTGAGAGAAGGACTGGAAAGGTCTCACTGCTTGTAGGTTTTTGCATGAGGCTAAATAGAAAGGTGAGATAGAGACATTGGGATGGGAATGTCAGCCTGTTTTCATCAGGCATTTGGACATCTGCAATTCAAGGCAGCTCCAGTAATGGGCAGCCAGCAACAAATCGTCCATGTGGGTTTTTTGAGGAGCAGCAACAGTAGGAATTGCTTATTTTGAGATACTGTAGCATTTCTAATGTAATCTATCTTCTTTTCTGATGTTAGGTTGTTGAGATGAGTGATTCTCTGCATAGGAAGAAAACCTTTTTTTGGGGGGGGAAGAAATCTGTTTCCAGTTTGACTACTTATTCAGTATCAAAGTAGGCATTTCATTTCTGCACAGCTTCTCACAGAGAAGATAACAAGACTGCTGCAGTCTCTGGCATAAAGTCTTTCTTGCTCATGACTTTAATGAAAGTATGAGTTTTACAATCCCTTTCCTAGACAGGCTGCTTTGGTTGCTGTCCAGAAAGTAACTCCAAACTATGTATTAGCAGCTTGGGTTATTTTTGAACAACAACATTTTTTATATATATTAATAATTTATGAGCCTAAAAATTTCCCTGTCATTTTTCCCCTCAGAATTGGATTTCTTTTATTAGCTCCCTGTTGAACAGATTATGTTTTGATTTGGGGAGAGATTAGTTATTCCTTGATGAGAGTTGGACAGGAATTATTTGGAACATCACTGCATTTCTTACCAGCAGTTGGATGTATTTGGCTGAGCTGATTCTGGATGACATTTTCACTCCAGTGTAAGACACTGGGCACATGTGGTTGAGTGCTGGTGTCCTGCTGTGTGGTAGGACATAAGCTAAAAACTGACAGCTCAGCACAGGTAGTAAGGTTGCCTTAATCACTTTTATGTTTTCAGCACAGTTATAAATTCTGAGGGAAAAGCACAAGGAAGAGAGCAAGTAAGGAGCTAGAGGAGGGAGGGTTTAGATTAGATATTGGGGGAAGTTCTTCATGGAGAGAGTGGTGAGGTGCTGGAACAGGCTGCCCAGAGAGGTGGTGGATGCCCCAACCCTGGAGGGGTTCAAGGCCTGATTGGATGGGGCCCTGGGCAACCTTGTCTAGATACAGGCCTGGAGGTTGGTGGCCCTGCCTGTGGCATGGGGGATGGAACTCGATGATCCTTGGGGTCCCTTCCAACCCAGACCAGTCTGTCATGATTCTGTGAAGCAGTAGGCAGTCTCCTCTAAGCACACCTTCCCAACCCCCAACCATTAGCACATAAAGACATTCAGAAATCACAGATAGACCATAAAGTTGCATTGTCACCAGTGGTGAAAATGTCTATTCCTTTTCTATTCCTTTACCAGGGGAAACTAATTGTTCCTGGCTTGTAAGGTCTGTGGATGGTGATGTTGATTTATCTTTAATGACTTCAACCATAAGCTACTGTTGTTAACACTATGCTATTTTCACAGACTTGTTGATGGCACCAGCTCAGTGGGGTCAGTGTTTGGATGCAAACTCACTCTGCAGCAGAACAAACAGTGGGTAAGCCTCCAGCTCTAAAGATCTTAACTGGAAGGATCTTCACATGCCTGTTGCTATCAGTGTATCTCTGCACCTGTCTTTTCCATTCTGTGAGGAAGCAGGAGGCTGTCTCATTTCCCTTAAGAGCCAAGCACCCCTGCCAGACATCATTGCTTGTGATGGCTGCAGCACACAGCTGCTGCCACGGTGATGGAATCTCTCTGACTGACACCAGTGTGTCTCCTGGGGCAGGCAGTCCACCTGAAGACCCATTGTAACATAAAATAGGAGCACGAGACATTTCATATTGGCATTCCCATAAGACACCATAATGGCACTTGAAAGTCAAAATTCTTGATTTATTGTCAACCAGGCTGTTTTAGTTTTGGGATAAAATAGTTTGCAATAATCAATAAGGAAAACTCAACCTGTTTCATTGAACAATATGATTAAATTATGTCTCCATTTTTCTCTTCATTGAGATTTTCTATTAGAACACCCATCAGCAAATTTCTGATGTTGCTAGGCTGAATTTCTAAGCAGGTGTCTCTACTTTCCCATAGTAATTTCTTATATATTGAAGTGAAACTTTGAAGCAACTTCAGGTATATTGGTTTTCCTCGCTCCCTTGCCCCGCTGCTTCCTTGTCTGTCACAGCTGAAAGAAAATACAGGCTAACAACTTCCAAAGCAGCCAAGTCCCTTGAGCCTAAGCTTTACTCAAGGCTGGCGTGATCAGTGCCAGCTTGAAGCACAGCTAAAGCAGGCAGTTGCCTAGGGCAGCAGACTGCTTGTGGCAGCACAACAGTCACTGTTCCTCGGCCTAGTTTTCTGTGTCACAGCCATGGAGACTGAGTTGCCAGCTATTGACAAGCATGTGGGCCAAGGTGGGTGAGCCAGTGGCCATGCCTGGGTGTGCATTTTGTGTCTGGGAGTGGTAATTGCTGCCTTCTCACTCCCCTGGCATCACTGGGCACCCCTGGGGATGGCTGTTTTCCCAGCTCTGTTTCTGTCCTCTGCTTGCCATGGCCAATTGGTGTGTGCCCATCCTCATTGCATCCCCATGAGGTGGCAAAATAGCACTTCATTTACACCAACAAAGGGCTCTGAGGTGGCTCTGAAGGAAGTTCAACCGTGTAAGGTCTGCCTTATTTTTAAAAATGAGGATTTGGTTCTTTGATCACTCGTGTTCTTTGGAAAACATCATCACAGAGAGACTGTGCCTACCTCTGGGTTCCCCAGCACTACACGTAAGTCACCTGAGTGGTCATGAGGTGTGACCTTGCTACCTTCAGAGCACTTCTATTTGTCTCTCCACTTTTCCCCCATTTGGATCCATGTGTATGTGGCTGATGGGAGGACTACATTTCATGTGTGCATTTGTGCATGAGCATGATTTTGACCAGGTCTAAACCAAAATTGCTAATTTGATCACGTCTGATGAGGGGTTTCATAGAAGGTTTAAGACATATATTCTGGGTATATACTCTGAAACTTATGGGGAAAGGCCTCTCTGTAGCTGTGCTATGCTTAGTCCAGAGAACTGGGGTACAAGCTCCTCTGGCTCCTGCATGCTGCACTGTCTGCTCCCACTGAATGGCGGAACAGCTCTGACCCTAACAGGGCACACAAGGCACCACATGCCAGGTGAAGAGGGGCCCACCATGGTTCAACTCTGGAGAACCTCTGACACATTGGACCTAATAAATATGGTGCTAGTTTGTGAGGTAGCTAGAGAGTCATCTCCAGATGAATGTGAGTCCCCATGTTCCAAGAGACACTTGAGGTGCATGTTTCTAGCTGGAGTATTATTACTCATGCCACCTGGGAGGTGGGCAGTGGTCACAGCAGGGATGTGTGCAGTTGTACAGCACGGGCCCTTTGAACCATCTGAATCTCATGTTGCAGTTCAGCAGCAGTGCTGAAGTCTGGAGGTGCACCAAACCAGTGCTTCTGCACTGTACTGGTGGGGAGCAACAGGCATGCAGGTGGTGAGCAGGGTGTGCACAGGGAGAGGCACAGGCCAGGTTTGTACTTGTGCTGCTTTGTGGGATGGGCCATATGTTTGGTGCACACTGACAGTGTCAGTGTGGACATGGTGCCTGCAGGGCACTAATCTGGGCAGTAAAAGGACTCCCATGCTCAGGTTCATCTGGGTGGTAGGCATTGTGGAGTTCCTTGGGTCTCTGCAAAGGACAATAGCAAGTCAAGTGGAAATGCTGTCACTGTGAGCACAGCACAGGGCAGAGCTGTACCTTTGCTTCAGTCCTTCAGGCTTCCCCTCATGGCTTTTTCCCTGTCATTTTTTTCAGGGCAGGGAGGTCTTCCCTCCATTTGCCGAGTGACCTCCCCATCCCCTGCCCACAGCACTGGGGAGAGATTAGCACAGATGAGAAAACACAGGAAAAACCTGCTGGAGCAAATATGGGTAAGTCTGTGACAGGAGGAGTGAGCAGCAAGGTGTCTGAGCGTGGCCGGGTTGTCTCTAGGGGACAGAGACACAGGATGGTTTCAGGCCCTGGCGCCACTGCTCCAGTGGGGAATTGCCACCACTTTAATTAGGAGCTAGCTTTCGTGTTTTCCCAGGGCAGCAGGAGAGTGGGGGCACTTGAAGCTCTTGGGGAGGAGGGGAAGCTGGAAAATAGGAGCAAAGAGCAGAAACTGGGATAGGTTTTCCAAAGGAGGTATCCCCGTTGCATCCATGGATACCCTGCACCTGGAGATCTTCTGGAAGGGCATAGAGCAAAAAACGGGAGTGATTGCAATTAATACAAAGAAAAGCTGTTGGGGAAAGATATTCTTGTTCCAAATATTGAGAGTTCTCAAGTCTGTGGATCAAAGTGTGCTTAAAGTATGGCTGGTTTTAGGCTATGGGGTCTGCTGTGGGCTGTGTACTGATGGCTTCACTCAGCATCTTCATCTGCAGTAACATGACTGAGGAATTGCTCAAGGGCCACCCTGAGGCAGTAAAATACCAGGCTGGGGGGTAGGGGAGTTACTATATTATCAGAACCTGCAATGTCAGACTGGCAGTGAGGATTGGAACTACAATTTCTTAGGACAGAACCAATTCTAGGCTTGCAGGATACAACTATACGTGTAGACAGGAGGTGTGCAGGCAAAGAGGGATCTCTGGCAGAATGGGCAGGATATGATGAGCCTTTACCCTGCAGCCAAATCTCATCTTCCTATGGCTGGCCATAACTTGCACAGAAATGGCTATTCCCTGGGCCCTAGCCAATACATTAAGGGTTAATGCATTGCGTAGTGGCAATAAATTTCATTCATGTGACAGAGGAGTAGGCCGGAAATGTTTGCTGAGGAGAAGCTGCTGTCAGCATCATGCCTGCTATTAGTCTGTACACTCCTCCCTTCCCTCTAATGAAATGCCCTTTGACATTTATGGCCTTGTCACCTGGTGAGAAAGCCATTGTCACCTCCATGTGCCCAGTTCTCTCATCAAAGTGGGTCCCATTCTAGCACTTGAAGTCATTGTCATCTTCTCATTAAATGGATAATCCATTCCTGGATGGATTTTCTTGCCCTTTGAGCTGGTAAAGATCACCTAGAGACAGCAACAGAGCAGAACTCTGTATGTTGGTGCTTTCTGTGAACTGGCTCTGCACTCTTCTAGAGGCACTTGAGAAGCTTGTGGTCATGGGCAGGGGCCATTTTGTTCCCTTGTGTGCTATAGCCCATTGTAAAGGATCCTTGTTCTCTAGTGACTTACTTTTTCTCTCTATCACAACTGTCTTTTGCCTGTTTTTTCTTCAAGACAGACCTTGATCCTAAGCATTGTACAGTGACCAGGCGGATGAGAAAGGCCATCTATTGAGATGCCTCTACAAGGAAAGGACAGAAATGTGAGCTCAACCCTTACTAGCCATCAAAAACTCTACAGAAACAGTCCTTGCAGGTATCCCAGATGCAGAAGAAGCTTTTCACCTTCCATTCAGTTACAGGACTCAGGTAGCAAACTGTGCTTTGGAAGGAGTGGTGTTCATGGATCTAATTGCTTTATTCCAAAGTAATTCTTATTTGATGCTAAAGGTATGTAGCTGCTATGTGTGTACTGAGAGCTGCACATTTATTTGTGATGTGTCTTGGTCAGACACTCAGGGGATTTTTTTATGATAAATTCAACCCATACTGCCTATCACTGAAGAGGCAGACAATTAGTCTTTGCTCAGTTGTTTATGGTGTCTTTTTTGGCACTTTGGGATTTTTTGTTTGGTTAGGGTTTTTTTTTCTGCATGGTTAGGGAGATTTTTAGCTTTTTTTCTTTCAGGATTTCTTCAACATTGTTAAACCCCTCAGCATAACTGGGCACCTACTTCCACAGATGGGAGAGTGAGATCACAGAAATTTTTCATGGTCTCTCAGAGGAACTCCCAGGTTGCTGGTAGGAGTCTATGAGTACAGGAGAAGGCTTGATGCCAGTACCATCCCCTCCTTTATGTGCAGCTCTGAAATTTTTCACAGCCATGGGGGAAGGTGTTTGACTTTTGGCCCAAGCGTGCTGCCCTCTCTTCCTTGGAGGCATGGCGGGCTGGAAGGAAGGCTGGTTCTGGTCTTCAGGCTGCCATCTGGACCTCTCTGGTATCGTGTTTACATCTGGACAAAATACAACTCCTGTATATTGCCTTCTGATGGTTTATCTCTGAGTATGAGAATGAACTGGAAGGGCAACTCCTAAGTCTGGAGGTGCACAGGTCTCCCTGCTTCACATGGGACATGAAATAAAAAAAAACCCCTTTACTCCTTCATCACTTCTTGCACAAATAGTGAGGGTTTTCCTATGGTTTTAAAAGCTTTGTGGGCAAGGGAGTTGCTTCATGTTGTTTCAGTTAATAACATGCATAAACTCCACTTACAAAAACATAGCCTTTTATTGATTTAATCTTCTGGCACATCAGTATTTATGTTGTGGCTAAAACAGTCTGCCAGAAAGGACTGTTCCTCATCTCTATCCTGAATCTGGCTTCGTCACATATTCACTTACATCTTCCTTAGGCCAGTAAAGAGCAGAATCATTTAATCATTTTCCTTCCAGTAACTCAGGCCTTTTCCCCTCTCTGAACCTTTGTCTTATAATAGCGGAACCATGGGTCATCATTATTCTTCTTTCAGCCTCTTCTAGGTGTAACACTGGCTCTATACCCTTTGACAACACCTTCTTTTCCTCCTCTTTCTCTCTCTTGTTATTCCATAACTAACTTTCTGGTCTAGACATAAAATCCTAGGAGACATGTATTGTGGTTTATCCAGTTTAAAGAATTTTTCTCCAAGCTCTTTCAATAAATCCCATACAAGTAAATAAAAACTAATCTCTAAAATGGCAGTTTAAAAGTATTGTAGTCAGAGTTTTCTGTAGGATCAACAGCAGCAGAAACTTGTAAGGCAGCACACTTAAACCAGGTTACCATAAGACTATCCTTGAAGGTTTGTTCCAGAGCCCTTTGAAGGACTTGAACAAAACTTGCTGCTAGTCCATCTGAAAGTGGGTGATGAGCAGGCAGTGCACTGCTGAATTTCTTTGAAGAATAGCTGGAAGTTTTCCAGAAGGTAATGGACAGTTTCTGGCAGAGGTGATATTTTAAATCTCATCCTTACTGAAGTTTAAGGCCAAAAATTTAGCCAAGGGTACACAGGCAGTCTATAGGCAACAAAATATACCCCCTACAACATTGCTTCACTGATTTTGGTTTTGTGCATTTTTGTGTTTGTTTTTTTAATAGCATATTTATAGTTAAATAATAAAGACAGTGTTTTACATCTACAGGAGCAAGTAATTTCTTCACCCACAAACTTACAGATTTAGGGTCAGAAGGAGCTGATATACCATCATCTAATCCATGGACAGAAGGAGCTGATACACCATCACCTAATCTGACACATGCCAGAGACATTTACCCAGCTGTTTCAGTAATGAGTTCAGTAACTTGTGTGTAGTTAAAATAATATATCATCCAGTAAGGCATCTGATCTTGATTTAAGGATTTTAACTACATGCCAAAGCCAGCATATTTTTGTTCTTCTTATATTTGTTAAAAATAAAACCAAAACACGTCTTGTTCCCTGTTTGAATTTGTTTGGTCCTACCTTCCTGCTAGGAGTTGCTGCCCTGTTTTTCTCTGCTATACTAAAGACCTTGTAAGCACTGGGCACTTAAAGTATTTACAAATGGTACCTTTTGGCATCTCTTGGTCTCCTCTTTGATAGCGTGGAGACTGAGCTATTGACACATTAGCCTCCCTGTCTTTGAGGCATGTGAGCTGCCTCATGTCATGTTCCCAGTGTGTTTTTCATCCCATGGCTGTGCACAGAAACAACTGGGCAGCACAGAGCCCCTGTGCTTTGCTGATGCCATCTTTGATGTCTGCACCCTCCCCATCTGGGACTGGGCCTCCCATCCTACCCCTAAGATGTGATCTCTAGAGTTGTTTAATTTTGACTTGTATTCATGGCTTTTTTGGGGGGACTTCCTTCATATAACTGATCCCAGAAGTCTCTTTATGTTCACATTTCCTCATGTGAACAATCTGCAACTTTTCCCAAGAGAAGGATCCTACAAAGCAGCAGGTTCTTGAGAGCTCTTTCACCAAGCTATAAATTTGAAGACATTTTATCTTTCTCTGGGGAAAAAAAAAATGAAAAAAAATCTGTTGTCCCTGTTTGAAGGAAAAGAGCAAGATAAGGCATATATGAAACTGCCCAGGTGTGGAAAGTTGAAATAATGTTTCTAGGCAGTTAGAAACACATCAGATGTTTGGATTGTGCTTGGCCTGAAGTTCCATGAGGAGTCCATTGCTTTGTTCAGACCTACCAATCAGCCCAAAACCACTGCAGCCAAAACCCACTACAACTTACCCAGTGTAACAGGACATTCCCACAGTAACCCTCCTCTGTACTGCAACTGAAGAGTACCTGAGTCTGATCTTGGAGTCTGGTCTATTCAGAGGACCTTTACCTACCTTCAACTGCCCAAACCTTTTAACACCCTCCAAGGCACCACCTCTTTGCAAGTCCTGTTGTCCTGCTTCACTGTTGGTCTCTTCATAGCAATTCCTGAACAGCTTTGTCTTCAATTTTAGTAGTAAGAGATGCTCTCTGTGATCCCCTGTGGAGCTGTGAAGCTCAGGGTAAGTACCTGCTAGAGAAATGCAGACATCCCTGGAGCAAAGGACACTGGGAAGAGGGCCAGGCCACTCAAGATGCAATGCATTTGTTACTATAGGGCCTTAGGAAAAGCCCTCTTGCCTTTACCCATCCCAATTTTCTTTTTCATTAGCCTCCCGACGCTAACCTCTGAATAACTTCTAAAGTAAACAGCCCATAAATATTGCACGAGTCTCCAATACTAAAAGCTGATAAAGTTTATAGCACTTATAAAATAAATAGAAGGAAATGCTTTTCAGTTTCCTATTTATAGGTCTCAAGAGGGATCTCAGGTATGATTTATCACTTCAATTTTAACTGTATTACTCTCCCCCTATCACATACACAGAACTCTTTTCCTTGGTCATTCTTTTTTTTATTTTTTTTATTTTTTTTCCTCAAACACAGCTGCTTCCTCTTTTCCCTGCAGACGTGCTCACACCCACACAGCCATTTGCCCTCCACATCTTCTGCTAACAGCCAGGAGACTGCCTGCTCTTTGAGAGAGTGCTGAGTGCCATCAGCTTTCACCAGAGTCAGCAGGCACTGAGGGTTCTCAGCATTTAGCAAGGCACTCTCAACCACACGGTGTGCAAAGGAAAAGAAGTACTTTTTTTTTTTTTTTCCAGCTCAATGTGGCATGAGGCCAACGAAGGATTAAAAAGAGGGAGGCAACATTTTGGACGTGGGTGGATCATTAAAGCACAGAGAGTATAGTTAACATAGGGTATGTTTCTTTTTAGGGCATTCCTATATGCTTTCCAAGTGTTAATGTTTCTAAATATGCAGTATCCATCCTCAATTGCTACTGCACTGCACTGGAGCAGAGAAGTGGACTGTGGCTAATAATACACTTTCTGTGGGAGCAAAGGAACATCACATCATGTCTTGATTATCAATTTATATTGGCACAAAGGTGTGCTTCTGAAGTAAATCTCATGCTTGGCACTATTTATTTTATTTTCCTATTTAAATGGGAAAACGTGCTTCTGAAATATACCTGCTAGCAGGCATTCAGACCATGGAGTCAGGCTTCATCCAGACCAACTTAACGCCCCCAATGCCCATAAATATGGACATCTGATCTTCAGTACCAGCTGCTTTGCTTTAGACCTCCATTCCTATTGCACTGCAATGTTTGCTAATGTGGTAAGCCACAGCACCGCCACAGCTTCTGACACCACTGGGTCATAACTGCATTTTCTTGTGCTTAGTCTGTAATTCCAAGGTTTTCCTCCCCAAGAGCTTTGACTGAGCTTTTGACAGCTCCCTCTGTAATCAGTGAGGAGACAGAAGTGGCTATAAACGATGCTGCTCCCATCTGTTAGAGACACTAGATGAGCACTGCCACTAGATGAACACTGCCTAGTTTAGGATGTTCATCTGTCCACATGGCCTACATCATCAGTGAAACAGGAGGGATCTTACAGAGGGGTAATTCAAAGCCATATCTTGCTGCTTTGGGCTGCAGGAAGAGGCTGGAGAACCACCAAGGTGTCCTGTTGGTAGCACCGGTCTGGCATGCAGCTTAGCCTTCTGCGTAAATGTTTCTCTTACTAGAAGATCCTATTAAGAGTCAGAAGGGTGGCATTTTCTGGTTGTAGTGCAGCATCTGGTCCATGAGTTATCAAGGATTTTCACAGCAGTAAGGGAATTCCTGAGCTTCTTGCACAGTAGCTGTTGTGGGATTCTTCCTTCCCAATCTTGCTGAGCATGGCTTACCCT
The DNA here is from genome assembly GCA_013399135.1 of Heliornis fulica. Taxonomy (NCBI): domain Eukaryota; kingdom Metazoa; phylum Chordata; class Aves; order Gruiformes; family Heliornithidae; genus Heliornis; species Heliornis fulica. The sequence goes on along the minus strand of VXBZ01012903.1, from coordinate 175,713 downwards.
CTGCCTTTGCAAGGCCTCCCTACAGTGCATTTCTCTTACAGCAGCAAAGAGGTTAATGAAAAAGCCACCTCATACAGTCTGCCTAGGATAACAACAAATTCAGATGTTGAACTGCCTGGCAGCTACTGCAAGGCCAAGTGCAAATGAATATAGGAGCAAAGCAGAAGATGTGCCTGCTCACTGAGGAAAATGAACAGGGCCTGGAGATGGTTGGGGGAAGCAGCCTGACAGCCATCAAAAGCCAGGTGGATTTATTAGCCTGCCAAGAAGCAATAGGAGCAGGGCAATGTGGTGAAAGCAATATGTAAAATGTAAATGTCAGTAAGAAGCATGAGCGATGGACCTCTGTGAATAGTCTCTAAAGATCAAGCCTGATGTGCCAATGAGCCTTTATTTCCAGAGGTCAGTCTTGCCTGTCACTGAGTAGGGAGGATGTAGTGGGCTTTCTAAGTCCAGAAAATTACATGGTTCCTATCCAATCATTTTATTCTTTGCATCCTTACGGTGACTCATGCCTTTTGATGACCACATCTCTGACCACAGAGAATTGCAAGAATTACAAAAGGGCCCAGTCAAGATAACTCCTTTGGTCCTGCAGAGGAGAGTGCTGAAGATCACAACAATCAGGATTTCCAAAGCCTGACAATTTGGAAGCAAGAGACCAAGAACTAATACAGGCCTAAATCCTCCCTGGTTTGTCTCCTTGAAGAGCAGGTTTTCACAAGCTCAGCAATTTTCCTTTAACACCTTTGGTCCAAAAGCTGAAAGACACTTTCTTGCTCTGGCCTCAGAATAGGAATGGCAGGCCACTGAGCCCTGTACCTTCCTCACTGCATCTCAGCAGGAGGAAATATCAGTATGGTGACTGCTCCACATTCCCTTCAGTCATGAGCCTCTCCACTGAGATTGCCAATGCGAGCAAATCCAACTCATTCCAAAAGAGCTGTGGTTTTAGTGGTATGGGCACCTGTCCACTAGGAAGTGCACTGAAACCTCCAATGCATTTCATAGGTTCCACCAGAGACCCATCAAACACTCATAACATTCAATCACTGCTAAACAAGGCTGATTTTGGACCAGATGCTTCAAAGTGAAATACTACCTATCCCACCACCTATCCCTGCCATAAGTCAATTATACACTGTAGTATTTGAAACCAATAAAACAGCTTTTTATTACATGCCATGACTTTCTTTGGAAGGTATTGCAACCACAGTTGAGTTTGGAAACTTCACACACAGCTTATTTTATTTTCTTTAATGACTTTACACACACACATACACACACATATATATATATATCTTATTACTGATCCTTTTGTCCTCATACTATTATTTTTTAAAAACTGCACAGAATATGTTGTTTCCTTCTATTTCTGTTCAGCAATGAACTATATAATCTTATTCTTTATTTAGATGCAATTGTTCACTATTCAAACAGCATTAGCACTGCCCACAGTTACAATTCACTCTATTCCAAACACCATTGCTTACCACACTCCAACCCACACCACAGACAGTGTGGTGGCAGAGGCACTGAAGCATCTTTTGAGAGAACCCAACACCAGAGTCTGAACTGTGGTCTGGACCCATGAAGAGAGCTTTAGTAACTCTAATGGTGTCTGGTCGCTTTGGTGGGCAGGTAAACCCCACCAAATGGAACTGCAAGCCACATCTCTTGAGGTGTGGGCCTCTATAAGCCATGGGCTAGCAGCATTTTGTATTGATTTGGCCTAATTCATGTGAGCACAACATGCTGCTGGGTTCAACTGGCTCTGAAAACAGCCTGTAGATGAACAAAGCAGAGCTTGGCTGGAGCTTTGGTGGCACTATATGGTGAATAACTGTATAAACCTGATGTTCCCCCGTAAGAGATCACCCATTAGCACCCTATTAACTCCCAGAAGAAGGAGAGTTTTGAGCAAAATGACAAAACCCCCTGTTGTTTCAGTTTCATTTGAATTTAAAAAACTATGTGCATCCACATTTCAATGCTATGGTGGAAAAGAGTAGCAGCCCCTAAGAGTGAAGGAAAGCAAAACTAAGAGCTGTATTTTTTTATTACAAGAGGAAAGGGATGGATGGAGGGGTGATAATTAAGTACAAAGTATCATGTGAAAGCACACTACATGAAAAGAGTGAGATCCTACTTCCCCCAACCATGTTAAAAATGAATGAATAAATAAATCAAAGGAAGACTGTTAGCGATTTTAAGAAAACACAACCCTGAAAGGGCCAGGGAATTGTCCTCTGTGGCAGGAGGGGAAACTATTCCCACCCCACACTCTTTGGTTCTTTCTCTTCCTGACCTTCTCGCCTCCCTCTCCCCCCTCCCTTTGCCTTCCCACCCGCCAGCCTCAGTCCTGCCATCCTTCAGCTGCTGCTCTCCTCTCATCCTTTGCTGTCTTTTTGACTTTAAGCAGTTCCCTAGCAACAGCTGTTTTCAGCTGAGAGGAAGAAGAGCCGTGGACATTTTGGAGGCACAGCAGTGGGCAGGGCTCAGCCCCAGCTCATGGGCGATGGCTGACCCCACGACTGAGGAGGACACGGCGCAGCTCCAGCGCAAAACATTTTGCACTGGTCTCTGCTTCAAACCTGAGACAGGGGGGCTGCCCCCAACTCTCACGCTTCCCATGCTCTTCCTGTTGGTTAACAAAGGGCTACTCATTTTGCTTCTTCAGGAACGCTCATTTCCCCTGACCGAACACCTGGGCTCTGCCCAAAAGCCTCCACCATCGGTGTGACAATCCCATTGGAGGGACACAGGGATTCAGACATGGCACAAGGGTCCCCAATCCTCTGGTTAAAAATAAAAGCTCTGATTTTTATGGGTCGGATGCTGTCGTGACCCCCTTGCTGTCCAGCCAGCCCCACTGCTGTAACCTCTGATGCAGAGCAGGGAAGTGTGTGCAACCACCGTGGGCTGCATTGCAAGGACAGCTGAAGACCCAGGCACACGTCCCCTCCCACCCACACTGCTTCGGTGGCAGCAACGCTTTGGCAGAGGGGAGGGTGGGCAGCTGAGGGCAGCAGCACCACTGCAGTAATTATGGAAGCTCAGCTGAAAGAATGCTAACCTATCATTCTTCTTACTGATGCTGTTGTTACTCTTATTCTTGTTATCACAGTCATATTCCCCTTTTAATCTGCACCAAAGAAACCAAACCTGTGTTACTTTATATAAGCAGCCATTCCCTCACCACCCACTAACGTCTCCCGTCATAAGTGCTGAAGTTACTCTGGAAAATATGATGCAAGTTTTTAAGCCATTTGGTAGGGCTTTGGGAATGTGGACCCCAAGTCATCCCACTGCAATCATTTCGTTGCTCTAGAATAGCACTCTTGCTAAATTTGTAAAGTGGGCACATGCTTAATAAACCTGTAATGCCAAGTGACTGAAGCATCTGGCATGACCCCACAGAACAGATATTTTGGTTTAAAGCAGCAGAAGAAAAAAGACAAGGTTTTCTCCATTATCCAGCAAAACAACTGGGCAATGTTTTTTATCAGGCAGCCACTGATGCTTGAATTTTGTAATGGTGCCTTGATCACAGGTTTTTTACCTCTTGTTTATTTCCAAGCTTCTTAACTATCATGTTGAATAAGGGTACAGAGCTGTCTTTCATGGTGGAAATTATATGTCTAGATGTGTTGTGAATCTGACCTCACACTCAGCCTTATCTCTGTCTGGAATGGTGTTTTTGTCTGTGCTTTCCTCATCCCTGTACAGACAGGGGCTTGGCAGACCTGCCAGCTGGTATACCTCAGGCATGAGAGACATCAGTTACCTACTGTTTCACCCCTCCACCCCCCCACCACCAGCCACTGCATCTGCATCTCCTACCTGGCCTGCTCAGCACTGCTAGCAGTGTCCTCTGTCACCCAGCATGTCTGCCAGCCAGCTGTGTCTGGGCTGGGGGTCCCACAGCTGGGCAGAGGTTGCAGCCCAGCCCAGCTGCTACAGATTATGTGCCTTCTAGGGGAATCCCACACTTGTACATGACCCATGGATGTGTGTTTTCTGTAGGAGTACACCTTTCCCTGCCAATTCCCATGTAAGTTGACATAAAACAGTGATTTCAGAGTGCTGCCATGTAGAGCAGTATTAGGGTGAGGCCTCAGAAAGAACAACTGGGTGCCTTGGGCCTGAAAAGGCCCAATCTGTACCCTGCCCTTGCTGTCCTCTACATCAAAAGCAATATCATTTGCACTTGTATCCCCTTCTCCTTTGGCCACCTTTTCCTCCTTCTAGCTCTGCTCCTGTGCTTCCATCCCCTTCCCCTGTCTCTGCTGTCCAGAGGAGATGCTGTGTGGGTGGGGTGTGGATTGATGATAGATGGGATGGAGGAAGTATGTGTGGGCAGAAGGCTCCTTGTGTACAGCGAAGGGACTGTGGGGTTTAGGGAAGGGGGCAAGATGGAAATAGAGCCTGATTACTCCAGTGAGTTTGGAAGGAATAAAGGGCTTCATGGAGAGAGAAGTGCTGAGAAGGCTGAAAGAAAGGCAGCAGATCCCATCAACTCTCTGTAATCTCTTACAAATCCTACTGTCATCCTCTCTTGCCCACACCCCTCTGGAAATCTCTCCTTTCCACTACAATGATGCCACCCAAATTACCTTCTCCTGCTCCCCCTCTTCTCAGCCTTTGTAACTGCCTTCCCTGCCCTTTTGCACTATTGCAGACCTCACTTTTCTTACCCAAAATGTGGCAGCAGACAGAAAAATCCTCGAGGCTGAAAATGCTTGACCTGCCACATCTGTGACCTGGCACCCAGGAATTTACCTCAGAGGACCTGAGCTGTGTCTGCTCTCACACCCCTCTGGGTTGCAAACAGCATCTCCCTCTCTGACCCATCCCCACCCCTGGCTGAAAGGTCTCTCTACTGGGGTGCAAACATGCCCACTTCCTACAACCACACATTTCTGTCCTTTCCAAACCTCTGGGTTTTTTATGGTCCCTGGTCTTCTTCTGTACTCCTCTTTTTCTTTTGCTCTTTATGCATTTCATTATTTTTGCAATATTCAGGGTTTTTGCCTTATCTTCAGTCCTAAGTTTGTCTCTTTGTCAATCACTGGGGCTTAGCAGCAAATTAGTTAATTCCGACTAAGTGCCCTCATTAGACTTAAAATGAGATTAATGGCAGAGTAGGGGAGTTTGCACTTCTCAGACACTGCTTTAAGCTATCCATTGTCTCAGGCAGAGACCACCACTTTAGTTATATCAGCTCCTATTTGATAGGTTCTCTCTCAAATCAGAGTCAAGGCTTCTTTTATTTTCAGAGGAATTCTTGTATACTTAGAACTTGAATATGCCATTTGGGCCACATAAATGGATGTTGGCCAGATGTTTAATACCCCTGTTTCAACGTGTTTTGCTGACAATAACAGAATAATGAATGTTCCTGCAGGACAGTTTAATGTAGATTAGGATACAACAAATGCATTTTGACATTCAAGTGTAGCAGAGACAACTAAAAAAATGAATGAAATGTAAAATCTGTTCTCATTTTTCTTCTGTGAACTTAATGTTTTATCCACAGGTCCGAGTGTAACACAGGTTATGAGTTGGCCAGCAATATACTCTAAAAACAAGACAAACACCCCAATGAACACCACATAAATCACCCCACATAATGGGTCTATGGAGTCTGCCCCTCCTGGCTACACAAAGTCTGTATCATCAGTTGCACCACAGAAAGATTGAATTTGGTCAAGTAAGTACCAATCTGGAGGGTTTATATGTTATACCTATTGACATGATGAGCATTAAAAATATTGACACTACAAGGGATCAAATTCTACTGTATATTATCTCTCTTAAAATCCTACAGGAGCTACTGGGTGTGTGCTGGTGTAACTGAAAGCAGCGTTAGGCGTACAATTTATGGGAGCAGTTTAGTACAGCGATAAGCCTATCAGAGATTAATACACACACACATGGTTTCTGCATTTTGTAAACTGCCATCAATCCCCTGTACTGCCACCAGAGAAGATAGTATCTTCTCAGCTACAATAAAATATACTCTTTCTAAATTTGGTGCCAGAAATGTTTACTCCTTGCACAGCTGAACCATATGAATAAAGAACTCAGAACAACTAGATCAATTCCAACACAAATCCGTTGGTATGCAGTGTATTTTATGGCATATGCAGTACTTCAGGTTGCATGCTCAAAGATAACACCAGCCAACACACTGGGCCATGGCCTAGTTGTGCCACTGCTTTCAACAGAGTTTGTCTCAGTTGCATCACTGCTAGAATCCTTTTGCAGGGCATGGACTACAGCTGAAACTCATGGGTGGACATTGGTGTGTTTTAAATGTTTTGTGCAGCTAGGGCTGGTCACTAATGGTGTATTGTCTTCTAACTAGTTTTCTCCTTTGATCACTAATGGCATCACAGAAGGGAAGAGGATGGGCACAGTGATACAGAGACATAACCACTAACAAAAGCTGAGTCTATTATTGGTGAGAGGTACTTTTCACTGGAGGAAAGGACAGTAAGCCATGAAGTCAGGAAGCACTACAGGAAATAGCAAAAAAATTTGCATTCTGAGGTAGGACTTAAAATAAGCCCAGGACTGGTCCAGGTGCCATGGCATGTGGGGTCTGCGGGGCTTTGTCTGGGTATTACGAGATGTGAAATTTTTTTCCAACATTTCCAATGGGACTGATTTCTCCCCAGCTTGTGCTGCCTCTCTGTTCTGCTGTGTCTCTTCCTCTATTTATCTTCTTTTTTTTGGCATCTAGTTCTTCTGAGGAATGATTGCTCTCTCTCTTCTTATCGGTGCACATTGTAACAAAGACCTGATATCTGCTACGATGCTAACACCACATGGCAAATGAAATAAAGGGTAAATGGGGGAAGATGGAAATGCCACCTCTGCAAAAGAGATTCAGTATCATTGAAAGATTTTATAGAAAAAGCCTGCTGCCCACAGGTGGGATTTCCCTGCCAAGTGTGTAAATCCATATGACTTTAGTCTCAGCCTGTATTACGTTATATATATATATATATATATATAAAAATAACCAGCTATAGCAGATTAAACCATTCTGTGTAGTCTAGATTCCTGGCTCTGATAGTGGCCAACAGTGGTGCCCTGGTCAGAGTACAGAGCAGGGCCATCACACAGCAATCCTTGCCCTTTATATGCTCCCAGCCTTCAGCAAGTTTTGGCTTAAGAATCTCCTGTATAATAGAGCAGCAGAGCTGCATCAGGTAGCTTCCAAAGTTTGTTTCTTCAAGGACTGCATTTGATTACATCTGAAACTTGTATGAGCTGTCAGCATCCATAAAATCCAAGAAAAGGTACTCCAGAGCTTAACCACGCATTACATAAAGGAGCACTTGCTTTGCTCCACTTTGAACCTGCCACCTGCCTGCCTTGAACATGTGCTGTGCTGTGATTCCAACACAGTATTTCTGGCCTCTCCTCCAAGCTGAGGTGTAGGAAATCATGTTTGCAGACTCAGCAGTGTTATGTAGCACACAGCAGCATCAGAGACATACATAGGAGAGGGTGTTATTTTCATAGCACTCCTCCTGGGCTTTCAAGAACCAAAAGACTCCTGGTCTTCTACCTTACTGACTGGATCTGGTTTTCTGGCTTTTATGGATGGATGTCCATGATGGCACAAGGAGTGGCTTGGCTATCAAAAAGGAATTTGAAGAGAGTTTGCCATGATTTTCTTCCTCTGATTCAGTCACATTTCATTTCACCAGCTAAAAGCCCTGAAGTGACACAAGAGGTTATTCAGGGCCATTCCTTGGCACTTCAGCTGAGTAAAAAGTATGGTTTGCAACCCTACTAGCAGCTGAGCATGCTAAATACACAACTATCTTGCCAGCATGAAGAAGTCATGTGGTTCCACCAGCTTTTTCACTGTAAAGAGGATGGAATAAATCTTCCAAGCTGTGCACAAAACTGTGCAGTACAGCCTCCTTCCTCCCACCACATCTCTCTGCAACGGGTGTCAAGTAACACATTAAACACCTTTACAGCCACGTTAAGGCCCTTCAGATTTTCTGATAAATGCTTTTGAGATATATATTAAAAAACAAGCCCTTACATGCTTTTTCAGACCTGAGCCGCTGAGGTTCAGTTCTGTTTATTGCACAAGTGCAAATACAAGCTCAGGTCTGCCAGCACCACTGCAGGGCTTAATGAGACAAGGTTGTGCCCTCCCATGTCTGCTCATGCTGCCTGACTACAGGCAGGCCTCTCCACTGACCGAGACAAAGCATCTGACAGCAGAAACACTAGCAACAGCAGCACATCCATTTAGCACTAAACTCTTACTGCTTTTTGGTTTGCCCTCCCTCCAAAACCTGCCTGTTCCTATCTGAAAGAAATAATGCCCTCTTCCTCCTGAACACACTGCTCCATGCAGTGGAGTTGTTCCTACTGCTTCTCTCTCTTCCCTCTCTGCCTCTCGGAGTGCCACCACCCTACTGTAGGAAGGGCTGTCCTTACACCACACTCCCTGTGTGTCCTGTCCTTGTGTGAACAGGCTTTTTCTTCTCTCCCTCGAGTGCCTCCCTAACACACCCATCTCACGCAAATCAGTGCAGAGGCACAAGGGCATTGCTACTTGTGTTTAATGCCTGCTGCATTGCCTGCTGCTAGCACAAGCTGCATGTGGCAGGTAAAAGGCTTTTCTTTGCCTTATGGGTGGGGTTACAAGAAAAATGGGACAATATATGAGCTGTATCTTCCATGATCTGGAAGACCATGTCTGTGACATGCTATCTCAAGCTCCTTCAGACAAAACCAACTCTTGCCTCTACTGGGCATGGGGCAATTTCTGCATCTTCTCCTTTGTTACACTCACTTGATATTAAAACAAGTCTTTTATAACAGCACAGCCATGAGCATGTTTGTATCTTAGCTGTACCTCATATGCTCGACTGCTGGTGCTCAAAGATAAAAGTCTCCTTTTTTCTAGGAGTTTTGTTCAGTGGCTTTTCTTCTGATGTAGAATATGCTCAGGAAGCAACTGGATCTGGCCACTGGTTTTCCAGGGACCTGGAGTCACTCATCCCTACACATCAATGTAAGGAAGGGAGAGTCATGAAGGGAGGGAAGGATGTGTAGTGGGAAAGAAAACCCCGCATTGTAAGGGACTTTCTGTTCCAAAGTACGTGGGAAAATATGTGAATACAGAACTGATAAGGATGTTCCACAGGTTTCAAATCTAACACACAGGATTGCTGCACAGAGAGAGAGCGAGAGAGAGGGTTGTATATTTGATGGCTGAAATACTGCCAGCCTTTCTCCCCCGCCTCGAAATATGTTCATGACGCTTAGACATAAAGTTCAGTGTTTCATTCCATCTCAATAGGGATTTTATGACTAAAGTGCCGAGGATAAGAAAAGACCAATTTGTAGTTTTATTGATCAGGCTAAAGGTCAGGGGCAGACGTGTAGGTCATGGTGCTTCCTCTAACAGACACAGGGCCAAGCTCCTACCTTCTGAGCGCTGAAGAGTGGGGCAGGGCAGGGAATGAACAGAGATGAAATATGACAGACAAGATGTCAATCATGACCAAATTGGACAGGCTCGGAGATGGGAGGCCACACAACAACCACAACTTTGCCCCCATGCCTGAACAGACTGGCAGAGAGGCTTGTACTATGTATTTGCTCAGGCTGTGATGTGGTGCATGGGCAAGTTCCAGAATGCAATTTAATATAATAAAAACATAACTCATGCTGATGAAGTTTATGAGATCGAGTTTCACAGTGCTAGCTGAACCACATAAAGCATACACTGTCACTACAGGCATCTTGGCTGAAACGTTAGGGGCTGCTTCTGCATGGAGATAGCCTGGAAGGTGTTTGTCATCATGGCCCACTCTGGGCTGGCTGCAATAGTAGAATAACACAAAACTACACTGATTCATTGTCGAGAATTTACAGTTTAGACTTAAAATGTCATGAAGTGAAATGGTTTCCACAGCAATGGCAGTTCCCCCCCCCCAGATATATTAATTTTGTCCTCATTTGCCCCTGTGAATCACCGCTGAAAGTGAGACTTGGTCTCTGTAGTATACTCTGCTCCTGGTCTCTGTGTGTTACGTTTGCAGTGTAGAGCTGTTTATGGCTGAGACTGTGCTTGCTGGAAAAGAGAGAGGATCCAGCACAGCTTTAATTAAAGATACTTTAAGCTAACTTTTAATCCCACTGATTCCCACTTGACTATGCCAAGAAGTCATCTTCACGCTTCTGGAAGACCTCCTTCCTGTTCTCCCTGCTTACCTCATCAAGCACAGCAATGAAAGGAGCCTTCATATTTTCCTCCATGTAGGACACCTAAAACCTAAGCCTGAAAACAGGCAAGGCTCTGTACTGGAATCCCTTTTGAGCCCTCTTTTGTCTGAATTTGGAATTAACAGAGAGACAGTTGTCCTGGTAAGGACAACTTTAGGTCTACCAGGAGCCCAGATGCTCTAGCATACATACTTTCAAAAACTGCACACTTCTTTGTGTGCACACAAACAGACCTTCTTTTGTGCACACTAACATTGGCTGAATTTTTCTCTACCTGTACCATCCTCATCGTGATGGTTTCTGAACTCCAAACAAAATCTGAATTTACCACACGCACACCCCAACAAACTAATTCCTCATTTTTCTTTTCATGTTGTATTTCTTTCTGTTGATCACCTGAGTAACAAAGGTTGATGGCAAGATGCAGCAATAATGAGAACTGAGGGCTTGTTGTGGTTTTTGCCTGGCCAGCAGCTGAGAACCACACAGCCAGAGTGGGGTTGGGGGAAGGAGGGAAAAAAACCCTAAGCCAAACCATGTGGATTGGGATAAGGGCAGCAAAGGGAGAGGGAAACAACCATAATATGACTTTATAGCAAAATACACAAAACTGGTGATACACAATGCAGTTTCTCACTGAACCATACAGACCATACAGCTCAGAGCCATCCTGAAGCTGGACCATCCCCAAACTGACATCCTGGAGCCATGCGCTCCTCCACTACCAACCCCCCTTTATGCTGAGCATGACATCATTGGTGTGGAAAACCTCCTTTGGGGTTACTTTGGGTCACCTGTCCTGGCTATGTTCCCTCCCAGCTTCCTGGGTGCCCTCACCTCCTCATTAGCAGGGCAGCATGAAAAGCTGACATGTCCTTGACTGTTTGGCAACAACTAAAACATCAGTGTGTTGTCAACACTGCTCTCGTCCTAAATCCCAAACACAGGACTGCACTACTAGAAGAAAGTTAACTCTATCCTAGCCAAACCTGGGACAGGTCTAATGTCTTGAAACAGTAAGCAAGTTAGTTACATAGCTAGCTGCTACACAGCTCTGTGACTTATAGGTGCCAGCTGCTTCTGGCCACAGCAAGTTCATTACTGTGGTTGGCTGTAAAGAGTTGTAATAAAATCCCTGAGGTCTTGTCTGAGAGCTCATTCTAAAGAAAAAGGTGCAGCCATGTGATTAGACAAAATCAAATAATAGTTATCTACACCTCAGGAGCAATCTTTATGCCCAGCAGAATTGAGGAGCCCAGTGTAAACCTTAGCACTCACCTCCATCTGATCTATACCTTTTCTCTGAACCACAAAGCTAGTGAACTGGCCTAATGTCATATAACAAGGATTGAATAGTCTGGACTCTATGTGTATTTAAATTAGAGCCTCAGTGTTCCATTAGTGTGCATTTCTATTGCTTTCACTACTTATATATTTAAATGTCTGGTAAACAGGTTGTTCCAGAAAGGAAGAAGGAAGGATCCTATTTACTTAGTGTAATAAGAAAATATGAGAGGAGCAGAAAATAGAGAGCTGCCAGCAACTATACCCAGCATTTTGCAGCTGAGGGGGTTTGCATCTACCAGCCATGCCTATTAGACCACATCAGATCTTATAATTAGCTAACAGCAGTGGAGGAGAGACAGTCCCTGGGTGAAGCCAAACAGCAGCTGTGGTGTCTGTGCTGTGTCATATTGGGGAGTGACCCCTCAGTGTGAGGGTTTGGGAGGATGATATCAAAAAAGGAGATGCTGTGCTGCATATCATTCAGTCTACAGGGAGGATGGGTAAGAGGCAGAGATCATTACAGGGGAAGCTGCAGGTCAACAGCCATATGAGTTTGGTTTAAAAGAGCAGAGACAATAGGGTAGCCTCATGTGCACTGGCAAAATCTTAGTAGCAGCTTATGTGTGTGAAGAAGCACACCTTTTGATCTCTGATGTATAATTGCCTGTTAGGGACACAGTGAAATGTTACAGAGTGTGTTGGTTTGACCCTGGCTGGAGGCCAGACTCCCACCAATGTTGCTCTATCACTCCCCTCTTATGTGGATGGGGGAGAAAATATCTATTGAGAGGCTTAGGAGTCAAGATAAGGACAGGGAGAGATCATTCTGCAATTAGCGTCGTGGGCAAAACAGACTCAACACAGAAGAAAGAAAACTCTCTAATTTATTACACTGCACACACAGAGAAACTAGAGTCAGATAATGAAAAGTACAAACAGCTCTTATAAACACCACCATCACCCCTTCCTGCTCCTCCCTTCTTTGCAGACTTCACTTTATAAATGATTTTCTCCTCCCCAGGATGGCATGGGGGAAAGGGGGGGAAATAGGGAATGGAGGCTTCAGTCTCTGGTCAGTTCCTCATGAGTTGTTCTCCTTGCAGGGGGCATTTCTCACCTTCTTTCCCTGCTCCAGTGTGGAGTCCCACACATAGGACACAGTTCTCCACAAACTTCTCCACGTGAGTCCTTTCCCACGGGGCCTTGGCTCTTTACCAACTGCCCCAGAGTGGGTCACTTCTATAAACTCNTAGGTCACAGATTCTTCCCTATTCCTCCACCTGCTCCGTGGTGGGCTCCTGCCTGGCTCAGGTGCCTCTCCACAGGCTGCAAGTGGGGTCACTTTGTCCTCCATGGGGGACACCCATCCCACCATGGTATTCTCCACAGGCTGCAGGGAATCTTCTCTCAGTGCCTCCTCCTCCCCCACTTCACTGACTTTGGTGTCTGCAAAGTCTCTTACATCTTCTCACTCCCTTCTCTGGTGGTAGAATGCAGCTGTTTGGGTTTATCTCTCTCTCAAATGTGATTCCCAGAGGCCTGTGACCGGCGCTGATTGGCCCGGCCGGCCTTGTCGGCAACAGGGTTTGGGAGTTTGGCCTTGGGAGCCCAGCTGGGATTTGGTTTGTTGGACCCTTAAACTTTCTAACTGCTTCTTAAAGAAGCCACACTGCAAACCCACCACACTGAGAACGGGCAGAAGGAGTTCAGCAGCCATATATTGAAGGACATAAGTGAGAACAGGATGAGATCTCAGAGAGTTTAAGATGAGAGCAAAATACAGGTTTGTGGCTAAAACAAAATAAAATTATGTTCAAGGCCAAAACTGGGGCCCTACTTGAACCTTACAGGAAGGATAGTTGTAATAATGAGTCTCTCAAAGTTGAGACTGGACATGCTGTTTTGCTATCCAGGAAGGTGATTTGAGATAAGGATGGTAAAAAGCCATGATTTGCTATGGATAGTAAGACAGCAAAGCTGAGTTTCTTGTTTTGTTTCAACCTGCTTTCACGGCATCCTTTGGCGTATGTTTCCACCACCAGGATAATTCTCCAGGCTGGCACGCAGATGAAAGCAAAGTCTGACCTGTTCCCACGGAATCTGCTGTCACCTGTGCATTTTGCAAGGGCTTCTGAAGCCATTTCCCACTTGTGCTTCAGAGCACAAGTCTTCCCCAAGGAGATGTGAGCAAATTTGCCTGTGTGGCCGCACAGGGGAACAGTGCAGCAGGGGCTGAAGGGGCTGGGGGGGGGAGGGGGGGGGAACGGTGTTTATCAGGGGACAACTTTTGGGGTTTTTATTGCCATCTTTTGCTACAAAGTAGGTGTCTGTAAAAGCAACTACCATGTTTTGGCCTCCAGCTCTGGTTAGGTCACCTACACATGGTGGAAAAAAACCGAAAATGAACGACAGGGCCGTTTCTGGTTTTGTGTGTGTGTTTTTGTTTTGTTTTGTTTGTTTTGGGGTTTTTGTTTGTTTGTTTTGGTTTTTTGTTTGTTTGTGGGTTTTTGTTTTGTTTTGGGGTGTTTGTGGTTTTTTTGTTTGGTTTGGGGTTTTTTTTGTTTATTTCTGTGGATGGAGGACAGTTGTTGCACCCAAGGAAAGACCAGATTGATCTCCTCAAGGAAAGGAAGCCCCCACCAGAACATAAACATCTGTAAGGGAGCCACAAGGGTTGGCGATTGTTGGAAGGGCTACTGATCACCAGGTGTGATGCTTCTGGGGAGGCTTTTCATCTGATAGGCTTGTTGACCTTGGAGGTCAACAGTGAGAGGAAAGCTCTGAGCTCAGCTCCACATACCACCTGAGGGCCAGCAGACATGCAGCCTATATATCTCAGGTGCACTCCTTCATTCACTCAAACTTCTGTACTCGGTGCCTTCACCAGGACAGCTGCAAAGACCTGAGTATTTCTCCCTTCCAAGGTGACCCCGCTGCTCAGGAACAGGTAAAGGTGGGCCCAGCCTCCCTGCTTGCCCCTACCACCGCTCTAGCGGCCAGGCCGCGCCGGGTCCCCCCTCACTGCGAAAGGAGGCTGGACCTCCCGGTGCCCGCAGCCGCGTAGGATCCTCGGGCGGGGAAGAAAATGGCCTCCCGGGGCCAGGTCGCGCCGCCGTTGGGGCGTTGCTGCCGGCCACCGTCTTCCCCGGCGACGCCGCGGCGGCCGGGCCGCAGCCGGCAGCTGCTAGGGGCCGGTTTCCATGGTGACTCCGGCGGTGGGAGGGGGAGGCCGCGGCGGAGGGGAGATGTCTGCAGGGACGGGAGGGCGGAGTGAGATGGCGGGAGGGGAAGGTGGCGCAGGGGCGGTGGCTTTAGCCCTTCGCTTGGGAGCGAGAGGCTTCCCCGCAGACCCGGGGGGGCGGCGGGGGGGCACGGAGTCACTGTGGTGGTTCTGGGTTCTCTGCGTCCCTCTCTGTGCCCCTCAGGTGGGGTGCGGCGGCTGCCCGGGGTGATCCTGGTGCTCACGCCCCCTGTTACACCTGCTCTCCCCAGCCTCCCTCCGACTGGCACAGCTTTAGGGGACAGAGAATTTGGTCTGCATCCATAATGCAGGACAGTGACAGGGTGTAGGGGAGGAGGAGAAGGGTGAAGAGTGTGTGGGGACGCCGTTGTGGCAGGCTCTCATGGTGCTCGTTTTCACGGAGGTCTGGCCTGGTGACTGCTCAATGTACAGCTCTGCATCTGCATTCTCCGAGGAGCAGTCTTGCAGCAGGCTTGGAAAAGGCACCGACTATTTTTCCTGTTAGCAGGCCAGCGTAGCTACATCCTCTGGTGAGGTGGTGCCCGTGGTCATCTCAGAGATGCCCCAATGCTGGCTTACAAGGTGTAGGAATGTGCTTGGCATAAAGCAGAGCTTGGGGTAGTCGGTTGAGCCACAGCTGGGCTGCACAGGCAAAACAAACTGCATGTGTAACTGCACAGGTTTGGTCTTCACACAGGAGTGAGCTGCAGAGTTCAGTATGGTGGTTATCTTATAGAAAAGTGCTCGTCGCCATGGTGACCAAGCAATGCTGCATCTTCCTGGGAGTGCCAGTCCTGGGGATCTGTGGTGTGAGACCAGTGGGTTAAATGCAACTGTCTTTACCTTTTGAAGGCAAGGATCACAATCAATGTTAGAATTGTATGTATGCCCATGGACTGAATTGGTTGGAATCATCCTGGTGCTTACCTGATGGTATTACGTATACGGGAAGGGCACCGNTAGAATTGTATGTATGCCCATGGAGTGAATCGGTTGGAATCATCCTGGTGCTCGTATACGGGAAGGGCACCATTAATGTACAGTGTAGCTTTGCTGGTATTTTGGTGGGTTTTACTAGCAGCATACCTTAATCTGATAACAGTTATCACTGCTCTACACAAACTTTGGTCCTCATAAGGAAGTCTTAAGTGTTCACCTCAGAACCATGAAAAAGTCTGTAAAAAGCCATAATTATAGGTGGCTTCCAAGAAGGATAACAGCAAACCTCCCTTATCCACTGGCAATTTCCTCTATTAGGACAAAGTAGCTCTAAATATAGTCTAAGAGTTTTTCACTGGTTCTCATACCTGGGGACTCAAAAGTTCTAAGGAAAAACAAAAGGCAGAAACTCAGTGGATTCTCTCTTATCTGGGGCTCCTCTGGGTAACTAAGAATGAGGTTTGGCTGATGGAAGTACTGGCAGGTTTCTGCAATGTTTTGAGAGGATTTTGTTGAAGACGAAAGTGGTTTTGGGTCCAAGAACTGCATGCACCACAAAAGGCAATGCCTATGAGAGACATGAAAAGAACAATCATGGATGAGCTACCGAAAGTGTGTTCAGATGGGCCAGGCAGTGCTGTGCTCTGAGTACTTGAGCATGCACCAGATGAGCTGGTATATCTGTGCTTATCCATGCAAAGACATGAGCCCTGGGAGGAAATTAGCCCTATTAGCATAGGGTGACATTGAGGTTAATCTCCCCCATTTCTGAGCAGAACTCATTTGGTTTGGAAGCACATGTGGCTATAATATTTCCAGCTTGGAGTTATTTGGGACAGAGTAACTCCAGGCAAAGTAGGCTGTAGCTACAAGGGGTACTGAAATACTTCCAACCCTGCCTCAGCATTGTCAAAGCCAGGCTGGCAGCATCACTCACAGAAGGGTTGAGTTGTGTAAAGCAACATTTATGGCTGAGACTATTGGCCTCTCGTTCTTGCTGCCTCTGTTCACTTCCTCCTGGAGTCTTGAGGTATTCCTGTTCCAGTTCCTTTCTGCCTTCTTTCCGTTCCAGATCCCTTTTATCTCTCTTCTATTTGCACAGGACTAATCCAGCTGAAATCCCCACATCAAAATGGAATTTTACCTACACTCCTGAGAATCAATCAGCCACCTGTAGCACTGCCTTGAGGGATCTCTGCTTGGTGTAGCCACATCCTTTGGGACCCCTCCCAGCTCAGATATGCTCACCATAGCTAAACCTGGCAGAAAGCCCCTCTCATTGTCACCCTGCCTCCCTTCCCAGGACACTGTGGGAACAGCAGCAGAATTACCTGGCTGCCTTTCAGAAGCACATATCCCAAAGCAAAGAAAGGCAGTGGCCTCAGCCACTCAGTGTAATTAAACAGAGGCATCATTTTTGTGTAGCCTGTGCCGTGGCAACCGCAGCAGCTATTCTCATTCAGCTGGAAGGTTTAGAAGGCATAGCCCTGGTATTTCACAAAAGATCCTCCTTGCAGGCAGTGCCTTATACCATTTCATTGAATGAAATACACTCGTGGAGTGAACAGTGTGGGGGGTGGGGAGGAAAACCACACTAGATAGAACCACACTGGATAGAACCACACCGTTTCTGGCCATGGTTCAATAACAGCTCTTGGGGCAGCATCTGATATACTATTAGGGTGAAAAAGGCTATTTATACATAGTGCTTTGGCATCCTGATAGCATCTCTCTTTTTTTTTTCTCTTTGAGTTCCTCAGAGAGGCAATATATTGTCTTCCCTCTAGTTAAAGGGAGAGGGGGCTATTTGCATAGACAGGTCACTGTTTCTGTTGAAGGTGAAATGAAAGGGCTGGCTAATTCATGCACACAGACAAGAGGATACAGCACTATATTGTCAGCCATTACAGGAACCAACAGGGGAGGCAGCTCGGCACAGCACAGAGCACTTGCTGGCACAAACCTTTGGATCAGAGTAGCAGAAAAAAAGTGGTGCTGATAAAGGAAAGTCAGTCATAGAGGAAGTGGAAAGCATAATAAAAGATAAAGGGTCAGATTTTTTGACTGCTATATATGACCCTAAATTCTTCTGGCACCATGGTGAGGAGAGAAAGGGTGTGACCACAGTACTTTTGTGTCCCAGCTATTTGGGGCTCTAATATTATCTATGTACAGTCAGGTGACATTGCCAAGGGCAGGGTAGCAAACACAGCCTGGGACATGCCAGAGGGACTGTGAGATCCTTTGCTACCTAGGATGGGTTCCATTATGCTGGAGGTCTTGAGATGGACAGCCAAAACCTGGGTCATGATCTGATGATGGGACCAGCAGAATTGGTGAGCCTAGAGTTGGAGTTTCTGTGGTTTGGGCTTGGGCTTAAGGTTTGGGTACTGCTGCCAGTGAATGCAAAGATTTGGCAATCGCCCATAGCTAGTGAAGGAAAGTAATATCAGCTGAGTCTTACACAGTGTGTTTCATCAAAAGATCTCATGTCTGTGTCATTACTGCTAGGTTTTTTGTGTCTTGGGAAGCAGAGTGTGGAGATGGCAAGTGGAGTTGTCCAAAATTGCCCCATAAACTCTTGGTAAAACAAAGAGGAAACCTGCTGCCTCACAATGCCAAGCTGAGTTCGCTTGTCGCCCACATGGGAATGAAACATAAGGCTGCTGTCTTCCTCTTGGTCCTTCTGAGATAAAGCAAAAAAAGCTCCCTCGGAGGCTGTGGATACTGAGGTCTCCTGTGCCAGGACAGCAGATGCCTGCACTGTGTGGGTCCCATGCCCTGTGTGGATCATTGTCCAGACAGCATGTCTTATTCAGCAACTGGTCTGAAGAATTTGTTCCTCACTTGGGATAGCAAATGGTGGGGAGGTAACAAGATTGATCTCCCTTGTAGGCCTTTGCCTGGAACTTGGTACGTGAGTTCCAGATGGTACAAAGCCCCTGCTGTGCAGATCTGCACAAAAAACTGCATCTTCCTCAACCTATTTCACAACATATTTGGCTCGCTCTCGGTTGGTTGCTATTTGTACGAATTAGGCTGAGCTGCCAGGAACGTTTGCAAACAGTGAAAAGCAAAGTGGGATGCACAAAGCATGTCAAAATAGGTCTCAAATCTGGCAAAATACCTGCAGGTGCTTCTACCATTTGACTTGCTGTAGCCCATATATTACACACCCACACACTCATTCATCCAGCTTTCTCTTGCCCTCACGCCCACACATGCTCACCCTTCACAGGTTCATTCACCTTCTCTTCTCCCTCCCCATTTTCTCTCCCAAACACAGCCATTCCCACACAAATCTACCTCAGACACGCATTTTGTTCCCCATATACAAACACATGCACATTTACGAGTGCCGGAGTGCGGTGTCTGCAGGTGGTATCTATACATTAGTACAGCAGACGATGCTGTAATCCTATAGCTATGTTGTGAAAAAGCCTTTGGGATTAGTGTGCTGAGAGCTCTGATTGCTCTCACTTTCACGTAAAATACCACTGATCCAGTTTATGGGGCTGGCTGTTTCCATCCTTCCCTGCCTCAACCTGAACTCTGCCTTTGTTTCCCACAGAACCTCCCTGTCTACTCCTCTTCCCCTTGCTCCCTGTGGATCTCTCTCCCTACGCTTTTCCTTTCCCACATTGCTGCCCAAGACTTTCAGAGAGATTGGCTGTGCCTCTCTCTCCATGACCTAAGGCTGGCCCCGATTATCTCACCAGAAGAGTAAACAGGGATGAGCAATGAGCCTGCCATGCAGTGGCGGGCACAGGGAAGCAAATCCTGCAAGCGGTGAGATCAGAGGCAGAGGTGGTAAGCGGTGGGGCAGCCTGCGCTGCCATCCGAGCAGCGCTGAGTCCTCCTGGCATCGAGCCTGCCTCTAATGGAATGTGACCCACCGCTGGGAATGAGCTCATCTGTAATCCACTTAATTGGGTTTCATGAGCAGGGCTCTCACATTGGAGAGCCTGTCTCACAGCCTGCCTTCTTCCTAGCACTCACCCTCCTTCCCTTTGCTGCCTGGGGAAGAGAAGGGGAAAGGGGGGTGCTTCACTGTGCTGTTGATCATCTGGTTTCTGATTTTCT
Organism: Heliornis fulica; assembly: GCA_013399135.1. Taxonomy (NCBI): domain Eukaryota; kingdom Metazoa; phylum Chordata; class Aves; order Gruiformes; family Heliornithidae; genus Heliornis; species Heliornis fulica. The sequence goes on along the minus strand of VXBZ01012903.1, from coordinate 155,891 downwards.
GCCTGCCCTGGAGAATGTGCAGGGAACCAGGTGTGCTCTTCGAGAGACCCACTGCCTCTTGGTCTGATGTTGTTTGCTTTTGCTGCAGGTAGTGATGCACAGATTTCCATGTGAATAGTGGTGATACTGTCAGGACTGCTGAGCTTTAAGTTCTCCCAGCTTTTTGGTCTCTATGCCAGTGCTGGGTACTCAGAGGAAAGACTTTGATGTACCATACAGAAATCACATAAGCATGGACTGTTTTGTCTGTGATTCCAAGTGGGATGGAGTAGAGGCATTCTGACCTCACACTTGATTTTAGTGTGCAGTGGTCTAAGTAGTGGAGCTTTCAGCATCCCACAAGAGTCTTTTATGCATTTTAGTGTCTTGCCATCTTTAGTGTCTACCTCATCATTTGTCTGTACTATGTGAATTGGTCATGTAATAAGGCCCAGCAAACAGAGAAATCTTGTCTGCCAAAGGATTTTCTGGCTTGACTCTGCTCAGTGAGAGATGCAGCCCTTTTTCTCTCATTGAAGCAAATTGGGGAGAAAAAGTGGGAGAAGGAGCCTTCTCCCCAAGGGACTGTTACACTCCTTCCCAAAGGAGTGTTACTCTCCTTGGAAAAGGACCATAGACACCCTCTGGCTGGTGCAATTTGGGATGTATTCCTTCCAGTGCAGACATAAATGCCTATATATGAAATAAACTCTGGGTGCAACTTCCTCTTTTCTATTGCTTCTGTTCTACCTTGTAGGAAGAAATTTTGGCATAATTTTAGATCTAATGTTGCACACACATTGCAGAGAAGTAGCTCAGCAGTTCCAGAAATCCATAGCTTTAAGGAAAGGTCATGGCATATGGAAGGGAATGTGTCCTGATGCATTAACACAAAGGCTATAACAGACTTCAGCTGGGAATAGCAGTGTCACCACTGTGCATTGAGTGATACTTCAGGTGTTTCTTAAAATCCCCAGACAGTGGAATCATAAAAATGCACGATAAGAAAAGAGTTCATTCTTGCAAATGTGTGCTTCTAGTCTTCACAGTTGGGGTTAATGCTTAAAAATCAGACAGGATGAAATCTGCAGGACTCAAAACCAAGAGAGGAAATAAAACCAATCCATATTATGTGGTTTGGTTTTTCTGAATGGCATGATTCTTAAGCCACTCTCACATGGAGGTGCAATGACTTGCCACCCACATCCTGATGCTGAGACACTAGAGTGACTTTCAGAATGGTTCATTACCACCATGCTACAGCTGAAGTACCCATTTTATTCCCTTCAGCATTCTGAAGTTCTGGAGTCCTTCCATCAGCTGTTGCTTTTAAAGAGAAGTCTTTTTGTCTCATATGCACCTAGAATATGAATCCAGCTAGGTCAGCAATTCTCCTGTGATGTTTTCTTTCTCTTTTTTTGCCTGGATTCTTGCAAAATGATCATTTCAGGGCTGCAGGGTTATTCCAGTACCCAGCACATCACCTTCACCCTCTGGCTCAGCTCCCATGTACACCTATCTTTGAGGAAGGGATTTAGAGCAATGAATCTACTACTCTACTACTAGCAACATAACAGATAAATCTGTTGGAAGTTGATGCTAAGAGACTGATATTCAGTTGAATGAACTTAGAGGCCACTTTGGAGTGAACAAAGACACTTTTTTCCCTCCCTTTTTCCTTTAAAGTCTGAAAACAGTCATCCCAGCATTGTGTGACGTCCCCAAATGGCCGTGCAATCTGGATAGAGGTAACACTCTTCAGTGAATCCAATGCTGGAAATATCTTATCCCAACTTAAATACATTCTTCTGCTGTGTCCTTTCTCTGCAAAGCTCCTGACATCATGTTTGATACTATTTTTTTCCATTGAGTAGTAGTTAGCTTCAAAAATGGCAGGAGACCCTCAGTATTGCCTCCGGCTCTCTCTGTTTAGAGGATCCGCACACAACATATGGCACATGGAGAAAGGAAGAGCTGTTAAAAGGATGAAAGCTGTTCCAGTAAATGTGGTTGTTAGAAGCCAGTGGAATATCTGTCATTGATGAGAGCAAAATATTTTAGGATATTTGTACTTTATGGCACAAATGTTTTTAAGAGAAGTTTTGTAAAGCTGTTTTTTTTAAAAGAAGTACACTATCCAGCACACTGCTTCAGTCACATCTCAGGGCACTGAAATACTAGTTTCACTCCACTGCTGCTTCCAACCAAAAGAGAAGATGGTGTGCATCTTTTCTTCCCTGACCATAGCAGTTGGCCTAATAAAAGATGTGGACCTTCTGTACAGCATTTGCCTTATGTTTAAAAGTTCAGGCAATAGTGATGGCTGTCTTGTTTGTCCAGGACAGGCAGTCTTCAAGTGGTCAAGTCTGAAAGAATTTCTACACTTTCCTCTTCCTTCTCCCATGAAATCTGTTTCTTCCATGGTGATTGCCCAGATTTGCTGGTAGGGCTGAGCTAAAAGCAGGAGACAGAGTGCTGACAGGGGCTGTGTGATGCTGTGGAGGTCCGTACTGCATCAGCTACAGAAGGTCATGCATGTCTCCACTCTGAGTAATAAACACGCAGCTTGGCTTTGCCTCCTTGCCCTCCCCCACCGAGCTCTTCACACACATCTGTAAAACACCCACTCACATGTATGCCTGTAAACAAGCAAACAAATCACGCCACCTAAACAACTAATTGAACAATTCCTCCCACAGCCTGAGAAGGAAAAGGAAAAAGGAGGATGTTGGATGTTTCTATTTCTGAAATATTGAAGAGCTATTTAACTACTATTGTGACAGAAAGATAGATAACTAGGTTGATTAGACAGTAAGAAGAGGAAAAGTGTGGAAGAGAGAGAGAGAAAGAATCTTTGTCACATGGCTCTGTCAGATTGATTAGTGGCTTTCTCCCGAATCCTCAATGGAGTGGCCTCCGTGGGTCAATCTCATTAGAGATAAAAATGGAAGAGCTGCAGGAGTCCTCACCGAGCTTTACTGAGGAAGTTTGACGGCAGAGCCGCTGCTCAGGCTTGGAGGAACAACAGCAAGGTCAGGAGGTGACTGAGAGGGAGAGGGCAGTGACAGCAGCACCACTGACCAAGCGACCTGTGGAAAACAATTTGTTCAGCAGGGCACAAAGACCCCAGGTTTGTTCCTAGTGACAAACCAGTGGCCAAGACACCATGACAAGTAGATGCTGAGCAGACAGTTTTCCAAATGAGCTGACTAATCCACAGGTGACATTTCCCTACAGATCCCTGGAGACTTGCTGAATCTCATCAGAGGTGATTCTGTGTGATAAATTTGTCCCACAACAAGCAGGTAGGGTCTTAAGGTCAGCATCCCACATGGGGCAGGGCATTAGGAGGCCTACCAGATTTTCTCAAGCAGGATTGACCTCTAGATAGCATCCAAAATGATCAGGATCCCTAATGTCAATGTACTTGATGTCAGGGAGAAGAAAAATAGTCCAGAGCTGCTGAGTGCAGCTGAACTAGTGTCCCAGTCTGTTTTCTAGAGAATATTTCCCATACAGCAGATGACCAAGTGGCCAGATATCTCAAGAAAGAAGTCTGGAAACCCATGTGCTGTGTTAGGCTTGCAGTCTCTACATGGAACTGCCCTGGGTTTCTCACTGTAGAAAGGGGCTTAGCGATGCTGTCCTACCTCAGAGGTAGAGTGACATTGAGTCCTGCTTGTGAAACGCTCTCTTATCCTCTACTGCAACACAGCATGCAAGTGCACTGAACAGCCTTACAGATGGGGTTGTAGACACTTGGCATCTGTTCCAGGGGGCAAGAGGGGAAGAGGCACATGAGGGTATGTGGTGTGTGTGTGAAGTTTGCAGTGCATCTGCTCCTGCTGTATCAATTCTGTGGATAGAAAGAGGCTGATATTAACACTCATGATATGGATTTTGCAAGGTCTGTGGTGATACGTGCTTCCTGCAGTAGATTAGAGTCAATTTCTGTCCTGTCAAAAGTGGTTAGAAGTAGTCTAGTTTTGTCATGTGCTTGGTTTTAGGTATTTGTGTGGTGGCTGAAGGCTGTGCTGGCAGTGCCAGGAAACCACTGCTTCAGACTTCCAATGGAATTATAACCTAACAAGGGCTGGAATACTGCTGGGCATGGGTCACATGTTTCCTGTGATCTCTTGAGAGCTGCTCACAATGCACCTGAGCTATCTAAAGGTGTCATAGCTACTGGTGCCACACTTTCACCCTCATACCCTCTGAGAGCAGTACTTCAAGCTCCAAGCTTTCACGCTCTATTCTTTAGAATAGATGGGATCTATTCTTTGCCTTCATCTCTCCACCCCAGTTGCTTGTGATCCCAGCTGGTCCTGGCTCCAAAGACTTTCAGCTGGGAGCTGAGTGGACCTGTGCTGATACAGGTAACCATGCAGGGTTCTCAAAGCAAGGTATTGTTAGACTGATATCCCAGGTCACAAAAGGAAAACTACCCTTAGCCTCTTCTGGTAGTGTGACAGCTGCTTTTGCTTTTCCAGTCCTTCAGTGGATTATACTTTTCCTGATTTTGAGCTCCACAAAGGTATTTCCTTTCCCATGTCTCCAAGGAGGTGCTCTTAAAGCCACATTGGTGCTTTGGGACAAATTTTTTGGCAAATCCCCCTTATGACCAGAAGTATCATTTTCCCAGGGATTGTAGCAAATTCCTTCCCGTTAGTAACCCTAGCTGTGTTTAGACGAGGGTGCTTATTTAGATGTAAGACAATAACTTTGAAGCAGGCTTATGGAGACTTTTAAAAAATAACTTTTTCCTCTGTAGTTTTTCTTTAAAACCTGCTCTATGGGGGTAGCAGAAAAACCTTGTAGCCCAACATGGCCCTGCAAAAACTCCCCTTTAACTACTCTGTAATATCGCTGATCAACTCTATGTCCTTCACAGAATTTTCATTTTAATATTTGTTTCTTTTATGAAGTAATGTGGAAACTGGAAACCAGAGTGATGATATGAAACTCACGTATGCAGAGATCCCCCCCAAATATCAGCTAACTACCCTGGCTCCAAATGAATGACGTGCAAGAGAAACCCTCTGTGTTGTATCCTCTAATTCTTACTACCACCACTCTCCATTGTGTAAAGAAGCTCGCAGAGGCAGGCATTCATCTAATATTCCCATTAGAACAATCCTGCTAATACAAGTGATTTAAGTGTAGACTTTTGTTGTAGAAATAATAGCTTAAGTGGAGGTGGAACCACCTCTATACGACTTTTCTTTTTTTCTTTTGAAATCTCAGGGCCTACAGCATATTATATGTCAGAAGAAATATCAGTGTAACTGCATATTGTAATTTCCTTGCCGCACGTGTCGCGGAACGTATCAATGAAGTGTTTGACAATGGCAGCAATACAGAAATAATCTGGTTTTATGATCTAGGAGACATTTTTTTATCAAGCTCTTTAAATCTCTTACTATTTGTTGGTGGTGTAATATCATAACAAGAAGCACTGTGTAACTAGTACTGCATCTAAAGGGAAAACATTGCTAATAATGCCTCCTCCCTTGTAAAACAAAAGTCTTGCCAGAAAAGGGCTCTTTACCTGAGCGCGCAGGCGTTCGCCTGATCAAGGACTTTTCCCTCTACATCCTCACATCTCTGCAGGCATTTGTGCAGTTGTGAATGATGGAGTCTACAAATGAAAATGTCAGGCAGAAAGTGTTTATGCAATTTTGAAAATAATGTAGATACTGTAGTTGAATCTGAGAGAGATAAGATTACACTGTATGTGTCTGTGTGTCTGAAAGAAAGTGAGCGTGAGAGAGATTACATTGTGTTAGAAGAAGGAATGACAGTATATATTAGGGAGAGATAAAATTGTGTTTTCAGGGCCTCTATGTTAGAAAGATTTCATTGTGCAGGTGTGTGTATAACTGTGTTTATGCTAAAGAGATGATTTGCTTGTGTTTAGAGGGCGAGATTGTGGTGTATATGAATTTTAGGGATGCAGCGAGTAATAGGATGTTTACATGTGGATGTATGCATATGAACAAGAGAGCCTATACTGTGTATGTTAAAGAGAAGGAGGTCATACTGTGTGTCCTCAGAGAAAGATAAAGTTGCAATGTGTGTCTGTTTCACAAAATGGAAATGGAAATACAGCACAGCATGTATGTTTGTATTTTTGCATGTGTCTGTATGTATTTTAGCTAACTGGCAAACTCATTTTCAATTTTACTGACAAAAGAAAGCTGTCAGTGTTTTAGAAACATTTTTGAAAAGCTCTGAATTTCCTAGAGCTTTTCATACTTTTTCACTCAAAGCACTAAAGATTTTAAAATTTACATTAAAATATTTGTTGAAGAGGCAAAACTATATCTAGGGAAATACAATATAGTATAAAATTACCATCTGAAAAAAAGTCAACAGGAATAAGTGTTCATTTCATTGATGTTGATGAGTAGCACTTGGAGCAAACATAAAAATAAAAATGTTTCAGAACTTGTACTTTGCTAAAAGCAGATTTTAATGACACTTGTTGGGTGTTTAATGATAAATTCATTCAAAATAGTAAGTTCCCAAAAAAACCATCTTTCCCTCCAGGAAACACGAACGGGTACTGGTGATTCAGAAGCTAGGAAGTTGTGATATAAACACACATTTAAAAGAAAAAGAATGCATAATATCCCTTTACATGTGTAGTTTGTATATCTAAACTGCCTGCTAAAAGCACTCCTCTGTTTTTATTCAGAAAGTAGTCACCTGAATGGGGGTTTTATCTGCATTGAGAGAAGGTAACATTTTGGAACGCTAGAGAAAAAGTACAACTGAGCCATATCATGGAGAATGAAGATACTCCTTTTTATCTGCTGAAGGGAGAAAAAGAGACTTGTGAGGTCTTCTCCCTGACTCAGACCCCCCCTGCACCTTAGGAGCAAAGTCTTTGCTTCTCTATGGGTTACTCATATTTACATCTCAGCACCAGACAATCCCTGTCTTTACAGCTCTCCTAGGGTGAGGTGGCCCCTTCAGATGTGCCCACACTGCATTCTGCTTCTGTGGACAAGGGGGCTGAGTCTGCAAGGCAGCATGGCACTGGGACACATAAAGCAGAAACCACTTTTCATGGACATCATTTGAGTCACTGTAGCTATTGTCACTTAGGAATAAAATTGAAGTGGACCACTGACAACTGCCTGAAGTGTTTTAGCTTGATCTTGGCTTCATCATTTAGATTATTTAGGTTCCTGGGGTCCCTGTGGTTTCATACTGATGCATATCTGTGAGAGGTGGTCTCCCTGTCCTCTTCTGCTTACAGTCCCTGTGGTGGATAGTCCAATTTACCTCATGCAGTAAGCAGCGGAGAATTGGATGGTCAGGACTTGCTTCTGCTAAGCTGAACACAGCATCTGTACGTAGGCTGGTGTTCTCCACAACTGTGATTCATATGCCCATCACTTCCATGTCATTGCAACCTTAGGAAGAACTGTCAGTCTGCCAGGACTGTCACCACACAGGTTTAGAGAGAAGCACTTGGCATCCTTCTTCACACCTGCTTCTAGCAAGGGGAAGAAAATCTGCCATCCTGCAGCAGTGTGTGTAAGGGGCAGGGATAGGGTGGTAGGAGGACCAAAGGGTTATTTGTGTTCAGCCAACAATGGTTCTTCTCTACCTGGGATGGAGTCCAGATCTTACTGCTGGCAACCTTTTACTATCAGCAGCCATAAATCATTATGAACATGGGTGTTCAGTGTGGATGAACTCCTTTGGTATTAATGGGGATCCCTCAGTGTCACTTTATAAGGCCCTCATTGCTATTCAGCAAGTTATCTTCTGTCTATAACGGCCTTTTTGGCCTACAGCCATCTCACCTCTGGCTGCAGGCTTGACAACAAGCTCGAGGCGTGAAGAGGGGTGAGACTCTGTGAATACTTAAGAGAAGAAAGTGAAGACAGCTCTTTCATCTATTTTAGTACACACCCAAACGCGAGCCATGCTGCTAGCCGAGTGGGATAGCCACTAAACATCTGCCCAGCTTTGTGCTGTCGTGATGAAACCCTCCCTGTCTCCCATGCTCAAGTAAGATGATAGGCAGCCATTTACTCAATCTCTACTCATTCCTCAAGATAGCTAGTGTGTCTCATTCTGGACCATGCTGGTGTCACGTGCTGGTGGAATCTGGCTCTGCTATGCTTTGACAACAAATGTTCAGCTTGTCTTGGTGGCCACTATCTTTCAGCACAGGGATGCCCAAGAAATCCTCCCCTTTGTGCTAGCACTCATGCACTTGGTAGCAGGTGCATCTGCGCTGGTTCTCTCTCGTGCTCTCGCGCTCATGTGTATTGCCAGGCTTGCCAACTCTGAGCACATCCTCGTGATTCCAGGAGTGACAGCTCCTGGAGTCAGGTGGCTGTATGAAGATGCTGACTTCCATTTGAAAGGGGATACAAATTGTTAGTTTTTCTGGTTATGGAGAAGGCTTGTAAATGTAGTTCTATAGCAGATCAAAAGAAATAAAATGAAAAGACAACCTTTTTTCTTGATTAATTACTTGATCTTTGAAGCCAGCTTCGCTATTTTTTGAGTGGTGCACAACTTGGGTTTTTGACTATCCTGTGTGGTTTTAGATATACCTTTGTATACACATGTGCATTCTCAACTGCAGATTTAAAAATACACTTGCATTTGGCTGTAGATATAGATGTGTACACCCACACCTGCCAACTGCACATATCCCCTTCTCACAGAAACCCTCACTCCTGCTTTGCTTTTCTTCCACATTTCCCTTCCTGCAACTTCTGTCCACCACCTTTCTCCAAGTTATGGAATCTCCACTGTTGCTTGTATTGAGTAACCTTCTCCCCCACTCTCCCTCCCTCCTTTCCTTCACTCCAGGAAAGCTCTTTCTGATTCTCTTTTCACTGATGTCTGGCATTTGTACCTCTGTAGACAGAGAATGGCAGGAAGACAGTGACGTGAGCAGACAGAATAACTGGGGAATAAAAAGGAGTTGGTTGGGAATCTGTAATTAGAAGCCAAATTTCCATTTCCTTCTCAGGCACTTTTAAAATCCCTTTCAGGGGTTTCTTGACTGTCTTGAAATTGAATGTCATTGAGATTTTTTTCTTTTTTTTTTTTTTGCATCCTCTTGTTTCCTTGGCAACAAGTTGGTGATGCAGGAGCTAGAAATGTGCTGTGTCTCCGTGGAGATGTTGGCGTGGGTGTGCCATGGTGACATCCACGATGGACGCACAGCTCTGCCAATCCTACCCCACCCCTTGCAGTAAGCACAATAGGCCCAACCTCAGAGGTGATGCTTTTATTTTTAGCTTCATAGGTGTTAATCTGCTCTTTTCATTGCACATACGGCATGACGATGGGTCGTAAGATCCAAATGCCTCATTAGTTACATCAGCACAAATTGACTGACTTGAGGAGGGCTTTTAGGGCTAAATTATTGGGTTTGTGTTCAGGAACTTTTTAACTTAGAAGAAAGTACACTCCTGTCTTGGAGAGGCACCCATTGCAATTACTTAATTCTTTCCCCTTCTCTTTAGAGAAGTTACCAGTCATTAATGAATAGGACTGTGAATCAGAGCTCCTATGTTTCATTTTATTCTAAATGAACTAATTTCTCTCTTTCATACCTCAAGGGCTTCTCATGTGGAACGCAAAGAGGCTGCTATTGCTCTTGGCCTGGGGCATAGGAGATTAAATTTTATTGAGATGTTTATCTGGGATGTTCCGAGGCAACTTACTTGAATATTCCCACAAGACAAAACAGTCTCCTCCAAAGAGTCTGTTGCACAGATTGCTTAACCTTGTGTACCTGAGAGTACACAGCTATCCTACAGAGCTGTTCACAAAACAATAGTAAGTTGGGAAGCCACCTGAGGCCAGACATCCCCAAACACCTCAGTATAATTCTCTCTCTGCCTCTTGTCCTGCACACTTGGTATTGTTAGCATATCTGGTTTTGTTGTGCATACAGCCCATTCAGCCTTGTTGTTCTGTATTCTGCATTCATTAATGTTCTGGCTGCAAGCCAATACCCAAACTCTCCTTTGATGTAGCTCATGATACATCTAATATCAGAGTAAGTACTAGCCACAGTCTCATCAAATATCCAGAGGTCCTCCTGCCTTTTTTTGTTTCCTAAGAGGCTTTATGACATCACACAGAAACTGTGATGTCAACAAGGAACCTTCTGGGTAGACTCTTGAGAGGTTGCTAAGGATCTTCTTACTGCCAAATGACTTTAACTTCATCCCAATGGGATTTGCAATAGGGCTCATCCATGCAGCAATAAAGCCAAGACAAATTCTTCTTGCCAGAAAGACCAATTAAAGGATTAAATGTGAAAAGCTGAAACCCATAACATCCATGGTGACAGGGTTTTCTTTTCTTTTTTAGACTGTAATCATCTTTACAGCATATTGTTCTGGGATCAGCACCCTTGGGGATACATTAGTACGGCGATTGACGGAAAGAAGCTGGAGAGGGAAGCCAAAGTGAACCCAGCCAAGGCAAGATAAGCTTCTCTTCCAGCCATGCTGGCAGATTTCTTTTGCCTTCTCTCCTATACTTCTTGAGCAATTCAGGCACAGACTGAGTTCATTCAGCTTCCAAGATGGCAAGGTGCTTATTCAAAAGGTGCTTTATTGTGCGAAGGCAGAGGAAACATGAGGAACAATCAGACACCAGAGGCACATTAAGTAGATGTGTCATTGACAGATTATATCAATGAGAAGGAGTGAATCCAGGTTCTGTTTTTAGGGACATTATGTTCCAAGGCAGGCACATAAATCTGACTCAAATGCTTTGCTTGTTGTATATGAATCCAGAGTTTATTCCCAACTGCCGCTGAAATCCAGGTCAGATTTTTCTTTTTATTTGCACTTGTATTAGCAGATGAAAGGAGCTGACACATCTGTCTAGCTCCAGCAGTATGCTCACTATTGTATCCAACGCTGTCAAAAGGAGGTCTCCTGCCTCAAGGAGCTAGCAGCCCACAGGTGTGATTTGAAAAGATTCAGAACACAGTGTGAGAGACGCGTCTTCTAACTTTAACGGAGAAAAAAACCACGTGTTTACTGGGAGTGGAAGTGACACAGCAGTTGCCCCCAGCTTAAAACCCATTATGCAATGAATTATCTGGAATCAACAGAAAAGGTAGGGGAAGCTGTTGTTGGAAGTCTCAGTAGAGGATATTGTGACTAAAATGAAATAGAGGGGAAGCTGACCTCAGAAACTTAAGCAAAATTATTCTGTGTGATTTTCCTCCTAGTTGCACTGGCAGAAAGTACCTACTCTCTGGAGAAAATTTCATTTAAAACATTGTAGTGATTTTGTTTCCAGCCCAGTAATTGTTACTGACTTTGCAGAAGGAGCAAAAAATTCCCCTAAAGAAGAAAACCAACAAGCAAACAACCTCTTCTTCCCCCTTTCCCTCCGCCACTTCCTCATCTCCTGTCTCTGGAGCTGTGGAAGTGAACCCTAGGCTTGTCAGGGATGCTGCCACCTTGGGTTCTCCTCCACTTTGGGTAGTCACAAGGAAATCCCAGAGCAGATCTCCTCCTACCCAACAGCAATAGCTTTCCCCATGTCATCTGAAGAGCAGGTACAACATGCAGTGAAGTTCAGTCGAGATTCTTGCAGCACCTTCTGCTGTCTACATCTTGCATTTGTTAGCGCCCCTCTGTGCTAGGTGCTGTATACACCAGAGACCTCACCCTATCTCTTGCCCCCAGGAGATTAGGCAAGCATGCACCAGAGTATGTGATTGCTTTTGATGTCTCTCCCTTTTCCTTCGTTCCCCTGACTGAGATTCAGCAGCTTCTGCAACATGACAAGTTCCTGTCAGCTGTCAGGGCACTAAAATAAACCTTTATCTCGTCTCCGCAGCCCTGAATGACGGGGCTGGCAATAGGTGCTCTGCAGCCAGGCAGCCATTTCTGCCATATGCTCTTTCAACCTCGCTGCATGCTAACACAGCAATCTGTAGCCTGGCAGATTTGCTGTTTTTCCTTGCAAGACCTACAGAAGGAGGCGACCCTGGATCCTGTCTCTTCCTATGGCAGCATCTTATCATGCTGGGTTATAACGTTATTTCTTTTGCCTTTTTCCTCCAGTGCTGGGTGAGAGTCAGAGCCACAATACCAGTCCAGTGCTAGAGATTGAATAATCCTGTTAATTCTCTTAAATTAGAATTGGCTGCAAAACTGGTCTTGGGGCACACATCATAATTTGAGTTGAAACCATGCACCATGCAGTGGAGGGGGAAAAAACCTCCAACAACAACAACCTCTGTCTTCCTGTAGGGTGAGGAGACATTACATATTCACACTTCAAGCATACACACCATTGCCAACTAATCCTTCTTATTCCACAAGGCTAATTTCAAAATAGCATTTGTATGGCATGGTTTGCTGGGGAGGGCACTGATGAGTCAGTCAGCTGCCCTTTACAATAAGCCTTGCACAACTGCTTCCTAAGCTGCTCTTTTCTACTGCCTTGCCTTCCAGTCATCTCTGTGCCACGGTGCTCCTTATTGAAAGGGCACCTGTTGAATAACCATGCAGCAAAGTTACTGAGCAAGGGCAGTAAATAAGGGCAAGTACAAATGCACAGTAAAGTTCAAGCCACTATTTTTCTATGGTCTTGCTATAGGGACATGGGGATTCTGCTGAATGACTGTGCTGATGCTTGAATGAGGAATGATAAGCCTGTAATTTACTTGCATGGCTGTGTGACTGCTTCCTGCTGAGTAGGAAAGCCTGGAAGAGTGTTGTTAGCCCTAACGCTGCTGCAGCTCAAAGAAGCTCTTTGGCACCGCAGGCATCACACACGTCATTGGCTAAATGAGCTCTACACCATAGCATTTGGTTAAATATTGCAGTCCAACAACAGTTGGGAAGTCCAGAAATGGCAGAAGAAATATGTTTGCAGGGCCAGCTGCTGTAGGAGTAGCTTCTGATGGCTCTGAAAGGCCACATTTGTTGATTCAGGAACCTACTGTGGAACAAGTTATATGAAAAGTGCGCTGTAGAAGCGAAGAAACCTACCCAATACACTGGTGGTTCTGCTGGCTCAGAATGTTGGTCTGTCCCTGTCATGAGAGGAGACTTCAACTCACTCTCTCATCTCACCTATGTTTGACAAAGACAGAAGGTACAATGATAGTTCAATTTCCAGAAGTTTCCTGAACATTATCTCTGGTTAGAGGACAGAGAATGATTCAAATTAGTGAAGAAGAGGTGGGGAAACTCAGGCATTACTTAGACTGCTTGGCAAGCTGAGAATGACCATTATCCTCCAGAGAGGTTGGACTGGATGATCTTTCGATGTTCCTTTCCAACTCCTAGCATTCTGTCATTCTGTGATCCTTGGGTAGACCAAAAGATCTTGGGTAGACCAAAAGACCATTTAGCCCACACTCTTCACTCAGTAGCCAAAGCCAGGGATGGAGAGCAGCACTAATAGAAACAGCAAAGATGCTTCCCCCAGACACTCTTCCAACCTCTAAGAGGTTGCAGCTCTGATAATTCTCTGACAGCATCTGACCAATCAATTAACACTTAGCTCCAAAAGAGCCATGGGAAGTTTTGATTCTTCCCTCATGGCTAGGTCAGAAAAAGTTATTAGGGGCTACAGGAGTCAAATGAGGGGACTATATAGTTTCAAAGAGAACCTACATGTGTCATTGAGAGTTTACAGAAAGTACAGTAGAGATGAAGTTTTAAGAACATGGGGTAGATATGGGGATACTGTGGGCCAAGGTGTCATAATAAGGAATAATTTTGCCTCAGGTGACATCAAAAGGATCAGATTTGAGACATTTCAGAAATCATCATCACATAGAGTTACATTAATTACCTTAACTGCAGATATGTTCCGCTGTGACTAATAATAAAGATGAACTATGATTTATTTCAAAGGGATGGAAAGAAATATGGGTGAGGATTTTTATTCTTGTTTAGGAATGTGATAGTTGGGGAACAGAAGTAAATTTCTCAAGGTCCCAAAGCACGTTAGGAACAGTAAATATCTAGCTGCAGTGAAAAACAGATACAGAACTATTTTAAATTGCAGAAGAAAGAAGTGAGTTCTTTCTAAACACAGCAGCAAATGAGTATAGCTTTTAAACAATACAAATTCTAGGCTGCACTATAGGCATATAGATCCCTATGGATGTTGCCAGTGCATAACTGTATGCACATGGAGAAAGGGTTGCTTGTTGCTCAGGTTTACACATCTCCCTGTTCAATAGCTGTTTCCTAAAGCCTATGAAAATATCCATTTGTTCCAGGAGGTGGGGTCACTTTACTTCAAGCTTGGCTTAATTGCAATTGAGCACCAGGGCCAGAACAAAGCAGCAGATGGTGTTAGGTCCCTGACTTTGTGATGGTGGGAAGTCAAGAAACGCCCAGGTCAAGCATAGTATAAGTGGATTGGGTTCAATAGGATGTTGCAAAGAAATCTGAAAAACCAAGAGGAATCATCAAGTTGCTTAAGTTGGAAGTGACCTCAAAGACCATCCTGTTCCAACCCCCTGCCATGGACAGGGACACCCTCCACTAGACCAGGTTGCCCAAAGCCCCATCCAACCTGGCCTTGAATACTGCCAGAGAGGAGGCAGCCACAGCTTCTTTGGGCAACCTGTGTCTCAACACCCTTCTGGAGAAGCAGTTCTGCATCAAAATGTGGAAAAGATTTACAAAGCAGTGTTTATCAAGGTATCTTTCTGTCAGTCTGAGAAATCCTGTCTTTGATCCTTCTATAGTTTTAAGCTCTAAGGAAAAAGGAGTAATGATCTCAGAGAGCCAGAATTCAGAGCAGATCAAATAATTTACCAGTAGAACAATATGAAATGGAACAAGATGGGAGATTAATAGTAGAATGCTTGGATAGATTTTGCAAAAACACAAGGTTGCACTGGACATAATGAAATAATTTTAATATCTCAGTAAAGTTATTAGGCTCAGGCAATTTTGCTTTTATAGTTCAAAAAGCTGAGTGTGACTACAGAGTGGAATCTGTGTTCCGCTTAATAACGTTGCAGGAGAGGGCAGAAAGACTTCGCATCTCTTATGTCTTTTATTAATGTCTTTGTAAAATCTGTCGTGAAATTCTCAGGATTAGGTGAAATGACATGCCCAACACAGTCAGTTTTGGTACATCAGTGACCTCACAGCTACATGACAGACAGTTGGAGTTAGGGACAGGAAAGATAGGATTTAAGACTAGTTTTAAGATCAATGAAGGTAAAACAAATGCTTTCTTTTTTTTTGTGCGTGTGTGCAGGACATGCTGAGCATGACTTAAGTATAAAACCATTCTCTAATTTTCCTGAGGTGTGAGACCATTGTACACAGAAAGGACTCACAGATGTCCTGAAAAATAATGAGACAAATTTTGGGCCAGTGAGGTTGGACTGCATGTGAAGACCTAATAAGAGGCTGCAGGAGTTTGAGGAGATGGTAAATAGGCAGATGCACCAAGGTCCCATTTTCAGTGGGCACAGTGTGATCAAAATTAAGTCAGACACAGTAGTTCAGTATCCCTTGAGAGATCATTTTGACTTCTTGGATGACTAAACATACGAAGGCGGCAGTTTTCACCAAAGATCTAAGAATTAATAACCTTCCCTGGCTTCCAAGCAACAATACTAAACAAGCAATGTGATTCAGTAACTTTCCTTTCCCTGTTGGGCTCAGTTTTAGACTATTAATTCCCAGTGGTTGCAGGAAGATTTTGAGAGCATCACAGTGCCTCAAGCCATGGCTTGGTAACTGTTGAGCTTAATGCAAGAACTAAAATGACCATGCTACTCTCTATTCAACATTAGTGGCTACCAGCTAAGGAGTCTGGCATGTATCATGTGTAATACACAGATTACCTGACACTGTAGGGTTGTTGCCTCTTTTCTGCTGGTTCCTGCCTGAGGACACAGTGGGGTTTTTTCTCAGATCTTTTTGGTTTTGGTTTTGGTTTGTCTTTTTTTTTTAGCTTTCATCCTTATGAAAGAAATTAATGACATTATAGGTTTTGGACAGAACTCTGGACTGCTCTTGAACAGAAGGACCAAGTCTTATCTTTGTCCTGTGACCAACACTGAGAAAGCTGGACATGCAGAGTTTGTTTTTCTAACATCATGAAGACTTATTTCCATTTTAGAAAGTACACAAGGAAATAGCATGCACAAGGTTCCGATGAGAAAACACAGATGCCTGACTTGAAAAGAATTCTAAAATGAGGAAGCTCAGAATTACAGTTCCTGAAGCAGATGAAATTGTATTCTGTTGTATCTATTCTTAACAATAGAACCTTTCAATATATGATCATACAATACAGATAAGATTGTCAAACTCTCCATCATTTACTATGGAACATTGTTCATACTTGAGCTCAGCTTTCATAACAAACAGAGAATGAACTTCTTTTTCATCCTCTCTGAATAAATTAGGGTAACAAGGAAGAATTACCCTTCAGATTTTATAGATAGAATATTAAAAATAAAACTTAATTGACCCCACTGAGATCAACATGTTTGAGAAGACCGTCAGGATCAGCCTACTTGTCTTCTCTGATGTAGGTGGTAAACAAATTCCTTTTTCCTCCTTTCTCCCTCGAGCTGAAGGAGACCTTTCCACTTCCAGTGAACACTCCATCTCCCATGCCATTACATGTGCTTGGCTGCTGGTCCTTGTCACCTCCTTTGCTGCTTCTTGCTGCCTTCTTCGGGCAACAAAAGTTTCTCTGGCTGCTGCTTGTGTCAGGTTGGGCCTCATCTGCTGGATAGAGGTGACTGGGAGCTGTGGTTGGCAACCACACCAGGAGGATGGGACAAGCTGGGTGAATTGTGCATGCAGGTTGCAGGGCAAAGAAAGGGGTTGCAGCAGGTGTGAAACAGGACTGGCTTCTCTAGCATGTCACAAGGCCAGTCACACATGGCATATGCCACTTGTGTTGTATAATACCATCCTGTTAGGTAGTGAGGGGAACTGTGTAACAGCGTGGAAAGATCAGGCTGCCCCTCTCCAGAAAGCTTCTCTTTCTCCTTGCCACCAGAATCCCTTGGGGAAGGACTAATCCCCCAGATTGACACCATAAGAAAAATCACCATTATGCTTAGAGTGGCTTCTAAACCTCCAGAAAAACATGATCCAGAAACACAGCTCTGTACCCCGTGGACCTGAGGTAAAATGGGACCTTTCACTACTACGCCATTGCCATGCACGGGGCAGCAGGTTTGGAGTCCTGCCTGCACAGTCCTGGACTCTTAATAAAATTCCACCTGTGTTTCCCGCCCTCTGGGGTGAATTCCTTTGGCTAACAGTGTAGTCTTGGAAAAGAAATAATAATTTCTGCACTGGGGCACTGTTATGAAGCTGGGCATGGTGTGGCTCTGGAAATTATAGAACTCTTTTTTTTTAATCACACACCCACCAGAGCACAGCT
The DNA here is from genome assembly GCA_013399135.1 of Heliornis fulica. NCBI lineage: Eukaryota > Metazoa > Chordata > Aves > Gruiformes > Heliornithidae > Heliornis > Heliornis fulica. The sequence continues at coordinate 138,506 of VXBZ01012903.1, read as the reverse complement.
CTGTTGCTGCTTGAGTGAGGAGATAATTTGAGCTATGGGAATCTTAGTTATGAATTTCCATTCTCCAGTATTGATGATTTTATGGACCGAATACAGCACTTCTAAACTTGTAAGATTGTTGCAGTCCTTACCTATAAGTCATATATGTTTGATACTGGATTGCATCAAAGTCACTATGGGTCCACCCCCCACTTCTAGCAGGATTCTACTGAAAGGTAGCTGTAACAACATTTTGTCCACAGTGTGAAACAGTTACAGACCCGTTCTCTGCCCAAGCCCTGTGCTCTACATTTTGGCTTGGGAAGCTCTTCCACTTTAATTGGATGCAGTGAGTTCTGTGTTGAGCATCTCACTGCAAGGGAACAACCCTCTCCAAATGCCATGCCTGACCAGTCTGAGGGATATGGGCTTTCCTCTCAATGTGTATCTTCTGGCTAATCTAAATGAAGCCAAATCAAGGAAAGATGCTTTTTGGAGCTTTAAGGCATGTGGATGTTTACAGTTTTCTTGACCAATTAATTCCTGGTAGATCTTTGCTGTTCTGATTCCCCCCATGTACAGCTCTGGAGAAGCTTCTCTGATACAAATACTTCTTCTGTATCTTTTAAATGTCTCTGTGGTTTGTGGAGTTTGCTGCTGTGATCCTGATCAGTGCGTGGCCTGGTCACCATATGCCTGTGCGTGAAGCACAGCCATGGTTGGAAATTCTTAATGCCCTTTCCTGAAGGGCTTCAAGGCTGGGGGAGAACTGATCTTGCTGTGTGCTCTTCATCTCTGGAAACTTCACCCCATAGCTGACACTGTAGTACCAACTAAAAACACAGAGAGGTCTTTTTCAGGTTTTCTTTCCTCTCATCTATTTCCTGGGTCCAGGATACCCCATGTGCCTTCCTGCATGGAGGCTGGTTGTGCTTAACTCAGGAAGTTGAGGTGAAAGGAATGAAGGAGGATGACCCTGTCCCTGCACATCCACCTTCCCAGTGCTGCAGCAGCCAGATGAACATCCTCACTCTGGCTTTAACGAGAGGCACTGTGGAGCAGGGCCAGGTGGTACATAGAAGGCTTGGGAACTTGTGACTCTCACCGTAATACTGTCATGTCATCATACTGGTATCACTGGGCAGCTTACACATTTAGCACTGCACTGTTAGGGCAGTGGCAGTGTAGAGGCCGTGAGGAAGCAGCACTGAGAAGGACTCAAATCCTAGCTTTTCCTCTGTCCCAGTCCCATCACACCCCACAGTATGGAGTAGTGTAGACGTCCCAAAAGTAAAAACACTGTAAGGTGACAGGACTCAGAGTACATGGTGGAGTCAGACTGAGAAGCAAGGTGAGTTGGCCCGTGCTGAGCTCCAGGTTGCCAGTGATTCTCATTCAAAGCTTGCTTTGCTGAGCCTGTGCTTCAGCAGAAGGGACTGCTGTGTACACCCCACAGCACATATTGCAGGATCCCTAGAGAAGCAGGAAAGGGCTTCCTGGGTCATCCTGTCTCTTATTTGGTTTGGTTTGTAAAGTATCACATTCCCCCATGGCAGACTATAACTATACTGAGAATAATAGCTGATAGGCTGACTGCTTTCTGCGATGACATTTTTCTTTTTGACAGACAAGCAGATGAGATTTCATTTTATTGAAGAGTCACGGTCTTCAGCACTAAGCTGTGCTGGGATTTAACTGTTGTGTTTGCATTTTTGATGATTCTGAAGCTCAATAATAATTATAATTGTCTGGGGGGTTGTACAGATCATTCTTTGTGAATGTTAAAAGTCTTTCTACCCTTGCTCCCACCCAGATATTCCAGTTTGTGTACACCACACAATTCCCCAAAACCACATCTTTTTCTAAGAGCGCTGAAAACAGGGAAATTATTGAGGCCATTTTTTGTTATGTTTCCTTTTGTAAAGTCAGGTGTCTCCAGGGCTGTGAGCCCAGCTGTGGAGGCACAGGAAGAAAAAATGGAAATCACAGGGAATAAATGGAGAGTTCCTCTGCATGTCTCTTTGACTAACACCACTGCAACAGGTGCTAATATTACGTGTGTTCAATGTTGTGGAGGTTGAGCAACTGAGCAGTCACTAAAGGCAATGAATGAATAAGAGCATTCCCAGACTGGTGTTTTTTTTTAAGCTTTCTCTGCAAGAGTAAGTAGCTCTATGGCTTTTGAAAATCATGGCTTTAAAGCCACTTATTTCAGCCTGTGGCATACGGACAATCTTAGGTCAAAATAAACCAGGCTTTCCTTTTCTATTATTAATAATTCAGGTTTAACTGAAATCCAAGGTAAATTGACATAAGTGATCCTCATAAGGAAAAATGGGTACTCCTCCAAGGAGATTCATGACTATGTCTAAATCATTTAGAAAAAGGAGTTTGATCCTAGATTTGCACTGCACTATTTTGTGTCATTAAGCCACAGATGAATGAAAGTGAGGCCAAACGAGACCAAAGCTGCAAAGCTACTGTACAGACTAAATATGCAAGTGGGCCAACAGTGGGATTTTCAGGAATGCCTATTCAAATGAGGATACTAAAAAATCTTTATAAAATTGGCTTTTTTCCCTTCAGCATGAAAGTTGGCTAACAAAAGGCGAGGCTACTACTATATGTGGAACATATGATTAAAGAGAAAACCCAGTCTATCTCCCAATGAAAGCGAGTCGCTCACTTCAGTGCTGTTTTTACTGAAGCTTTAAATATCCCTAGTAACGGGACTTTCACAGTACTTCTCTCGAGAGACGCCTCTTCAGTTTAGCATGCTCACCACTGGGACAGCTCCTACAGGCAAACTCTCTTCCTTCTCCTTGTTTTTACTTCATCTGGCCAGTGAACCAGCCTGATTACAGTTCTAGAAGCGGGCTGGAACTAGATGGTTCTTCAAACCAAAACCAAATCTAGGCTCTTAATGTTGAACTTCAGTTAGTGGCTGAGCTGAAGACGCTATCTCCTTGAACCAGTACTGACCTCGAGATGCCGGGGTGACTGCAAGCACTGCTCAACCTTGCAGCAGAACCACACAGGTAAAACCCACTGCTTTGTGACTCCTGGTCCACCCACCCTGTGTTGTAACCACCATCAACATGTCTCGTTACTTTGAATTGGATTCTTTTAAATCAAGGATGTGTTTTTCGGTTAAAGGCATCATCTTAATAATTACTTTATATGAACCACACCCTCCTTCACAGTGGAGGGTGTGTACACCAAACAGTGGGTTATGTATCACTCCAGTTTGATTCCTGTCTCTTCTCAGGGCTTATGGCTTTTGAAAATACCACACTTCTCCACCTCCTTAGCTGTCATTTAGTCAAGTCTTACAGATGAAGCATTTAAAATCTACAGTCATTGTTCATCCCCTCCTTCCAGCCCCTTTCTGCAGCACCCATTCGTGTTATTCTTTGGAACTGCTCTTCCTTTTATTTGTGTAGATTCAAAAGCAAAGGTCAGAGGGGCCTTTCAGGGCATGTCTACGCTGCATGCTTGCAGTGTTAATGCAGAAACTCTGAAGGAGTGCTGAATGAGCCGGTGTTGGCAGTGCAGTGGAGAGACACAAGTGTCATTTGGATGAAAGCATTCCATCTTGACTTGGTGGCTTCAAGATACGGAGATTCACCTTCTCTTTTTCTCTTTAATTTTGCTTCTGAGGTTCACCAATGCCCTGGCTGAAGTTTGTACCTTTAATTCCCCCTCATTCCCTTTGGCCTTTTCATTGCTGTGCACTTGTCCTGGTTTCCTTCTGGATTACCACCTAGTTAACTTTACCGGTTAAAGTGATGACATAGCAAAAATGGCAGGGCAGGGGATTCTGGGGTACAGTTTTCAGAACCATATAACTGGCTAAAAAGTTTGAAGTCCAACTTTTAAATATACTTAAAGGGTCTTGATTTGAAAGAAAGGGTGTTAGGAGCTGTCAGTCCCTGAAACTTTGGGTCTCAGCTTAGGGCTCTTCTACGTAAGAAGATTAATTCAGAGGAGATACAGATGTGACTTGCAGTGGACTGGCCGCTCATCACTAACTCTGCATTAAGAGTTAATTAACCTATTAAGAAACCTATTAAGGGGTTTTTGTCTCTCTGTCAAAAGTGATTTGCTCTTACCTAGGGCATAGAATGTCCATCGGGCTGGGCATCAAGAGAGGTGGCACTGCCTCTGGCTGTGACTTAAAGGTAGTGCCCCGGATGCGCACGGGAACGTGTCTGGCTGCACCAACTCATCTCCCTTGTGCTGCCAGCCTGTTCGCCCTCTGGGTGGGTGTCTGGGAAAGATGGGGGCTGGGAAGGCTTTCCTCAGCAGGGCTCCCCGCAGCAGGGAGGTTCCCTGAAAAGGCCTTGGCAGTGGGAAGAAAACAAGCTTCTCAAACACTTCTGAAGCGTGATTTGTCTGACCTAGTTTAGGTTCCTGGTTTAGGATGATCTGAATCACACCCTTGAAGTTCCCGTTTCTCTTCATTGTCACCAGAGTCCAGGGTGACACTCTTACGCTGGGATATGCACACTTGACTGGAGGAGTCCTATCTCTCACGGGCATCGTTGGGTGCAGTTGTGTGGGTTAGTAGGTGCCCACAAGCTCATGAAACACTAACTCCATCATGGAGATGAGCCCCCAGGAACGCCTGGCACCTGGGCAGAGGCTCTGAAGTCCTACAGACATACTCCAAAGTGACATTGCACTGCTCCTTAGTGCCCTGGCATGGTGGTGCCATCAGTGGTGTATGTCACACACTCCTCTTCCTCAAACTCAGCGCCCATCGCTTTCTGCTGCTCTGCTTCTTACCTGTCTTCTTTTACGATTGCATAGTTTGCTTTCTTATCTCTGCTTTCCTTTCCTGAAGCTGAATCTGATTTTCTTTTTTTAATCCTTTGGTCTACTGTGTCAGCTGGTGTTTGCAACTCTTCCCAGTTTAGTATCTTCTGTGAATGTCATTATCATATCATTATTTCCCTTTTCTCTCCTGTAAAACCAGGACTAACACTGATACCTCCTTGACCCTAAAATGTACTCCTCCTAAATTACACACAGATATAGGTAGCTAGCTAGATTCTCTTTGAAATGCTGTTTACTTGCCTTAAAAAAATGTGGGGTACTGAGAACTGCAATGATGTCATAGCAACTGAATATGATAATGTAGGAGTCTGCGCTGAGGGGTATTCCAGAAACTGTATCTATATCTGTATGCATTTATTTGTAAAGGCATGGATGCATGTGTGAAATTTTGGGTTAATAATGTATTTAGGTATATTTAAGGAGCAAAGGCCTTAGTAATAATGAAAGACTTTTTCTTTTATCTCTTTTTTTTTTTTTTGTGGGCAATTTTTCATTAAAAATATATCAGAAGTAACTCAGTGGTATGGCAGAGAAGTTGATGTGATGACATTAGCGCTAAAAAAGAGAACAGCATCTCACTCTGCATTCCAGCCATTGCAAATAAAATCAACTAAATTTGAATTTTGGTAGATGAAATCCTAAAAATCAGC
>VXBZ01012903.1:96029-128657 GCA_013399135.1 Heliornis fulica | reverse complement strand
TGGGTTTTTTCCCCCCCCCCCCTCCAACCCATGCTATAGTGAAAAATGCAATTAATTAATAACAAAAGCATTAGCCAGGGGAGGGGGAGAGTCACCCTCTTTGCGATACCCTTCATAGTACAACCAGTTAGACAACTGTGCACCAGCTGGTAAGGAGACAGAGGACCACGCCTCTGTTAGCTCCGGACTCGAACTCGGGTGGGATGAGAGACGATGACGGTGTGAACCTGTTGGAAACCAGTTCGTTCTCCTTACTGGTACCACCTGGCTTTTCCTGTCAGGCAATTCTGGATTATTTGGAGGATTTGGGTGGTGGCTAGTTTTCATTGCCTATTTTTATGTACCAAATGATAATGAAATTGAAACATAACCTGATTTGGTCATTTCCCCTGCTCACCCTTCCCCCTTTTATTTCCTGTAAAAGCCCAAACCTGCTCCTGATTAAGAGAGCTTATTTTGGCTGAACCTCATGGACTTCCTCGTGAGGATGCTGGATGTTGTAACTTTGAGGCAGGAACTGGCCCCTGCTATGTTTGTAAGGCATTTTGGAAAACTTCCCCATATTACGGAATTGCAGGTAGCGACAAAGAGCTGTGATGCTTGTTCCAAGCACGAAACTAAACTCAGGTGCAGCACCATACTGGTTACTTTTCTTTATATATAAATTAATGTATATAGCTCTTACAATATAGCACTGCAGTACTATGGAGCAATGTGAGTAGCTCCAGCTACTGCGTGGTACAGCACAGAGCTGAAAGGAAATCCAGGTTAAGGTGTGTTTCTGAATGAAAACGTGTCTGTTATCAAACGAAGGAGGAATTTTGTGGAATAATGGGGAGAGGCAGGTGAACGGGATAGAAAGAGACCCTGCGTCATCCTGGGGTTTTTTCCCCATACAGGTTTCTCAAATGCTTTGCAATTAATGATACATTCACTAAAATCTGGAGGGAGGTGGGGATGGCTGGNACATTTTAAAAACGAAGTAGGTATCTCTGGGATTCTTTGGAGTCAGAAGAGAGCTGTTGGGGGAGGAGGGGGGTGATTTTGCCCATGCCGTCACAGGTTGGGCATTAAAGCTCCTGAACAATACTCCGATGTATCTGCTCTTTACACCCCAGTGGATTTCCTCCTGTCGTTTTGTATTGGGCCGTATTGAGAGATGCACGGCATGCAGGTGTCTTGGCTGCACACAGCCCCCTCTTCCCACCCTGTGCATGAATCCACCGCATGGTACACACCCCTTTGCGCGTGCCTGTGCAGCACACATCACTCCGGCCGCTCGCATCGCTACTACACATACGTGCACAAGCACACACACGCGCTCGTTCGCACACGCTCTCCGATCCTCGTGAGCTGTACAGCCTGATTGTGCCTGCCTGTGGATAAACCCGGGCTCAGAGCCCGACTCCTGCCCCTATACCTGAACACACACTGCAATTGCCAAGCTGGCATCGTAGCAGTTTGCTCAGCAAGGCTGGTGACACACCAGAGGAAGCTTTAATTTGGAGAGGAAAACGAGCCCGGTTTTCAGCTTGTGCTCTTCCTCTGTCCCCACCCAGACGTTTCCCAGCTGGAAAAAGGTGGAAAGGGTTCTTCAGCACAGGCAGGAGTTTCCTTCCCAAAATAAAAAGAGCTCTCCTCAAATTATTTTTCAGGGGATGCCCCTGGTGTCCCGCCTTTCTGGCAGCTAAAGAGCAAAATGTTGAAATTGCAGGCTTGGGTGTGGAAGACATCTCTTCACATTTGTGTCTAGGTGTGCCTGTGCGTGTCTGTCCTCCCACCTCTCAAAGACAAGTATGCTCACACAGTTGTACCTTGCAGATCATTCTTTCTCGTGGATGCGATGCCAGCGTGAAGAGTGAAGTATCTGACTGACTGTGCCCGCCCATGAAAGATGTAGATAGCTCGGTGGTGTCGCTTCTGCCTACAGCTGATTGCAGCTCTGAATCTGTGCCCCCAAAATACTCAGCTCAAACGAGTCTGCGCCCACAAAATATTCAGCTAAAAGGGATCTCTGCCCACAAAACATTCAGCTGAAAGGTGGCATCACTGAAAGGCTGGGTCTGAAAAACCGAACTTAACCTTTACTGCCAGCAAGAGATGCAGTCAATAATAGAGCCAGATAGTCAGATAGGTGGCTAGAAATGTAAGTGTTGCATCCACCGCATACTGGAACAGATGGACGTTATGGGGGTATGTGCTCGGTATTGGATTGCATGAGTGATTAAACAATAACCCGCGAGCAGGTTTCCCACTTGTGGGTGAGATGAGTCTCATTCATCACCAGCCGTATCCGACGGCTTCCCTCCCGTTCTGTCCTCTCCTCCTCACCCCAGCGCTGGAGAGCCAGCGGCTGCAAAGGTTTAAACCTGCCACACCCATCAAATCAAAGGAGGGAGGGGGGAAGAGGCAGTCTGCATTTCTTTCCCCTTCCACACGAGCAGCATGAATAAACAGGGCTGTACCTCTGAAGATGCAGTTTAATGCAATTGGAGAAGGAGAAAGCATTAGGGAACTGTTCTAGCAATTACAGCCAGCCGGCGAGGTGTCTTGTCATTCCAGGAACTGCAGAGGTGTGCAAGGAAGGAGGAAATGGAGAAAATGAGGGAGAGAGAGAGAGAGAGAGGAAGATGCACACAGAGTTAAGGTTTTCTTGCACCAGGATATTCAAGCATCTTGGACCTCATTTCAGATAATTTATGCCACACAATCCAGATGCTTCCAAACTTGCAAAGCAAGGTCTTTCCTGTAGACATCACCGTGGAGAGAGGAGAAGGGGTATTTTAAAGGAAAGGTGTCCATCCGCTTTCCTCCCCTGGTGTAAATCACCTGAGACCATTGACTTCAGGACAGGGGCACTTCATCTGCACCTGGGGAGAGTCTGGTCTCTGCCTTTCTGAGGGACACGGAGCGGTTTCTGTGCTTCTTCCAATAAACAATTACTGCAGGGAAGTTTAATTACTCCAGGCCCTTACTATATCTCTTCCTGGGGTGATACCCCTGGGATTTCTCCTGAGAAGGGTGTCTCCAGAGGAACACCCCTCCCATCACCCTGTCCTCCTCCGCTGCCTTTGCTGACTATTAGAGACATTGATTTCTCCTAGTTCGCATAATGTAACTGTTCTTAATGGCACAGACAACCCCCTCCTAGGGAACTAATTGCAGGCAGAGTTTCAGCAGGGAGAAGGACAGTGGTAATGCTTGGTGGGAAAGAAACCGGTCTGCACTGACAGGGGGGTTGGACTAGGTGATGTTTTGAGGTCCCTTCCAACTCCTAACACTCTGTGATTCTGTGATTCTGTTGATCCAGATTGCCTATTGCCACTTGCTCCTGAATGAGAGCCCCAGCAAAACACATTCAGGCAGTACTCACCAGTACTACCGAGAGGGCTGCGCTCAATCTTTTATCTGCCTGTGCCTGGCTGACTGCACGTGTGCAGCGCGAGGAACTGGCATGTATTGACTGAGGGCTTGTCCTGGCCTAATGCTGAGTGTGTCTGAAGGTTCTCAGAGCTGTTCCTGCCTCAGGATAAGAAAATGGGCTGTAGCTCCAGTCTCTGACTGCACCTTGCTAAGAGGGCGGGCATCTCTTGGGGATGAAGGGTGAGATGGACCCCTCTTCCAGTCACGTGGCTTTGAGAAATTGCAAAGGGGTTTCATCTCGAGTCTGTTCTCCTTCCAGACCAGCTGTCATGGATTCTGTGATGCCATCCCAGCATCTAGTAGCCACCCAGCACAGACATTGTATTTCCCTCTCCCCGTTTCCCAGCGAGCAGGAATTCCCCGCTGCTGGCAGCTGTCAAGCTGCAAGGCCTTCTTGTGCAAGTAGAAAGGTGAACTAGGCCCTTTGCCCACTGCAAGATGAAAGCAGACTGACAGTCTTGCATGGTGTAAATCAAGGATACCTGCTTGGGTTTGCTGGCCTCATGCTGTGAGGCGTGTGCTCTCCTCAGTGTCTCGTCGTGCAGAGGACGTGGGGCGTGAGTGGGCTCTGGCTAGTCTGTACTGAGCACCCATGCACGTGTTGACAGGTAGAATGGCAGGCATAGCCTGAGGATTGCCTCTGCTCCTGGCACCAAGTACATACTGCCTGAGACCTGTGTGCACTCCCAGTAGACTGATGGAGTATTAATGACTATCCTTTGCTTGGTCTGTGTGTTGATGGCCCATGCATCCTTCCCTCTGCACAACTCTCCTGTTGTCCCCTCCTGCATGTAAATGATTTTCATCTCTTCTGTTGCTTTGGGTTCCCTCCCAAAGCGAGGGCTTTATTTGGACTGAGAATGAATGGTAGTTCTCATGACAGTTCCAGCCTAAAGACACATGGGGATGGGAAACCTTTTAATGGCAACTCTGTGTTGATGCCCTTTGGAAGTCACTTGGCAATTCCTGTGTTTGCTGTAAGTCTGACAAGTCCCAGTGATATATTTGGCAGCAGTCCATACCTGGCTGCATCTGAGTTTTGAAGGTCCAGTGTCCTGCTATAAGGCAAGAACCATAGTCCAGTAGCTCTACACAGGGAATGCTGGGCTGGTAAGAGGAGGTCGGTCATCCAGAAAGGCCCAGTGGAAGGTGGATACTCCTTGCTGGTGGAAATAACAGAATATTTTGCTATGGGAAGTCCAAAGTCAAAGTCTAGAATTCACCCACATTCATTTAATCTATAATTCCAGGATCCTCCTGAGCACACCGGGAGGTGACATGTAACCTCAGAGCTCTGATGGCCTCATGTGGAGAAGGTGTTTATATTTCCTTAGGGCTCTCTCTATCACCCGCTGAGTGTGTATGTAATACTCCATGGCTTTTCATGGTTGCAAGCACCACAGGCCAGTAGTTAGGATCTAGGAATTGGTTTTGGCAGAGCTGGTTTTTCTTCCTAGCAGTGCTATTAACCTGCTTTCTGATTTGATCTAAGCACAGTTTCTCTGGCTGTCATGGCCATCTCTGTAAGATGCTTCTTTAATTTGGAAACTAAATAATTGGGAGTGGGTGGGGAAAGGATCAAGATGCCCTCAGGTGAGAGGTGGTTTAGACAGGCAAAGCATTGCTTTATGCATCCTCAGTCACCCCTCCAGTGCTGGGATGTTTATTAGCTACTTGAGTTCCTTTAACACAAACCATTGATTTTCTTCCCAGACCCAGTCTTTATTACTATGGGCCAAATCCTGGGAGTAGGGCTGCAACTTATTTTTCTCCCTGCTATTAACCAGCATAGCAGCCTACAATATGTGTACAGGGTGGAGGATCAGTGTAATGAAAATAGTTATTTGTTTTTAATACAGCAAAAGGAATTTGTGCTTTTGGAGTTACACTGATCCTGCTGTCTCTGCCTGTTACTCATTTGGTCTCCTTTCCCCATCTGTTCTGCTCCTGCCTTCCTTTTTGCTCCCTTGACCATGCAGTCCTCCTGCTGCTCCTTCTCTCCTCCAGCTGGGTACCAGCCCTCCATTAGGCTGTGTCTGCTTCCTGGGGGCTCCCACTGCAGCATCAGCCACCGGGGTCTCATTCCCTTCATCCTTCCTGGCACTGGTGTCAGAAGGGAAACTGGTTAAAGGGAAAGCAATGTGGGCTCTTCCTTTGCACTTCCAGTTGCTTTTGCAGCTTCCCTGGTTCTCCTCCCACGGGGCAGCTGTCACAGCTACTGCAGATGAGCACCTATAGACAGAGAGAGCAAAGTGGTGCATCTTCCCCCATCTCATTGCTGTCAGCAGAGGTAAAGGGTTCCCACCCCCAGCAAGTGGCTGGGGAATGGTATGGCTGCCAAAGGAGCAAAGCATCCAGTACAAACCAGTATCACCACTCCTGCTTTTGTGAGGGTTCACACCTCTTCTGGGCTTGTCCCTTGACTACTGATGCCACTGTTGGGTGGCAGGCTGTGCTCCAGCTGCCTTCATGGCCCAAAAGAGGATGTCCTGAGCCTGCCTTCCTCCACCAGGGTTGGTTGGCCTTGATGCCTTGAAAAGGAAGCCAGAATGTACTTATATTCTTTTAAATTATAACTAAAAATGTCAGTCCCATTCATTACTCATCTTCTGAAGTTTCTTGAATTAATTCCAACTATAATCACAGTATATCTCTATTTATAGAAAGCTGGGACATCTCACAATATTTAAACACTATCTCTGCAGAAGACACCTTTCTGTAAGGGCTGGTGATTAGTAATGCTAATAGGGTGTAAAATAATCCTACTTGCTTGTTTTCAATGCCCCTAAAATTTAGGGGTGAAGGGGAGTGTGTTTGGATATGAAGCTGGTTTTATTCCACTTTTCTCATAATTGCTTAGGAGTGAAACTGGTCTCAGGAACTCTGTGTTTTTCTTATGAATCGGGCTGATTTCCAGTAATCAGTGATGTCCAGAACCATTTACAGTTTCGATTGCTCTTATAATTGCTAAGACTATTATCAGTTGGTGTCCAGTTCATCCGACTACTGAATGGAGTTTAGTCCATTAATTTTATTAATAGTATCCAATGAGCATATAAATCTGCACTGTTAAGTACTCAAGAGCAGGCAGGTTGGGGCAGCATGGTACCATGCTACGCTCTTTTGCACAAGATGCCAGTCATTTATATCAGTTTAAATTGAAACCAGCGGGATGTAAACCACAATGGTTTTGAACTGACCATTGTTCTCCTGGTATCGTTCCTTCTGTCTGCCCACAGCTTTAGGAGTAACTCATTCAGTGGTGGCTTTATAAATAATTCAACAAAAAAATCACCCAGGTTTGGAAGGATAGACATAAAGAAACAAGTATCGCTTGCTGATTTGCTGACAGTAAAATTTGCAGCCATTTAGTTTTGTGTAAGAGTGAAGTCTGCTGCTAGAAATCACCTGCTGAGAAAAATGAGAGCAGGGCATCACCTGCTCGACTGTGCCCGAGAAGCGTGGTGCAGCTGGGGGCTGGTGCTGGATCCACGGTGAACTGGAACAATGGGGAACTGCAGCAGAGGGGCTTTTAGAAGCTGGACCGGTGGTTCATCCTCAGCGGGGATACTTCACTGTAGATTGGAGAGCTGCTCTGAAATGGCACTTGTGTTCCTCAGAACTGGGGCACTTCTCTTAGAGTCAAGATTGTAGTCAGGCCAGCAGCTTGCAAAGGCCTGGATTGCACAGGCTGAGCTGGAATCTGTCAGAGTGGAGACATTGCTGGATCAAAGATCAAAAATGTGGTTTTAACTCTTCCTCGTGTTTGCATTTCCAGTGGAAGACACAGGATTTTGAGGACAGACACCTGCAACACAAAATTGATGTTTAATGTAAATCATTAAAATTGCAGTCAAAAGCAGGATAAGAGTGCAACCAGTCCCACATAAAGCATAGGATCTGGCAAAGGGCCTTTCCTTTTGTATTCTGAATTCCAGTCAGAATGCCAGCTAAAAGAGATTAAGCCCTAAGGAAAGGACAAATACAGCAAGTAAAAAAGATCTACCCACACCCCCCTCCCCAAAATAACTGAAGAACTGAAGCTAACTGAAACCTCCATGAAGTGACCAGAAGTTGGGTGAATTCCAGAGGACAGTTAGAAATGTTAATATGTTAATCAATACCTAAAGGTTCCTCTTATATGGTACTAATAGATATGCAGCTAAAAGAACTCTCCATTATGATACCAGAGTGCAAGACTCTCTGGAAGACAAAAGAATTGACAAATCAGTGAAAACTGAGTCCTGCTGGCTTATAGGAACTTTTAGTAAATCTTCCTTAAAGTTCAATTAATTCTTCCTTATGTTCTTAATTTTCTTCTTTTTAGTCACACGATTCAACAATTCAGGAAGAGATACGATAAGACAGTGCCTTATTTTGTAGCATTACATTACTTTTTAATTAGGGTGTGGCTGACAAGAGGAGTCTGAAATGTATCACAGTATTTTATCACTGTTCTGGACTGAGAAATAAGGGATTGATGGAAGTTGAACTGCTCTCTGAGAAGCGTCTGTCATAGGCTGTAGAACTTCAGAGCGAGCTTCCTTTCTAACTCTGGAGGTGCCTGAAGTCCTAAGATGATTATACTTTCACTTGTAAAGTCTCCTAAACATTCACAGGCTGCTTACTGGTATGCCCAGATTATCCTTAGTTTTATAAGCAATAATCAGCTTGATACCTCCTTAACACCTAAGCTACCTTGGGATCTACAAAACAAATAGTCTTTGTGTTGCTCTCCCTGCACAACCAAAACGGGTTTGTCAGAGGACACAGGTCAGGTGTCTGCATCCAAGATGAGTTTGCTCTACCTCCCTTTTATTCAGAAATACTTTGATGATTAGAGCATTTATCCAAAGATGTGGTGAATATACCACCTCTGCCTGAGTAGATGGGCACTGCCACCTTCTACAAGAATGTGCTGGCTGTAGAGTGCACTGGGACTGGTGGTTCCTGGAGAAGCTGATCTATTTTGATCAGACAAATAAAATATTAATTGGGCCAGAGTAAGAGAGTGGAAGAATATCATCCTTACTCTTTACCTGAGTGTCTGCCATATTCATGGAGGCGAGAGAAGACTTTTGGTTAACACCTTACGTCATACATTGTCAATTTTATGTGTGTCTAATAACATGGCCAACTGCAAGTTGGTGACTAAAGCAATAACTAGCAGCCACAAAGGAGGAAGATTGGGATCTAGGCAAAGGGCAGAACAGATCAGGATGTAGTGATGGTTGTTTCAAATCATCCTAGTTTATTTACAAAGCAGATGGAAGCAATCTCTGAACCATGAGCTTCAGATGCTTTGAAGACATGTGAGGGCTGGATGAGGTGTCAGAAGGCTGAAAAAGAGCAAGGAGAAGACAAGAAATTACAGAGTACTCGGTTTAACTTCATTCCTGGGTAAAAAAAAAAAAAAGGTGGAAATAATCAAATAAAGGAGATCATTAGGAGCCAGCACAGATCTGTCAAGAACAGATCATGCCAAACTAATTTAGCTTTCTTCTCTAACAAGCCTTGTGGATACAGGGGAAGTAGTTGTCATACCTTGTCATTTGTAGGGATTTTGACATAATCTCACAGGCTTTTATCATAACTGAAGCAAAGAAACATGGTCCAAAGGAAAATATTACAGCAGGGATGCAAAATTGGTGTAGATAATCCCACTCACTGAGCAATTCTCATGGATTTCCTGTCAAAACATAAGACTGTGTCGAGCATGTTGCCACAAGCTTGAGCTGTGTCCTGTTTTGTGCTTCATGTTTTCATTAAATACATTGTACATTATGTTTTAATTTCAACCTGGAGGACTGTCTAGAGGAAGGGTTAGTTGTTTTGGGCTGTTTTTTTAAATGTGCAGATGGCAGGAACCAGGTATTGACTGGCGGAAATTACTAGAATTCAAGACAAGCTTGTCAAACCAAGGCCCTGGTCTGAAGAGCATCAGAGGGAATGTAAAGTGTTCTCTATGGGACTGGCTAATAAATTGCAGCCAGCTGCCCATGGGATCCACCAGGGCAGCTAGCTATCCTTCAGGAGGGGAGGTCTCCAGAGGACCCAAAGTTCAATACTGAGCATGTCATTCTGTAGTCAAAAAGGAAGACATCATCTTACCAGGTTGTGCAAATGGAAGTACAGGCTGTGAGATACATCTAATAGGCCTTCACCTCTGATCAGCACATTAAATCTCAGTTGAAATCTCATGCTGTTGTCTTGTACTGCACTCTAAAAAGCGTGGTCCAGTGAGAGAGTGCAGACTGGGATGGTGACAATCGCTGGAGGTCAAGAGCAATGTAATCCATGAGGAAAGGCTGAAATAATTTAGGGTTGTTTAACCTAAAGGAGTAAGGCTGAGAGGGGTAAGGATGCTAGTCTTGTGAGTGCAAGAAAATGGGCATAATCTGTTCTCCTTGACTCGGGTGGATAGTACAAGGAGTAATGGTCTTTCATGGGCTGTCAGACTGATACACACAAGACTGTAGGAGGAGTCTAAAAGGATTGTGGAGCACTGGAACAGACTGATTCAGAAAACTATGGCAGCTCCAATCACTGAAGGGTTGTAGGAGGTACTTCTAGACCAGAGGATGGACTAAATGGTCTCTTGTGCTCTCTCAAAACTATTTTGTATCATTAGTATCAGTTATTCACTGAAACAGGAACTGGACCTGATCTATCCTCCACCAGAAGAGTGCTTAACCTATGTACTATAAAGCTATATTAGCTTCTGTGCTGTGTCTCTGACCTCATGCTTATTTAGTTCTTCCATGTAAAAAAAGCCTCCAAGCTTAGGCAGGAAAAGCTGGGAGCAGCTGACTCTAAACAGTCTTCTGTAGCAGGAAGGCAAGACTTGAGATCTTTACAGGTACAGTAGGCAGTTGAACCAACATCTCCCATCATTTAGGGAAGCTAGTCTCTCCACTGAGACCCTAAATAAACACTGATCTCTCCATGCTGTCAGAGATGACTAGAGTTGTCTGCTCCTGGGCAGGGGTTCAGGGCTTGGAATCCAAAACACAGGATGCCTCCCAGATAACCTGAGAAAGACCCCTAAACCCAGACAGTTAAGGTGTCACTCTTGAATCTGCCTATAGCAAATCCTGTTGAAAGAGGCATTTATTTGGTGTATTATGATACTGAGATACCTAGTTCTCCACACATTTTCCAGTGGACATAAGACTATGGTTTCTGCAAGGTACCCCACCTTCTTCCTAGACTTAACTACAATATCTGACTTCTGAACATGGACATTTGCTGGAACTTCACACTGAGGTTCCCTTTTCATCATCCTCTGGAGAGAACTGTTGCGAGGGATTTATCAGTTGGTGGCTTCTTCTACCTGCCTGATAAGAATTGTCTCAAAACATTTATATGGCAGTCACTCAGAAATTCCCACTGGAGTGCAGTACCCCTACTAGCACTCACCTTCAGCGCTTAATCCCCTCGGCTCCCATGATGATGTGTCCCAGCAGTTGCTGGGAATACCGAATAAAACATGCTGAGATATAATATTCCCCTTCAGTGGATATATTCTCATGCACCAGAAGAGCTACTGCTTCCTGAGAATATAGAAGAACTAAAGCTGACCTGTGGTATCTTCCATTATCACGTGCTGAGCCCATACAACCCTCAGAAAGATAACCTTTCTGTGGTTATACCCAAGCCTTTACACAACACAAGAGGGGGAACAAGACACCCTGCCTATAGTCAGGATTACTCAACTTTTGGGGAATGAGATAAATTGTACCAGTCTAAGATAATCATTTTAACTACATCAAATTTTGCTGAGCTTTCCCTGTTTGGATAAGAATTTTCTTGGTAGGGGTCTTCTTCTAATAGATTCTGTGGGTTTTTTAAAAAATTTGTTACTTGGCTGTATCTGTTGAGATTAGAGGAATAAAGCTTCAAAAGTGTAAAGAGCTTTGCAACCATTTAATAAACAACAGTTGCACCTATATAAGGAAAGAGAATGCCATTGTGATTTCAAACTATGAAATTTCCTATTTTCTCCCTTTTTAGGTTACATTTTTAAAATAGGATATCAAACCCTTTTGTTAGGCAGACATTGAGTTTTCAAAGTCAAACACTTAGAATACAGAGAATTAATTAAAAGGGTTGCCTATCCATCTTTAATTTGTCTTCCCTCATGTATAGGCATAATGGTATGGTCAATAGGATCCCTGTCTCATTCAGTGCACAGAATTCAATATGCTTAGGGACTGAATGAGTTTTGCCATAAACGAAGGTGTTTTCTATAGGTCTCCTGTTTCATTTACTGCCAGTGATGAAGGTTATGTATTGAATTGGGCAGGGGGCTGTTCAAGAGCAGAAGAATGGTCTCATGTTTTGGCAACTGAATAGCACCCTGAAGAATTAGTCTTTTTCGTGCCTCTTGCCACGAGTTCCTATGTGATATGAAAAAGCCAACTAAATGAGGTTTTCCATGGGTGGCCACTAATTGGTGTATTCTCATTTTCCAGTTTCTCAGTCTGAGACACCTGGGGTCTGACTTGCAGAGCCCAGTATTGTATGGAGTTCTGCTCTCAGCATGCAGAGAGCTGGGGAAATGCTTATCCAGGGCATTGCAAATTAGGGACCCAAAATTAGGGGGTGCTCTGGCCATTTTAACCTTAGCCTTTTTGTGTCTGATTTCACCATCTGTAAAATAGAGATAACATCCCCACCTCCCTGCCTGGGAGAACATCCATTAAGGCTCATGAAGCACTGAGATATTGTGGTGAAACAGCACCATGGAAAAGGATGGTGAGGAAATCAGTATTGTGCTTTCAGTGATGGGTGTGAATGATGTGTGGCAAATAAGGCACTTTGCCGTGCCTGAAATTAGGATAGCAGGAAATACTGAATCTCTACCCACTCACAGTGAGCTCTGTCTATCCTTTGTAGCTGCTGGGGTGAGGGAGACTGGCCAAAAAAATATAATAAATAGGTATGATAAAGACAATTGTAAGGCATATCCACAAGGGAGCCAAAGCCACGTTCGAGAGGTAGTCTCCATTTTACATTTTCTGCCTCAGCCTTTACCATGAGACCAGGAAGATGCCTGTAAGACAGTCTTTTTATGTAATATATGAGTCACTCTGCTTTGTACTTGTGCCTGTGAATGGTGGGTTGCAAAATAATTGGGTGAAAATGGTCCAAATGTGTTATCACTGAAACTAGTACTACACTTTCCACTGGTGTTGGAAGACGTCAGTTTAGATCATTAACAATCCAAGCCTGGACCGCTCTTGCTATCACTCCCTTTGTATGTGGGGAAACTGAGGCACAGCAAAATGTGGAATTACTGCAGTGGTCATTCTGCCTGTTTTCTCTATGCCCAACCAGAAGTTTTTAAACTGGTATTCACATGCTTTGCATGAGTTAATCTAGAAATGACAGAAGAAGTATGGGTTTGTTCCTCTCTTCTCTCCCTCCCTTCTCCTCACCTGGAAGAAATAGCTTGAGTAATGCAAATGATTTGTTTGCTTTGCCAGTTGCTTTATATTTGTGTGTGTGTAAGCAGGGCATGAATCTGCCTAGCCCATGGGAGGTTCTCCTGAGGAAAGGCTGAGCCAGAGAGTTGAGGAAGCAAACAGGTCTATGGTATCATGGGTCCTCTGTCCTTACCTTGTTGCTGCTCTCATGAAGTTGAGGCTCTTGATTGCTGCCCTGGAATATCTCCAGGTGGGGAGATTGTGCTTACACTAGGAGAGGCAGTCTGACTGGAAAAGAAACTCCAAACCAGGATGGGCTTTAGAAAGAGGTCAGAGTCTTCAAAGTGATCTTAGCAGGGTCCCTGAGAAGATGCAAGTACGTAAAAAGGAAAACAATTTTCTGGTCAATCACAGGTGGGAGTTTTCCTACCATTACTACATATGTTGCAGCTTGAACTGATATGTTGTCTCCCAGGCCTCTGTGTCCATGAATTATCTCCAGAATAAAGTTTACTTCTCCCAGGGTGCCACAAAGCAGCCTAACATGCTCGTAGGAGAGTTTTTCTTAGCAGAGATTGAAATGGAAATGCAGAAATCCTAGTATGGAAATTGAGAAGTTCTGAGATGTACTGGCATGGCATGACTTTGTAAACCCACCAAATCTCATCACTGGTTATGGTTTGAAGCCTACATCTTATTGAGGATACCCTGTCTCCTATTTGGAGGACCTTCTGCTGAGATTGACCTTCATGGCAGCTAAAGAGACCCTCCTCCCGCTCTTCTGGAGTTAAACCTCTGGCTAAAGGACTGTTGAAGGTTTGATGGTCACAGCTCAGTGATGCAGAGAGGCACTTTGTGGAGGCAGTGTAGGTAGCCAAAAGAGAAGGTCCTATTGGCAGGTCTGTAGGAAGGACACAATCTGCCTGACATTTAAGAATGGAAGCAGAGAGGCTGCAGTGTAGGTAAAAAAGAGACCTTGCCAAAGTGATGGTGTGGTTGCCTCTCTGGGCCAAAGATGATGCACATTTGCAAAGAAGGTATTGGAGATGTAGGTCTTGTGGTAGCATTTGTGAGGTGGTGAGGAAAGTCCCTACTGCTCCCAAATCAGATGGGGTTTCAGCCTCCCCTGGGGTAACCCCCTGCTTCTGACTTTGTCACAGAGGTGTGTGCTGCTCCGGCACAGAGATGAAGGGGCAGGCAGAGAAGGCACCGGCCTAGGCCAGGAGGTCATTTTAGTGGAAGCACATACAATCAGGTGGCTCCACTGGCTTCTTCTTCCCATAGAAGGAGAAGTGCTGACCACAGCAGGCAATAATGCAACCTCTAAGCACCCACTCCAGAAATGAAGGTGCCTTTCTTACCAAGCAAAGACCACCCTTCCTGTCTGACAAAGTGGCCTCAGTGGTAGGGCTTGCTTTCTTCCCTTCCTCCTCTGTGGTCTGGCCTGTCCCTGCAGAGAGCAAAATGTGCCCCTAGTTCTGCCTCCTTACACCCAGCCCCATTCAGCTCCATCTCTCACATATGATTTATTGCATCTCAGCTCCACACAGTATGGTATCATCGATGCTGATATCTCCAACCTGTAATTTTTCAGCTTCTCTCTTGGGTACTTGCCTCTAAGCTTTCCCTGCTGTCAGGCACAGCACACGACAGAGTATGCTGAGTACCTCTGAGAGGGCACCATACAGAGCGATTCAGGGGTTTGGACATTTGTGAAAACCCTCAGCAGCCCAGAAATGCCTGGAGAAGCTCATCAGAATCGGAGATGGGCACCATTGGGTTGTTTCTTTTTTCATTTAAAAAAACCCACAAGTTCCAAGTACTGTGGTGTAAACAGGAGGTCAGTTTGCTGCCGGTGGCAGTGAAATAGCACTCAGGAAAATGCTGAAGAGGGTTTCTGTCATTCCTTTTGCTCCACTTTTATCAACACCCCGTGCTTCTACCCTGCAGCACCCCTGCCATTCCAGCTCTGATGTTGCAGGGTAGCCACCGAGTTGCTGAAAACCAGGCAAGGGTATAACTGATCCTTTGAACAAAGTAATTCTCTGTTCAGTAGCTTTTTGTACATATTAAATGATTAAATCTTTAAGGGGCTTTTCCCCGATGCTCTAATTGCGCACTCATTAATTTGCCAGATAAGACTTACTTTCTATTAATATATTTTTTGCTAAGAAAAACTGATTATTCTGCCTCACCGAATTCAAAGATGGCCAACCTGTGGCTTTTAAGCCACAGGCAGGTTTTGAGTGATGAAGTATGACTCCCACAAGGAAGATACATCATATTACTGACAGCACGCTGCTGATGTTAGGACTATTTCTTTATCAGTACCTCCATGTGAGAAGAAGTTCTCAGGGGCTTCTGAGGCCAACAGCTGCCTGTCAGTTCTGAGACTCAGATGGGCACCCCCATCCCATCTTGGTTGCTGGGACCCCAGGGAGATATTGCTGTTTTATGTCTGGGAGCTACTTGTCGAAGAATCCCTCACCTTGCCTAAGGTATCAAGTAGGGGTTTGACACCTCTTGGACCTTGGAAGGTTGTGGTTTTGTTTAAATGCTCATGAGGCCAAGAGTCTGAGCTCCTGTGATTAGTTAATTGCATTTTAGAAAATGAAATCTGGGTAAAAGTTGGATTATCCTTCATTACTAGGAGTGGAAATAGTTTTAGGAAGGGAAATATACAGGAGTATATTTAGGAAATATTTAGGAGTGGAGATAGATTTAGGCTTCAGCTGCAACATGAGCTAGTTTATGTGTGAAAAAGACCACAGAGAGACTATGTTAGAAAGTTATTAAGGCTGCTAAGTCAAGCATTAAAAAATTAGCCTGTATTGGAAATGCAGTTTCCTGTGCAACCTCAGCATGGTCTCCTCTTGTGAATGGGTTTCAGTATGCTTCTAGTGACAGAAATACATCTTAATCTCCTTTCCAGGATTCCTACCACATTCAGGTCACAGAATGGACAGTGCTCACTTAATGAGCAGTTATTCAATATTTTTTTCTGTCATAATAAGTCAGCGTGTGACCCCGCAGCTTTGCTCAATAAATACTACTCAAACTCTGCTCTGAAATCAGAAATACTAATTTTCTCCTGGGCTCCCTTGTGATTCTGAGCACATCCCTAAGAGTACATAGTAAATCTTTGCAAAAGCCATGTGAGATACCTGGGTATTTTCACTCCATTTTTGCAAATGGACAACTGAGACACAGAGAGTTTGGTCAGCAGGGCTCCCCAGTTTTCTTTGCTGAGAAACAGAGGACCTGACTTGTATGAGTAGTTTTTACTTCAGTTGCACCTATCTGGAAACATCTCACCCTGCTGTCAGCTGAAGCCCCGAGTGCCCAGCTCTGCTGCCTGAAGCCAGCTACTGGGAGACACAGAGCATGCCACTGGGAGTCACCCTGTGACACGCATGGGCCAGGGTAACAGGGGCATTCAGGCACAGAGGTAGAGCATGGCTGTTCACTGCCCTAACCCTGAGGTGCTCTGCTCCCCTTTGCCATGCCTCTGTCTCCTGCATTTTAACTTTCTGACTTCTAACTGCAAAAAGTAGGACCAGGGTTTTAGTGTAATCCCTTTATACCCCTGAGTTTCCTAAGCTTCAAATATCCAGATTTCCTACTAACTCTTTAAGTCTTCTCTAAGCTCCTTTGTTTTACTTTGCAATCTTTCAGCAGATATTTACAAGCCTAGTTCCACACAAGTGGCAGAGTGGCATCAGGTAATTTACAGAACTGTCCTAACAAATAAGATTTATGCAGGCAGAGCCTAGCAGGATTTTCAAAGAGCCTTGGTGCCTAATTCGCTCTCCTTTCAACAGGATTAAGGCAAGCAGGCATTTGTCAAGATCCCACCACTCTTCTTTTACCTGGTTCCTTAATTCTTCTTTAAATCAAATTGATGTTGACCCACTTGAGCTAACACATAGGAATGTGTACTAAAACGTTAATAACTCATGGATGTTTGTAAAGTGCTGTGAAAGTACAATCTGGAAGGCAGACATCTTGAGGAAGGGTGTGTGTGTTAAATTTTCTTCAGACATCAATATAATTCCTTCAAAATACATGTGGAAACTTTTTTCTTCTTCTTTGCACTGAGATCGAATTAGTTACCTGAAAGTCCCAGAAGATGCTTCAATCCCATGCTGAGTACTCTCAGATATTACTGAGGATTAGGCAGATCTCAAAATCTCTAGTTAGTGACTGGTTTGGGAGTGTTCAGAAAGTGCTTGTGCATTTGTAACTCATTCTTTCTGGAAGGGATCAAATGAGTCTTGTTCAATTAAATCTGCTGGAAATTATTCTGTAGCTAGGCTTCATTTCTGATTTTGTTCCATCAGGATTTAGTGAATTGGTTATGCAAACTGACTTGAGGCAGTGGATTTCTTGCAAATTACTCACTCCACTATGTTTATATATATGTGTGTGTGTGTGACATACGGTTTTGTGACAGTTATAAAATATGTTTTTTTCTCTCTGGGAAGGAGGAAAAAGGAAGAGGTACTGGGGGACAAAAACAAACAAACAAACAAACAAACAAAAAGTCACACACCTGAGCTAAAATTTTAGCCAGGTAATCATTCACTATAATGGAATTCGCATGATTTGTGTCTATTTTCTGACTGGGAGGCACATTCATCTGAAAAGTAGAGTACAACTAATGACATAACCTGGCCACATAACACAGACTTTTGCATACCATAATCTTTGCTTCATTTGAGCAGACCCACAGTTGGCTGAAGTCCAGAGATGTGATTTACAAAGAACTTAGTTATTGTTATTGGATCAATAAATTGGACAGGCAAGAACCAGCCTTGTCCTGTGACTTCCCGAAGAAGAAGTAATTATTTTATTAATAATTTTGTCATTAAATTATTCCATATTTTAGATGGTGCTAGGAGAATGCAAGCTGTTTCTTAAGTACCTCGGTTGGTTTTCCTTTGTAAGGCAGCATGCTGCCTCTGCTCTGTTTAGCACACTCCCATTGTCTTGACTCCTGTTTCTTGTTTCATCACTTCTTTTCCTGGCTCCACAAAGGAGATATATCCTAAGGATGTAGAAATAATTGTCATCATCATAAATCCTCATGCATTTGGCTCTTAGAACAGTGACAGTGGACACCTCTTCCTTCAACTGGAAGCTCACCATCAGAACTATTGGAAGCTCTCGGGGAAGCTCTGAAAAGTGTTTGACATCCTTCCACTCCATCTTACTTGTCCTAGCCTGCTCCAACTTCCCAACTTCTAGACATCCTCAGAAAGCCTAAATGTGCTGAACAGCATTTGGGAGAGGCTGACAGGAATTGGAGCAGTCAGACTCAGGACTCTGTTTAACAATCTGTGGGGATTGCTGCCTCTCTATAGGACACTAGATCGTTCATAAGTTCCCCTAAGGGTTTTTTTTTAATTTTTTTTCTTTTTCTTTCCTACATACTTAACTATTTTCAGCACCATCTATGTTCGTGGCTGCAGCTTTTCCTACTGCCTTTGGGAGTCTGATCCACATATTGATTTATTTTTAGCTATACTGCTAATTATTATTTTTGTGAGTATAGTCTTTCATTATTCATTAGTGCTGGGAAGACATTTTAGTCATTTCTCAGTAGAACAAATGTAAATTTGGGAACCAAAGTATGATCTCTGAGGAGGACTTAAGAGGGCTAGGGAAAATGATGTGGCAAAGAAGGATGGTAAGACAGGTGAGAGCTATTGATATATGAAGGAGAGTGACTAAGAAAGCAGGAACAAGCTATTGTTAACATGGACCAGATGCAGGGGGCTGACTGAAACTCTGAGAGAAATTCTTCAGTTCACCAAAGGAATAAACTGCCAGGAAAACCCATGAAATCATCTTGGGGGGAAATATCAAAAAGCACTGCTCTTACAGGGTTTGTTAAAGGTTAAGAAAATCAGCCCCACTCCAGTGCATGGGGGAGGGGACACACTAGAGGACTTCTCATTATTTGTTCTTCAGTATGTGACAAAGCTGTGTGGTGTGAACTGGCTGTTATTAACAGAGGAGGGAACACTGCACATCTTCTGGTGCCAGATCATCTGCACTTACTTCCCAGTCCTTTCTGTCAGGCTTTGCACGGGATCCCTGGGGAAGAAGGTTCCTATCCCAGAAACTCACAAGCCCTTCTGAAGGATGAAAACCCTCTTTCTGTGTCACATCTGCTTTTTGCACCCTACCAGCCCAGCCATCCCCTTGTCCTCACGGTAAAGACAATCTCTGGGTCCTTCAAGCCCAAATGGGTATGAAGAGGTTTCTTCTCAGCCATGGGGGCAGCTGAGTGAAGCCTTCCACAGGGAAGGTTCCAGTGGTGCCTGGATGTACAGTACAGTTGTGCTGCAGATGCACCAGGGACTGATTTGAACTGTGTGCCTGGGGAAAACGCATCACAATGCACGGTGCTTTGAGGCTACTGCCATGCTTCCTGACTGAAGAGTGGAAAAAAGCCAAAGGACTTTAGGACCCAGATGTTTAAAGCTTAATGAAGCCCTTTTTTGATAATAACTTAAAGATGGGAAGCACAGGCAGTGAAAAAAATAGAAGGAAAGAAAGAACAGCTCTCCTACAGCAGGAAGCACAAGAGAAGCTCTGGGTGACTACTTAAATGTGACTGTGATATTCCAGCCCTTCTAAGTAGCAAATTCAAACACTTGTGGCTTTTTTCCTTGGCACATCTATTCAACATGTTCCCTTTGGCTGGAGGTCTTTACAGGACTAACATAACAGCATCCACAAAGGGATCTATCGCAGCATGCACCGCAGGCTTGCCTCTCCCCTCCCCCTTTTACAATAGGGCTGTATACAGTAGAGGAGCAAAGTGGGAAACAAAATGGCTCAAAGCCACATGTGCATTTCCCATAGCTCAGTGCCAGTCTCTAGAATAAGTGATTAAGCCCTGAGGCTACTAAGCCTCCAAGGGATCTTTCCAATCAAAGCTATGTCTGTGCTCTGGTGACAGCCCTACCTGAAAGACAGGAGAGGGGTATGGCACAGCAGCACACCTTCAGTGCCATGCCACTCAGGAGTGACAGCTGCAGTCACAGGCCCCTCAGTTTTATGGACCTTGGAAGGCACTGAAGTTACACAAACTGAGCGTGGTCTCAGGCAGTCAAGCCCAGGTTCTTGGGTGAAAGACACTGTGCCATACAGGTCCCCTGTGGACAACTTTTCAGGTTCTGACACATGCTTTTGCCTCCACTCAGGATGGTCTCATCCTGCACTGACAGGAGGAAATCCATAAGAGTACAGCTGAGATGTTACACAGTGCTTTACCCTTCTACACCACCGTGGGCTTGAGGCTCTTGCAACACTGCAAACACGAATTCAATAAGGTTCAGAGTCCTGCTGGAGCACAACGTCTCCTCTCCCAGGTTATTTGGAGCACCAGAGGTCTTGTAAAAATTACCCCTAGTTAAATGTCATTGAAATCAGTGAAATGAGACTCCAGTTTCACCATCTGGCAATGCATTTGGCATTGACTTCCAGTAAGATTTCAATACAACTGTTCATTAATAAGCTGTGCAAACTTTGGTCTAGGAGGAGTATAGGGAACTGGTCTAGCTCTTTTCATGCTTGGCTGTAAGTCAGCAGTATCTAAGAGCTCATAGTGGGACTGTGGGGCCAGTGACCTCTCTCCTGTATGTGGTACCTTAAGAGCAGGTTTAACTCTTCCTGGTCCCACCTGAACTAGTGGCCAAGGAGGGAGGAGGTATAGGGTCTCTCTCCTTCTTTCTCTGCTTGTATTTTAAACACAAAAGGAATGAGAAAAAATACATAGGCAAAGAGTGATTTCACAAAGGTTTTCTATAAGGTAAGGACAATCTCTGGGTCAGTCAAGCCCAAATGGGTATGAAGATCCACATCACAGATGAATAAACTGAGCTTCCATGACAATCAGAGCCATCACTCAGCACCACCATTCTCTGAATCCAGTGGCACAGCTGGCACCCTGTGCTAGTGCAGCTGGGGGTCAAGCTGTTCCCAGGGTCAAGCAATCCCATGAAGCAAGAAGGAGAGCTAGCAGAGCCCATCCTGGCTGGTAAGGAGAGGCCATGCCACAGAGGCACACTGAACCCAGCACAACCAGAAGCTCAGAAAAAGCCAGATGCCCCAGTGTGGAGATGGACTCTATACCAATAGATAGAAACCTTTGCTATGGATTCCTCCTCTTTGGGGTTACAAGATCCTGGTATATACACCATTGAGCTCTGCAGTGGGCATGTGGGACTGGTCTATCTGGAACAAAAGCTGAATAGGTTATAAGAGACGGTATCTTAGACAGAGCTGGCTTAGAACTGGTTTATTAAATTACATAGACCTGCAGATCTGGTTACTTGGGTTTTGCTGGGGAAAGCTCTGGTGAACCAAAAGATGGTACTCTGCTCCTTGGAGAATGGGCAAGCTATTGTCTAAAGGGGTTGCTGAGGGTTAGGCTCTGTTGCAGGAGATTGGAAAAACAAAAGACAACGGTCTGACCTGAAGGATAATGAACAGTAAGAAAGGTAGTAATGACTTTACTGTCCTTCCCAGATCTTGGTTGCCTTCTTTAGGTCACCCTGTCATTTCATGTGGGATGTAGACCTCTGACCCCCTGAAGTTATGGGGAGAGGCTGTTCAGTAGGGCCTGTTGTGACAGGACAAGGGGTGATGGTTTCAAAATGGAGGGAGGGAGATTTAGATTGGATATTAGGAAAAAGTTCTTTCCTGTGAGAGTGGTGGAGCACTGGAACAGGTTGCCCAGAGAGATGGTGGATGCCCCATCCCTGGAGACGTTCAAGACCAGGTTGGATGAGGCCCTGAACAACCTGATCTAGTTGGGGGTGTCCCTGCTTCTTGCAGCGGGGTTGGACTAGATGACCTCTCGGAGTCCTTCCAACTCTAATCATTCTATGATTCACATGTTGTACATGGCTGTGGGGTTTCACCCCAGCTGCAATTCAGGGAGGAGGGGAGATTTTCTTCTTTGTGCAGGTGCTAGGAGTAAAGCAGAGAAATGTCCTGTAGAAACCTCACTGTCCAGATGCTCTATGCAGCAAAGGTTCATTGTGGAGTAATGCGGGAAGGCAGAGAAGGCTGGTGCACAACCTAAGTATTCTCCTCACTGGAGCCTTACTTGACAGGACCATGGCTGATGGGATGTTCTGTGATAACTGAAGAGGATGTTGGTGAGAGCACCTTGCCTCCTCTGCAGCACCACACCAAAACTTTCAAGGTTTCAGGGGCAGAGTAGCATCACCCTTCACATTTTACAAACAGGGTGACACAGAGTTACACATGAAGGATTGAACAACCTTCATTCCCCACCTGGATTTCCTCTCTCCTGTCATCCTGCTGCCTTGGAGAAGCTGCTCCATCTCTCTGCCCCTCCACTGTCCAGGGAAGGAGTGGGAAAGGCTCCTCCCAGAGCTGCACACATGAACTCCCCCACGTCCAAATCAGCCTGCTTACTGACAGGGCCAGCTTCCCAGCAGGGCACTGCCAAGGGTCCTCAGGACCACTGCTAGCCCAGTGCTCATGGAAATGACAGCCAGGGTTGTGCAGTGAGGTGGCATGGGCCAGGGAGAGCGCTGCCAGCATCTCTTTCAGCTGTGGCACAGTCAGTCATGCAGGACTTCCAGGAGACCCAGCTCAGCCAGTTAGCTGTCTCTTTTCCCTTGGTATTTCCCTCTGTCTCGCCCTTCAGATGTGGGTCAGGGATTTTTTCCTATCTCTCTTACATTCTCTCTTCCTCAGTATCACATCTGTGCCATTATGCCTCTTAATTTTTGCCTCTTTTTCCATTGAGTACCTTGGGTTTGGACAGGTTTTACCTCCCTCCTTGCCTCTCCTTTTCTCCTCTCCTCTTGGTTCCTTTGTTCTTTACTCTCACTCCTTTCCTTCTCTGCCTTGGGCTCACTCTTCTCTCTCTCCTAGCCTTGTTCTGCCTTACCAGGCCAGCTCCATTCAGTGCCCCTTCTACTCACCCTGGGTTCCAGGCAGACACCTCCCCTTCCCTGCCTACCCCTGCAGTGGCAAAGCCTTGGTGGGAAGCAGAGCCCTCACTCTGAGCAGCTTTCCAAGCCACTGGGAATTAGTCTGTGACTTACTTTCCCTAATTGCAGGAGATGTTTGCTTGACTTCAATGAACTTGCAAATCCTTTCTCAGAAGATAATGCCCCCCATTTCCAGTGACATAAAATAATGGTAATGCTAACAGAAAATATACAGCCATGAGCTCACCTTCAAGCAGGGAGGGAACTACTCTTTCTTATCACTAGGTTAAGAGATTTCATGGTGTTGGTAGTCACTGCCATAAGGAGGTACCAGAGGAGTCAGGGTTAACAGGCAGGTTAAAAAGAAGATTTAGAGACTGGATGAACTTGGAGGTTGAGACTGTCACTGTTATTCTGCTGACTGCAAAAACTCAGGGCAAAACAGCAAGGAGCACAAGCAGGTGCTGAACTAGTGTCAGGGCCTCAGTCTTACTGCCCATGGAATGATGGTACCAACATGAAATCCCTCATAACTTCTGGGTGCAACTAGGATAGGTCAAGGTAACCTCAGAAACTGGTAGTGGAAGGGCATGTAGCATCCCTGCCTGCAGGTGGCTCGGGTTGGGGAGAAGTAGGGACACTTACTGGGGGCATCCCTGTGTTCTCAGGGAAAGATTGGTTTAGGATCTTGTCCTGATTCTGGCCAGGAGAGAGCTGCAGGACACAAGCTTCTACTTCTTCTGGAAATGGCTTTAGAGACCTTACATAACCCTGGACTCTGGGGAGCCTCAGCAGCTGCCTGCACCAGATCTCAAGGAGGAAAATCTGATCTGTAAATTAGCCTCTGGCCCTTGGCTGCATCTGGAGCAGAAGGAAATATGTCCAGCCTTCGTGGGGTCAGGTACTCTGAGCCACCAGAGTCTAATAGCAATTGCCTGAAAAATATTATGAAGTCCAAAATTAAACAGGCAAGGAAAAAAAATAAAAAGAGGGAGAGAAAAGGTGAGAGGGGAGAGAGACCAATAATTCAGAGTTTCTTACCTGCTCATGGTCAGTAGACCATGGGATTCAGTCTGAAGGTGCTACTTTAAAACAATTCCTGTAGCAGAAGCCCATCCTGGTCTGAACTTCCCTGAACAAACCTCACAAACACAGTTTTTGTCTGGATAAAATTTGGCTTTAGTCCAATGACACCCAAGCTTTCATTTCTGTCTAAGCTGATCTGCAGCAGAACTCACCTGTTCTTTGAGGGGACTTTTCTACTCAAAGCAGGGACATTTTTCACCTGGTCCTTTTGGTGCATTTCTTCAGCATGGTCTGTTTCAGGACTGGATTTATACTGTCAGCTTGGATACCTTCCTGCTTCATTTCCAGGCTTTGGTCCCTTGATCTGAACACCTGCTGTCTGGCTCCTTCTGAGGCAACACAAGTATTTCCCTCCAAAAGGAGACTAAGCACAACTGACAGCACAGGATCCAACCTGAAGCCAGAGCATAGATGATGATCATGCCAAACACCCAAGGCCTTGAGTCTCCTTCTCTGGAGACATTCAAAACCTGCCTGTATGTGTTCCTGTGTGATCTAATCCAGGTGATCCTGCTCAGGCAGGGGGAGTGGACTAGATGATCTCTTGAGTTCCTTTCCAACTCCTGACATCCTGTGATTCTGTGATTCAACAGAGTCCACACAGACCTTGTGTCACCAGGTGCGACATCCTATGTAAAAGCATTGCCTTGGCAAGCTACAACCCAGTCTCATCTCTTAGACTTTGAGTGCTTCAAATTGAAATATCAGTCAATGCACCCTGTGCCCTACAACCACCAAAGTGCTCCACAGATCCCAGACCAGACCCAAAAAATTCAAAATGAGGTTTTTTCCCCAGTAACATCCATGAGCCACTCTGCTCCACAAAGCATGAGTCCTGGACAACAGACACTTTGCATCTGCTGCAGGGGAAAGGGTCTTTTGTCTGTCACCTAGCCTGCAAAGACACTATGGGCAGTACTGAGTGCCTTGATTTATTTAACCATTGGAGTTACAGGAGTTCAGGGCAGTAGATAATGCCATGGTGGACCACCAGTTTAACAGAAACAGTGATAAACAGAAGGGAGAGCCACAAAAAGGTGGGGAGAGTATAATGGATTTATTGAGAAGGCACATTGGAACTATCTAAGCAGGTCTAGCTTGGAGTATTTTCTACCTCACTTCTCAGTCATTGTACACAAGTGTGTAAAATCCACCCCTCTGCCTGACCACCATTAGTTTATTCTATTCCAGTTACCATAAAGTAGAGAGGAAACTTCCTACATGTGAGAGGATCTTGTAGAGAAAAGGATGGAAACATGGGATTTGAAACTGGAAAGCTGAAACCCTGCTAGTTATACCCTGGGGAACCATCCAACATAAGCCTTCAGAGATGAATTAACCTTTCTTTCTCAAGGGTGTTTTACTCACCATCACCATAGTCATCCTGGGAAAAAAAGGAACTCTGTTTGTTTCCTCGCCTTGCAGACAGGTTGTGCTGAGAGGTGCCATCCTCTAGCCAGGTGTCTTCACACCATTTAACTGGGTTAAAAAAAGCTGTTCTCAGTGCTAAATTGCTTCCTCACTTCACAAGGCGTGAAAGCCTTTTCTCTCCCTCATGCATCCATGCTTCACTCCTTCTGGGGAGACAGCTGGTTTCTCTTTTTTAATGCATTCTGCTCCTTAAATGCCGTCTCTGAGACAAATCAGGTCATGTAGAGCCAGGCCCACAAAAGCATGGAGGTGACTCAATCCAGTGAAATCAATGGGAGTCAGGTGCCCACATTTCTTTGTGAGTCTGGGCCCAAGTGACCTTGAATAACATCAGTAGGAACATGCGTTGTGCTCTAGTCAAGAGTAGAACACGGGTTGAGATGCACCTTAATCCCACAAGTCCTACAGGCAATTAGTTGATTCTGCACTAATTCACCTAGCTAATGGGAGGGGAGGTTTCCTCACATGCCTTGGTGCAAGTGTCATGAGAAAGGAGTGGCTCGGGGTGCCTTTATCTCTGCCTGGAGAGCACAGGTTGTTGGGGTGTTTTCCTTGATAATCAGGCATCGTATTTCCTTTCGGTTGTGAAGTGGGTTATTGGTGTCACTGGTCCTGTGGATGTCCAGGCTCTGGCCAGTATTGATGGCTTCTCTGGTGAAAGCTGTGTAAGTCCTAAATCTGTACTTGTGGCACACAGGTTTCAGAATACTGAGAGTTGACAATGGGAATCAAAAGGCTCTGGGATTTGGTGTCATAGAATCATAGAATGGTTCCGTCTAGATCATCTTAAAGATCATCTAGATCATCTTAAAAATGATCTAGTTCCAACACCCCTGGAACAGGGAATGGGCAGGGACACCTCTCACTAGACCAGGCTGCACAAAACCCCATCCAACCTGACCTTGACCATCTCCAAGGAGGAGGCAGCCACCACTTCCCTGGGCAACTTGTTCCAGTGCCTCACCACCCTCATATTGAAGGACTTCTTCCTAATATTCAATCTAAATCTACTCCCTTACAATTTAAAATGATTCCCCCTCATCTGTCACTACATACCCTTCTAAAAAGTCCCTCCTCAGCTTTCTTATAGGCCCCCTTCAGTTACTGGAAGGCTACTATAGGCCTTCTTTTCTGCAGGCTGAACAACCCCAACTCTCTCAGCCTGTCTTCATAGCAGAGATGCTCCAATCCTCTAATCATCTTCGTGGCTTTCCTCTGGACCCTTTCCAACAGTTCCATGTCCTTCCTATGTTGAGGATTCCAGAATTGGACACAGTACTCCAGGTGGGGTCTCACGAGAGTGGCCTAGAGGGGCAGAATCGCCTCCCTCAACCTGCTGTCCACGCTCCTTTTGATACAGCCCAGAATAGGGTTGGCTTTCTGGGATGAGTGCACATTGTTGGCTCATGTCAAGTTTCTCATCCACCAGCACCCCCAAGTCCTTCTCTGCATGGCTACTCTCTATCTCATCATCTCCCAGCCTGTACTGGTGATGAGGATTTCCCCAACCCAGGTGCAAGACCTTACACCTGGCTTTGTTGAATCTCATGAGGTTCACATGGACCCACTTCTCCAGCTTGTCCAGGTCCCTGTGGATGACATTCCATCCTTCCAGCATGTCAATTGCACTGCTCAGCCTAGTGTCATCTGTGAACTTGCTGAGGGTGCATTCCGCCTCCCGATCAATGTCACTTATGAAGATATTTATACTAGTTCCAGTATGGATCCCTGAGGGACACAACTTGTCACAGGGCTCCTTGAAGAAGAGCTCCTACCTAAGGACAGAAGGGAGAGGGATACCAGGGTGATGACTATTGTATAGCAGCCTGATCCTAGGATGAACATTAATGAGACTTACACATGCTATATATTGGTGGGCAGAGAAACACCAGGAAAGGGAGACCTACAGAGAGAGGCAGAAGGGATTGTGTAATATTGAAAGACCTTTAAATGTCACAGTAAGTTCGTTCTCGATCTCTCCATCCCACCATCCAAAATACAAAACTATGTGATTATTTTTCCAAGGCCAGGCAGTAAGGTGCATACACCACAAGAGACAAGTGAACAGATGGCAAGCAAAGACCACAGCACTCAGTCCCTTCCTTTCTTGCTCTTTCCCTACATGTGGCTGAAAACACATGGAACATCTGGAAAACCTCCAGTTTCTCCTTGTCTCCTTTCCTGGTGTACCAACATGTTGAATATTTAGAAGGGCCTGGAAGTTACAGTAACACTTGCTTTATTCTTTGCCATATTTTGACCCTTCTGTAAGCTGTGGGTTTGGAGATGGAAGGTGGAAAGGTGGCCAAAGATTAGAAATCTTGGGGTCATGGCTTCATGCAATTTCCACATTTCTGACACATAAGAAATAACCTCTGTCCTACCTGTGTCTTAAATGTTAATTTCTTATCTCCTACTCTCTCAGCTATGTGACAGAAAGGAAAATCTCACTTACAGGGACAGTCTGCCTGGGAAGGGATGTCCTAGAAACCTGGAGGTGTGGCAGACAAGCAGATGGAGATGGTGTGAGGATCATCCCTCTAGGACTGGAAAGATGTGGTGGGCTGTGTAGATAGAGACTTTCTTAGAGGCAAAGCTTTGCACACTGTCTTCAGCGGGCATGTGGGGATGGTCTGGATAAACAAATGGACACATATGACTGTGTCTGTCCATTTACACACCCGTATAGCTATGCATCCACCAGCCTCGGTGATTTCAAGTCCTGCTGCCATTTTAAGGATCTCTGGTTTGACACTAAATGAATTAGAGGACATTTGCTCCATGTAAAATCACTATACATTGCATGCATGCTTATGATGTCATGAATATGTCAATATTAGNTGAGAGAGTTGGGGCTGTTCAGCCTGGAGAAGAGGAGACTTTCTAGCAGTCTGCCAGTACCTCAAGGGGGCCTACAAGAAAGATGGGGAGAGGCTGTTCAGTAGGGCCTGTTGTGACAGGACAAGGGGTGATGGTTTTAAAATAGAGGGAGGGAGATTTAGATTGGATATTAGAAAAAAGTTCTTTCCTGTGAGAGTGGTGGAGCACTGGAACAGGTTGCCCAGGGAGGTGGTGGATGCCCCTGGATCCCTGGAGACGTTCAAGGCCAGGTTGGATGAGGCCCTGAGCAACCTGACCTAGTTGGGGGTGTCCCTGCTTCTTGCAGGGGGGTTGGACTAGATGACCTCTGGGAGTCCCTTCCAACTCTAATCATTCTATGATTCTATGATTCTATGATTAGGTACTCGTAGGAGTTTACATTACACATAAATGTGTAGATGAATGGGGTGTGTGATGGAATGCTTATAAATGAAACCTATCTTTACCAGATCTGATTCCTGTCTGGAAGCTCTAGATTCTATACAAACACTAGTAATAATAACAACTTTATTCCAGTTACAACACCACAACCAAGATATCATACACACATGGCAGATAGATAAGACAGACAGATGTCTTGTTTTCCACCGAGATGCTTTTGAATACATCCTGGCAGGGCTGACTCAACCCTTTAGCTTTCCAAGGAAGATAAATTGCTTTCCAGGAGCTTCACTGTATACAGGTTATTTTTAAGCAGCTTCCGTAATTAAGGTTTATCTTCTGTGTGTGTAATCTGCAGATGAGCAGCTCTTGTCTTTTTTTGTGTGTGAACAGAAGTTTCCATCTGAACAATCTGTTTCTCACCCAACTCATTGTTATACAGAATGACACACATGCTGTATAGATACCCTGTCCTACCTCAGAAGTAACTGCAGGCCAGTAGCCTGAAAAGAAGTCATTTAAAATGCCCAGGATGCTTCAGTGGGGAAGGACTGAGTAGAAATGGGATTCCAGAGGGCCACAGTTGGCACAGAGGAACTATTAGTACATTCCTTTCATCCACGACCTTAAATTCCACCTCTGCCCCAGCCTCATGTTTCATACCTTTTATATCTGAAATTATGCTGAAAGCACCCTGTTGGAAATACATTTTACAGTATCAAGCCTTGAGATCTGGCAAGGGCTCAGACTGATGTCATCCCAACGGGGATAAGAGAACAATGATGTCATCGGAAGAGCGGAGGAGCCTGTCGGCTCTGTTGTGTGGTAGGTGTGGGTGGGAGATTTCAGTCTGACCTCCCTGGAGAGAAAAACTGCCCTCCCCATATCCTGTCGGGTAAAGGGATGGCTGGGTGTTACAGCTCTCCACGAGTTCATCTGTCAGAATAGCAGGAGGGCCAACCCCACGTCCTGCTGCCCCCTGGCCTCCTGCTAGCAGTGGGAAGGAGAGGAGCCATGGCAGGGCTGCACAGCCCAGGTAGCAGAGCAGCTTCTCTGGAGTCAGAGGTGCATGCAGGCAGCAGGCCACACATTGTGATAGCTGTCTTGGTTGGTGCAGAAGGTATGTGAGAGGTGGGACCAGCAAGGCCACTGGCAAGAGCTTCCTCCCTTCAGTGACTAGTTTTCATCTTTTTACAAGGATTAATATTTTTTTCTCATTCACAAATAGTTTTTGCAGGAATCTGCATATGGGAATGGACCCTTAGGGTCTTGTAAGTTATCTTTGAATTGTCTTTCTGGTCTCCCAGTCCTGCTCCTGTCTGAAATTGGCCACAGTCTTTAGGGAGAGTCAAAGCTAGGGCTTCTCAGTGGCACACCGTGCTGTACAGGAGTACCTAGTCTAGCATCACCTTGCTGTGCCTATAACATCATCCAGGCAGACTCCAGCTCTCCTTGGACCAGCTGGTGTGGCTGTTAGTAGCTCTGTTGCCATGGACCTGCAAGCTCCAAAACTTGCCCAAGGAGCAGGATGGATGAGCTTGTGCACAGCTCCACGCTACCCTGGCTGGGTCACAGCAGTTCTGGGAGCATGGTGGTTTAAAAGGTACTTCTGATTGATTTCCATCCCCTTGCACTGAAACAGGCTGAAAAGCTCACCCAGCTGCTGAGTAAGGCAGCGCAGAGGTAGCTGTGCAAGCGAGAGACACGCGTGAATGGTCACAGCATGCTAAGGTCTGTGTTGTCTTTGCACATCACCATCACCTGCTCTGATGAGTGGAGATGAGCATGGAGGCCCACTTTCCATACCACATCACTTACATGCTTGGGGAAGTATAGCTATAACTGCTCAACTGCGCCCCTGTGATAGGTACAACAACTGCCTTGTCCCTGGGCATGGTCAGAGGCAAGAAAACTCCTTGTGCTGAATTCTGTATGCTAGTGGCAGTTGGGTATTCACTCACAGGCTTCTCCACTCATAACCATCCTGGTGCCTGGTCCCTCTGCCAGGCTGTAATGCAGACCCACCCTCACCCCTGCAAAGCTCTGTGGCGGGGCTCTTTTCCTTACCACAGCATCACAGAATATTAGGAGCTGGAAGAGACCTCGAAAGATCACTAAGTCCAACCCCCCCTGCCTGAGCAGGATCATCTAGAGTAGATCACATAGGAATATGTCCAGATTGGTCTTGAATGTCTCCAGAGAAGGAGACTCCACAACCTCTCTGGGCAGCCTGTCCCAGTGATCCATCACCCTCACAGTGAAAAAGTTCCTCCTTTTATTAAGATGGAACTTTCTATGTTCCAGTTTGGACCCATTTCCCCTTGTCCTATCACTGGCCATCACTGAGAAGAGCCTGGATCCATCCTCCTGACACTCACCCTTTACATATTTATAAAGGTTAATGAGGTCACCCCTCAGTCTCCTCTTCTCCAAGCTGAAGAGACCCAGCTCCCACAAACTTGATGATTTGGGGCTGCTCACTCCTTGGCCACCTTACCCACTCAAGCTCACTGTGCCCACCGAAGCTTACCCCTGCTTACCTGGGGAACAATCCCAGGTGGGCACCACCCTAGTGTGGGTGGGGGAATTCAGTGCTCATGGGGGACCTGGGGGGAGATAATGGGTATCACTTCTGACATGCCAGAGGCCAAGTGTTTGGTTCACCTGCCTCACCCTGTGGAAATGATCTCTTCCAGTCAGTTTTCCAGTGATCGCTGCCAGAGTGACCAGTCCTCTCCCCACCTCTTCACAGGCATGGCATTTCCAGTGCCACGTGTGCATGCTGCAAGGGCTTCTTCTCCCTTATCCCTGCTGCACTCTTCTTTCTGAATGTATTTATGGGCTGTCCCCTCTCTCTGCTCTTCTGCTCCTGGGCCTTTGCTCAGATGGCACCTCCTGGCCTAAGGAGTGGTGTCCTCCTCCCAGCCAGGGATAAACACTTGCTATCTTTCTTGGCCAGCTCATTTTATCTCATTTGTGACCTGAGACAGTGTGGAAAACCAGGTGCAGACAGCA
Source organism: Heliornis fulica (assembly GCA_013399135.1). Taxonomy (NCBI): domain Eukaryota; kingdom Metazoa; phylum Chordata; class Aves; order Gruiformes; family Heliornithidae; genus Heliornis; species Heliornis fulica. The sequence continues at coordinate 97,030 of VXBZ01012903.1, read as the reverse complement.
AAGAGACCGGTGGCTCTGCTTCCCAGTAGCAATTTTGAATGCCCAATGGGAATATTAATAGAACAATTGTCCTTTCATCCATATGCAGCCGAGCTTCTACTGCTAAATTTTTGGGTGAATCTACATATTCTGTAGATTCACTGGGGGTTTACAGGCCAAGCATTATCTGTCTGCTGCAGACCAGCATGAGGCACAGGCTCCATTCTGGTCCCATTTAAGACTCTAATGCAATGGTTTAAGTTTAAAAAAAAAAGTGTGAGGAGTGCTTGTTCTTTGCTGCAAGGCTGAATTCCCCCCACCTCCTCCCCAACAGCCAGAGAAATAACAATAATCTGGTAAAATTGGAAAGGCTGCTATCTGTCTGCCTCTTATTCCTTCACTGAAAAGGTGAGTGGTGAGCAGAGGCATGGTGCTTGGAGTGCTCAGAGGCAGGAGTGTATCCTGTGAATACCCATGTATACTTGACAGCCCACATCCACGGTGGGGCGGGCAGCGATGCTATTCTCTGTTGGCATTCCCGAGCCAAAAGGCTATAAAGGACAAAACACCTGGTGTCATTAGAGTCACACACCTGTGAAACAAGGTGTCGTATAAAAGAAACAAAGACTTGAAGGCAAAGGTGGGTTTGGAAGGATTGTGAAAATCCCCCTCAGGAGAGTGTTTGGAAAATGAGTAGGGAAAAAAAATTGCTGTATTTCGATATGGATGGGAAAATAAATCGTGGGAATGGAGACAACCCAGCTGGTGCAAGCCTTTCCACACAGCCTTGCTGATGGAGGTGATGAGGTGCTTTAAATTCCTTTTACAACCCCCCTACCACGTGTCTGTCCAGCCCTAGGATGAAACTAGAGCCACCCATGCCAAATGGAAAGGCTGCATTGAAACTTGCCACTGGTTAGCACGAGGGGGGAAGGTGGGACATTCCCAATCAATGGGAATGTCACCTGGAGAAACCTTAACTTACCACCCTGTTCTCTCCTCTGCCCCCCCTCTCCCTTGTT
>VXBZ01012903.1:61664-96009 GCA_013399135.1 Heliornis fulica | reverse complement strand
GGGGGAAGGTGGGACATTCCCAATCAATGGGAATGTCACCTGGAGAAACCTTAACTTACCTCCCTGTTCTCTCCTCTGCCCCCCCTCTCCCTTGTTCTTCTCCTAAGGTTGAAAAAAATGAGGACGGGGACCAAAAGATCGAGCAAGATGGCATCAAACCAGAAGATAAAGCTCATAAGGCAGCCACCAAAATCCAGGCCAGCTTCCGCGGACACATAACAAGGAAAAAGCTCAAGGGCGAGAAGAAGGGGGATGCCCCGGCGTCTGAGGCTGATGCCACCGACAAGAAGGAGGAAGGCCCTGCCGGCGGAGCGGCCGAGAACAAAGAGAGCGAGGCTCCCGCTGCCACAGAGGCGCCCGCCGCCGACAGCGCCCAGCTGGAGGAGGGCAGCAAAGACAGCAGCGCGCCCGCCGAGGAGAAAAAAGGCGACGGAGGCGCCGACACGGGCTCAGAGCAGCCGGCCCCGCAGGCTGCCACTCCTGCCGCCTCCTCCTCGGAGGAGAAGTCCGCCGCTGCCGCCGAAACGGAAAGTGCCACTAAAGCTTCCACTGATAACTCACCGTCCTTGAAGGCTGATGAAGCCCAAGACAAAGAGGAGCCTAAACAAGCCGATGTGCCTGCTGCTGACACCACTGCCACCACCACCCCTGCCGCAGAGGATGCTACTGCCAAGGCAACAGCGCAACCCCAAATGGAGACAGTGGAGAGCAGCCAAACCGAAGAGAAGACAGGTGAGTGAGTGACTTGCTGGGGAACGGGCCTCTCCAGAAGTGGATGTCACCCTCTGTCTCTTGGGGACACAGGTGAGGTGGGCCAGCTAGGGCTGGTGTGGGGTCAGACTGAGGGTTAACAAGGGAATCCCCTTGCTGGGTTTTAGGGGTGGTAGGGGTGGTTGCATATTCTTGCTTAACAGCCTCTTCCCTGCTTCCCAGCAGCTTTTGGAAATACTTTACCTCCTCTCAAACGGGGTCTTCCTCTAGGTGGGGGGGGTGTGTGTCATCCAGCCCATTTTTTCCATGGTAGGAGCATGAAGGAGCCTGGGGAGCTCCCCAAGCATTGTCTATGCTGAAAGGGAAGGTGAACATTCCCATGTGCTCTAGCAGAGGCAGCCCCAGTGAGCTGCCCCAGTGAGGGCAACAAAACAGCCCGAGCTGATACCAGCTTACTGAAGGCTGCCAACTTGAGCTGAAAATCTCAAGGGGCAAAAGCACTCTCATACCGCAGGAGGACATTTAGCTTTGCTGGTAAGATGGTCAAGAAGGAACCAAAAGGTTCTTTTTTTTCCATCTGCTCATAAATGGATGAGAGTCCTGGTACAACCATGTCCTTCCTAGTCAGGAACATCTTGTTTTCAGCATTTTCTATGGTTTCATTCACACCAATACTTTTAGCCTCTGTATTTCGGGTAGCCTATGTCAGCCATGCTTGCATGAAGCTTTTAGACATGTCAGCTGGGTCAGACCCACTTGGTAAGAGGATCTAGTAAGGAAAGGGAAGATTAAAGGCACTGACCGCTCAGTGACTGAGGACAGAATGCAAACAGACACTCTAGGAGGTGTTTTCAATTCTTTGCTTTTGACTGAGAGCAGCTCTGCTTAACTGCTTCCCCTGGGAGGAGGTGAAAAGTTTTGAGAGACAAAAGTGTGCATTTTTGACAGAGGCATAGTCTTTCCAAACCATAAAGAAGAGCCGTTTCTTAACTGTGATCCTGAGCTGGGTAGAAAATGTATCAAAGATCTGAGAATACTTTTGTTCTTGTTCTTTTTCTTCCTTATATTATCAAAGAAAGAGAACATAAATTTTCAAAAGGCAACATCAGAGGAAGGCTTCATGTGGAACTCAATCAAGAGAAAGTGCCAAGCATGTCCTTCACATTCATGAGACATTCATTAGCTTGTTGGGGCAAAATTTTGACATATCACCTTGATAGTCATATACAGCCTTAGGTAAATGTTACAGAGCTTCAGTATCCAGTCCTGCACTTACTGATGTTTCTCCATAATTTCATTTGGTCCACTGCTTCTCTTCCAGAAATTACAACTTCCACTTTCTAATTAGATTTCCTAGCTTCATAGATAAGGCTTCAAATGGCTCTGTTCCTGCTCAACACAGTGGAGATAGGAAAGAGCAGATATCCAAAAGGACATACAGGTACTGGGAAAGCTTTTCTTGCAGACTGTTTGTGATTTAAGGTATAGACAAGTGAAGTGGCTTTCAAGAGCATTAACCTAAACTGAATGTATGCGACAACAAAGGGTCGCTGGTTTTACCACCTTTCATTTAAACATCCCCAGAGCCTTGAAATTACATTGTCAAAGTTGGCTTTCTGTTGTCCACCCCTTTTTCCTACTTTGTGTAATTCATTACAAAAATATATGTGGCAAAATATATGTCATGTGATTTCTAGAATCTAATATGATATGTTGCATGCTGTATTTGCATTTGGGTTTACACTTGGGGCAAATGGCAAAAATAGGACAGAGTTAATCAGTGTTTTGGGAATAATGAGTGCTAATTAACTCTTGTTTAAAATTTGGGGTGACTTACTCCTAAACAGGATAGTAATTCTGCTTTGGATAAATGTTTATTTGGATTAATCTGCTCTCGTGCAGAGAAGTAGGAAATTCATGGTAGCAGGCTATTTGATTGCTGAAATTTACCTGTTTTGAAGGACCCATCATCAAAGAATGGTTTAGTTTTATTTAAAATTATATGGAGATATCTTCCCTATGCTTTTGTTTACTTTAACATCATTTCAAGTGGCCAATGATTCATGGCCATATCCTTCGAAGTGGCCGTTTAAATGCATATTGTAATACGCGTTTGCACATGATACAGTAACTTATGTAAATATATACCAAAAAATGTCAGTTGAAAAAATCTACCATCAAATAGAAATTTTAAAATGAGTTTCCAGTGATTGTTTGAGCATCTGAGGCCAGTATGGACATCTATTTACACTTATTCTATATGCATGCAGCAATAAGCTTACCAGTGTTTGCAGAAAGCAAACATGGAAGGTGTGTGGCCACAGCCAAACCAACAGTCTCTTTAAAATGTTAATGAATATAGATTTTTTCTAAATTGCTATTCCACTATGATATCAGCCTTCCAGTCACAAACTCAAACATCTGGGTAAGTGCCCCCAGAGCCATCCAAGAAAGAAATGCAAAAAAAGATTAAACAGTCCTTCTTGTCCATCTCTCTGAGGATGCTGGGCTGTGTTCTGCAATATGCTTTATGGCACAATGTCCAGAACAGTAAGAAGCTGCTTTCTCCTTTAAGAGTATTCCACAAAAGAGCATTATCACAGTGTCAAAGTTCCCACAGTCAGGAAGTATTTCCTGACAGAAAGGCCATGTTTTCTTTTTCCTGTCTTCATCTATGACTCCCTCTCTCTCTTTAAACCTCTTTCTTTCTCTCTTGGTACTTGCTCTTTCAGTAGACTTAGACATTTGCCATGTCATGACTTTTCTCCCAGTCACCCCACAGCAAACAGCACTGGTGGCTGCTGGCAGGGCTGTGGTGGTTTGGTCATTCGTGAGAGAGGGAAGGCTACCAAACATCTGCCACTCCAGTACTCCTCCAGCCTAGGGACAGATCCTCTTTCAGCTTCATCAGTCCCCTTCTCCCACAAGTCATCCCCTTGGCTTCCAAAGGTCATCTCTTATCGTTTCTGTGATCGAAGACTGGCACGGTACTATGCAGTGTCAGGCTGCCAAAAATAAATCGAATTGGCTCCTGGCCAGTGTCATCAGTTGGCTGGTTGCCATGGCATGCTTGGCTGCTACTACCGTGAGGCGTGCCGACCGCGCTGCTTTTGTGAGGTGCCGTTCATCTGCCTTGAATGTTACTCCAATGGCTGTATCGTGTTATCCGTGGGTATCTCCCACAAGCAGAAGGCAAGGACACCTTCATCTGAGGGCAGGACAGAAAAGACAGGAAGAGGGGAAAGGAGTAAGAGAATAAAGAGAGTGTGTGATTTTTATTGCTTAATATTTGATGTTTGTGGAGTTGGGGAGAGGCCAGGTGATTATTCATACCAGTCACTAATTCCCCTGACAGCCCTCAGCTCTCCTTGCTACTCAGTTCCACATGTTCTACCTGCCTATTGCCAATGGCTTGGGAAATGGCTTTAGACAACTGTCCTGTACCCAGTATGAGTTGATATCATAACTCAGGTGTTCCCAAGTGAACAGTAGCAGTTTTTAAGGAATCCTCCTTGTATCTTTGTATCAGCACATGGAAAAAATATATGGATTCCAACTTGGGGTATTGGTGTAAGAATAATCTCTTAGTTCTTTTTGTTCCTTTTGGTGTGTGACTGACATGCTGAGAAGGTCTTCTCTTATCTGGGCATCCTTGCCAAGGCTTACATTTATAGGCTTTCTTGTGATGATCCAGATTTTGCCTCTTCAGTGTTGTTATTATGCGTAGGGAGGCTGCCTCAGTTGCCCACCCATTCAGCAGGAGAAAATTCAAAACTGGTAGGAAGGAATTTTTATGGTAACTGTGGGTGAGGAAGCTAGACTTGTTCTAACCTAGGTTGCACTGGGTTAAAAATGGAGAGTCTCCATCAAAGCCACTGGAAAAGAGTCCACATTAGCGTAGCTTTGAAGCAAGATCAGCATCCAGCACAGCAGACTGTAGAAGAAGATGGGCTACTGTGTCCCTTATGGGGAGGAGAGGAGGTGAATGTCACACAGTGTTAGATTTCACTTTGTACTTTCCCAGGTTTTTGAGTCTCACCTCCAAATTTGGTTAGCTCTCACATCAAAGGCACTCTCGGATTGTCAGGTAAGAATACAACAAAGCCCTGAAATGTGAAAGAGTAAATTGTGCCTAAGGAAACAAATGGATCTTCTTTTGTTGGGAAATGAAGAATGCTTTCCCTGGCTTGATGAAACAGCTTCACAATGGAGTAGTTTCACAGCTGAAATGAAGAATCAGCCAGATGACAATTGCTCTGCATGTAAGCGGGCCAGCGGTTCCCTCAGGGCCCTCTATCCTGCAAGCAAGGAGCACTGGGAGGCACCATTTTCTCTTCACTTCCTCAGAGGGATCAGGTCCCTGCAGATCCTTTTTCATGGTTTAGAGATGAATCAGGTTTTTGTTTTCAGTTCAGTCAGCATATTGATGGAAGCACACACTTGCTGCACCTAGGGAGCACTGGCTGTATAAAGATTTGGAAAGAGGGACTGTCTATTGTCATGTACCAGCTAGAAGGTACAGCCTGCACTACGCAAAGGGACAGCAGTTGTATATCTGGAATTTTACTCTTGGCCCATGGGTAGCTGGCACAAGACAGAACACCCTTGCTGCTGTTCCTGTTTCATGGGAGCTTATCTCTGTTGCTACACCTGGCAGCCAAGGAGAGCAGTGCAAATACAGTAGTCCTCTCGTGACTGCCCCAGAGGGAACAACTCGTGAGCATGCCAGCGTTTTCTTGTCTGTAGTACTACTGCAGCAACAAAGTAAGAATATAAATGTGATTTAGGTTGCCTGTAACATGCTGAAAAGTGTCAGAGTATGTGCTTAGTCCTCAGTTGCTCTGATTTTTTTTAATCTTTGCATTGTGTCGACATAGGTATAAGCGTTGTCTACGTATTTCACCACCTGCTTTGCCTTGGTGCAAATAGCCATGTGAGGGGCAGGGTGAGGAAAATGGAATGTCACAACTTCCCAGAGAACAGGAAACCTACACACTCCTTGCTATGGGTGCTGGATCTCCTCCTCTGTTGCAGTGAAATGCTGTCTCTGGTCCCGTGTGTGCCTACAGATGTGCTGTTTTCTAATGAGAGGAAGCTGGCCCCGTATAGGTTGGAAACTGAGCTAGTGGGGTAGTGGTGAAGCAGGACCTGACCTCTTAATGAAATCTTAGGTAGCACTAATAATATTTACTGATTATAAAGTCTGGGCTTACTCTGGAAGAGGAGAGCAAGCTAACTGCTGGTTTGCACCAAGGAGATACTGGTTCTTTTGGGACCTTAGTAAGAAAGGCTTGGAGACTCAAGGCTGGTTAACTGCTTTACTTTGTGAAGGATGGAAATTATAGGGAAGGTGACAGCAATCTTACATCTCTTCTGATGCTGGGAACCACAGCTGTTGCAGTGTTGGCTGAGTCTCTCCTCATTGATTATGGCATGCTACATAGAGTTCCTGTTCATGGGGAAGTTGGCTGACCTCACTCTTGTTCACATCTTTATAGTATTCTTCCAATTGAGCAAAGTTATCCATCTTCAACCTATACAGTACTGAACTTTCTAGATGGTGTACTAAGGTTTGCTGAGAGCATGATTCCACCTAGACTTTACTCAAAATCACTCTCTGTTGGAATGTTTTCCACAGTGGTTCACTCCAGCCACACTCAGAGCAACTTCAGAAAAAGCTGTGAAATCCCCACATGGGAGGAAGACTTTCTGTCATAAACAACAACCAGATTTTCTTCTGAGAGGGGTTCAAATAGCAGACCAGTGGACAGGGCAGACAGAAGGAGAATGAAATTTAAGTGGCTACAGCTTTGCTGTAGCTGCCAGCAGCGCTCTGCACCACCACCAGTGTCTTTACACTAGGATCAAGTAGGCTGAACATTTCAGATGATTTTAAGCTTGCAGAGTATCAACTGGGATTTACAGCTCCAAGGAGCAGCACTTTAAAGGTAGCAGAACTGACTCTGTGGTACAGATGACTGCCATGTGCAGAAGATAGGGGCTGGAAAAGTTCACTAGGTCAGCATGATCAGATTAGTTAGACATTCCTCAAGTGCTGTATAATAGGTGCATTAATACTGGATTATCACTGGTAGTCCAGTGATCACTTCCAATCTCTGTGGCAGATCCCTGGATGCCAGCAAGGTGAAGTTGTGCTCCCAAGGGTCCATGTGAGTCATGTAGGGGAACAGAGGAATTGCTAAGCCAGGTCAGACTTCACAGCACTTCTCTATCAGTGGCTAGCACCATAGACTTCTATGGGCAGATTTGGGATTAACTACTCCTCTACAACTAGGAGTCATCCCTGTCCTCTGCTGCCTAGCATTTGGTTTCACAGTTAACACGTGATGTGTTATATCTTTTGATACCAACTATAACTGTGGCTTTGTATGGCATATGTAAAAATATGAAATATATGATTGACTATCAACAGCCTCCTCAATTCCAACCAACTCCACAGTGTCCAGAAAGTTCATCAATGAGTTGCCACCATTGCCTTAAATATCTTTCTGTCATTGTGCTGTGTCAAAGAAAGAGCAAAGCTACTCATAGCCCTGTTTTATGCCATTGCTTATTGTCTATAGCATCATACAGCATGTGCAAAGGCACAGAGAACATGGTATACTATAGCCCTTGCTGTTCAACTCTTCCCTGAAAAAAAACCCACAAGCAATGCTTTCAATTGCTTTTTATATGAAATTATTTCCATGCTTTTTAGCACCTTTGTTGCTCTTTTCCATGCTGCCTTTAAATCTGCAAGTGCCTTTCTGAGATGGGGGTGACAAATGCTGCACACTTTACTCCAGAAAAGGCTGTACTTTTACACATGTATTTCCAGAAAGGCAATGTTTCTTGTGTTTTATTCCTCACCCAGTCCTTATGCACACCTACATCTTTGCTTTTTTGGAGACAGCTTCTCATTCAGGGATGATGCCTGCAAGGATACCCAGGGCTGTTGTGGACTTGGGAATTCTCCTCTTGGTAAAGGCACTGCACAAATATTTTAGTCAGCCATATGACTGTGACAGTGGCCAAGAGAACCAAAGAAAACACAGTGACAGGAGGGTTACAAGTCAAGCCACTGCCATCGGCCCTGTGGGATAGGTCCCACCTCCAGTTCTGGACCTCTAATAGACCTGTGAAAGACAAACTTGTGCAAGCTAAGTTCAAGCAGGTCTTTAGCTGCAATCCATTTCTCAAGATTACCTTCATGCTGCAAAGCTTGACTTAAAGCAGAGCTTCTGCATTCCCTAGCTTTCCTTTCCAATGGTATTGAATGTCTTTCTGTCAGAAAACACAGGAGACACTTAATGACAATATATGGGGGAGAACTGGGTGATGGAGACTGCTACTACTGTGTGCTTAGCTGTTCTCTGCTGAGAAGCCTGGGCTGGGTTTACTGGTTACTAGAACTGTGACTTTCTTCCTAGTTCTGTTTCTTCTCTAGCCTGCTTCAGGCTCCCTATGCACATCCCTTGTTTCTAATGGTCTATACCATATCAAAAGTGTTGGCTTTATCAACACCAAATGTGAGTGTGATCTGTAGAAGTGTTTCTTTTTTCTTTCTGTGTCCCTAGCTACATCACTGTCAGCATGTGACACTGGAACAGAGCTGAAAATCTCAGCTGAGGTCCTGGCAGCCAGGAGCCCATGTTGGACACCTGCCCTTTGCAGGGCTACAGAGTAGTCAGGAAAAGAATGATGGAAACCTGGACAGTGCCCAGAGATGTAAAGGAAAATGCTCTTCTCCTAATGACAGGAAAAGTGAGACTTAAGGTTTCATGTAAATAAGTCTTAGATAAAGGTCATAAGGTCCCAATTATCCAGTGTTCAAAGGGCCAGACGCTTTCCAACTGTACCTTGAGGCAATAGCAAATGAGTCCTCATTTCATTATGAGAGTAAGCAGAAGGTGGAAGGCACTGTTCAAACTCTCCATCTTCCTTCAGCAAGACACAGTAATTGGGAATGCTAGTAATGATGACCAGACATTACCTGTAACCTACAGGGCTTAATGAAGAAGAAAATTTCTCTGACATTTGGAAGAGTATCCGAATCCCAATGCCGAAGTGGTGCAGTGCTGCAGAGCCATAGCTGACAAGGCACTGCTGGTACAGGGAAAGGGGTGGGACAGGAGCAAGAGCTGTGACCAGTCTGCAGGAGCATTCCCCAGTGCTGCTGACTTTGGCAGAATTGTTTTAGCTGCTGTGAAAAATGTTTCTAAGGCCTTACTGGATAACTATTTGAAGGGATGGGAGATGGAACACAGTAAAAGTAATATAAAGTTGGGATGGTGGAAAGTACTTTAAAAAAACCCAACCCTTTTCTGTTCTTAAAGGTTTTGGGTGCCTATGGATTTGGAAATGACATAAGCCTCTAAGAGGGAGGTGTGGATGCAAACTCCTGTGGACTAAGTCCATAACTGCATAGTTTTTAGATGAGTATGGAGCTCCATTCCCCCACTGGGTGTGGGCATAGAACTGAAAGAGTATGTATTCCAGCTTAGACAGCCTGCTTTACCTATCCCAGAAATTCTCTTCCAAGCTCCCCTTCTTCCTCCCACCTTTTACAGGCTGTTTGGAGGCAGCACTCACCAGCTGTAGCTGCAGCTACGTAGCTGAAATTTTAGCATTTACTGACTTATGTAAGGCTAAGATTTCACCTGTGATTTCAGCATCCATGTCATAAGCAATAAGAGTAGTCTTCAGTCATCAGTGATGAAACAAGGGATATGCCACAGGAGAGAAGCCCAGGGCTGGAGCCTGCCCTGCTGCATGCAGGGAAAGATGCACAAGTTGAAGGAATCTGTGGTCTTAATTTTAGATCTGCTCACAGGTGGTTTATATGTTCCTTCCCTTGGGAGGGACTGAGTGCAATATTGTAATGCTGATCTTCTGCTTTCCCTTGTGATCAGAGGGAATGGAAATGCCCTGCTGCATTCGTGGGGTCTGCTCAGAGAACTGCTGTGAGGTTGTCTTTAGTAGGGCTGCTACAATTTATACACACACCAGTTCTGTCTGGCCCTTTGTCTGCATTCACAGTCCATTACTCAACCTGCACACCAGATCTCACCCTGTACCACACCTGCTCAATCTCACACCCATCCAATGGTGCAGTTCTGATGGTTTGGCATGGACATTCAGGGTGCTGACAGTTTTCAAGTAAGAGGAGCTGGTGAGTGTTTGAGAGATCCTCAGCAGTGTAAGCAGTTTTGGCATCTGCCTTTAAGCTTATATTCGGGGATGAAGGTACTCTTCACACACATCCCTCCCAGCACTACTACTTGGTCTCCTGGTAGACTTAATGGGAGACTTAACAGCATGGCCAACCATGGTGCCAGGCACAGGGTCTGAACTTGACCTCTTGTCCATGATACAACACCTCCCAAACAGACCTGAGTCCCAGGAGGAAGGTGAGGGGAAGAAGAGCACAGCACTGTTGCTGAGCAGCGGATGAACAGCAGACCGGTCTCAAGAGATGCTATCCCAACGCTGTCAGCTTACACTCAGTATTAGAGATGCAATATGAGAAAGAAAAAAAAAAAAAAAATCATTCCTTTGTGCCTGAATCTGGAAACCTTCTTCATGGCTGAAGCCAAATAACTCTGAAAAAGATGGATGAAGTCACCAATTTTTACATCAGGGAACAAGGAGTAAATTCCAGCCATTCCTAACTATTTTACCATGCAACTACTTCTTGACCTTGTTTCTAGCAGGGCTTTGGAGACCTGCTGGGCTGGAATTTTTCTATGTAACTCTTCTTTTTTTTCATTAAATAACCCTTTAAATGGTCAAAACCAGACATAATGTACCAGTTCCACAAACAATGTTATTTGTAGATCAAGGTAGTAAGAGAAACCTCTGCCTGCTTTTAGAGTACCTAGCGTGTCAGGGTCAGGTACTTGCTGAATGGGCCTTTCCCTTACCCTGGGAAGCTGAAATCCAGAGAGCTGTTGGATGAAGTTTCCCCTGGCACCCCTTGTTGGACCTGATCCACTTTGTATAAATTATGTATTTGCTGGAGCCAGGTTATAGAGTTTGGTCTCCCCTGTTCCAGATGAATGCCCTCACCACCAGTCTAGAGAGTCAATGTTTTCCTCTGGCCCAATGAATATTGAATGATTTATGGAAGTGGAACAGCTCCAGGAGGAGAGGAAGAGTAAGAGAGAATTGTTCATTCACGTGGATATCTCATGACATCACTCTGGCCAGCAGGCAAGACCCGTGCCAAGGACCTTTATAGCAAATAAAATCATCTAGAGGACCAAGGGAGACAACATGAGCATGAAATGGTGCAGTGCCACTTCCTATGCCTCAGTGCAGTTTCAGAGTAATTGAGGCCTGGTGGGTTCATGCCTCAGATAAGGCCCTCATCTGTGACAGCTGTTGTCAAATTGATGGTGCCCAAGTCAAAATAATGGGTGGCTCCACCTTGACCAAAATCTTAGAAACTCTGCAAGTGGGAGCTGTGGTATCTCACAGCCTCTGTGGACCTGTGCAGAGTTGGGCTTTGTAGCAGACTTTTGCTATGCATGAGATAAGTGGCTTGAGATAAGAATGTGGCTCGGCCCTACACCTGAGGCAGGGCCACCTTAGGCTGGCAGTGTTAGCAAGGGGACAGCCTTCAAATGTCCATTGATGGGGAAAAGAAGCCTTGTTATTGTAAGCTAGCTCAGAAAAGGGCTGTTTTAGCACTCCACAAGGGTACCTTCTCCTAACGCAGTGGACAGTACTGACTGTCCCTGTGACTTTGTCGTTGACAACCTGGAGATACCTGCTGCTCTGGTGAGCTAGGTGATGCAAGCCAGCCTTGTGCTGTCATGGCATGGCTGGCTGTGCACATGGGGCTGTGCTCTTCTGAGATCTCCCCAGCATTTGCAGCTGCCCTGACAGGTGCCCTCGTGTCGAAGCCAAATTTGTTACCTGCCTGATTGAATTGTTATTGTGAAAGGCCAATTAAACCAAGATGGCTACTGTGGGGACAGCCACACTAGGTTGATTGGCACACCCTTAGAATGTTCAGAGGCTGGAAAGTCCCTCCCAAACTGGGAAAAGATTGGGTTTAAAGTAGAATAATAATAATAAAAAAAAGAAAAACCAAACAACTTGAGGAAAAAAAGTCAGAGATTTGAATTATAATCAGAATTACTGATGCTTGTTGCTGCCACCTTCTCAGGGGGCAGACTGCCACTGGCAATGAGAGTGTGTGTGAAAGGTCTTTCAGGCAGCTCCTTCCTTTCCTCCTTCTGTGAAGCTCAACTCTCTGAAAGCAGCCAGCACCAGGCACAGGGCTGCCCTATGCCCTCCCTTCCCCTACGGCTCAACTCTTACCAGGTAGGCATCACCACACATCTGGTTGCAGAGGTTTCTCGAGGCAGTAGAGGTGACTGTGTAGTCCAACCTCCCACCTTAAGTCAAGCTGTGACTTTTCTCCTCCCAACTCTTAGTCTTTCTCACAGACACCCAAGGGATGAGGTGACAGACCATGGAGGATCCAGTCTTTGCAGTATGAGCTGGGGAGAGCATCCAGCTACCCACCCAGTTTTGCAGGATGGGTGCCATGACTCCTGATCTCTCCATCCCTGGAGGGCTGTGAAGTAAGCAGTCCCAGACAGGGAAATTGGGACAAGGAGGAGTGTCTGTACAAGCACTCCCTATTGTCTCAAAGTGGGGATTACCCCACAAATGCTCAAAGTAAAAAATGCCTCTTCTTATGTCTGGGGTCTTATAACTTATGTAATGACCTCCTCCTGTTGAAATGAAAAGCAAAGGCTCCCAGGAGCTTTTGTGGGTCCAGCATTAAGGCTGAACCACCTCCCAGAGAGCTCCTTCTGGGACCCTATGTGTGTACACACCAGCTGTGCATGTGGGAGAAATCTTTGATGCAAAGAGCTAGTGTCATTGATGTTGCAACTGCTGGGGACAGTTTTCAACAAGATGGCTGTGGAAGGCCTGGTGACAGGCACTTAATTCATTTTAGCATCCAATTTGCAGAGCCTTGGTGCTGATGATGGACAGAAACAAACTAACGATCTCTAAATGAAATTTCTCCTTCATTTAAACACAAAATGGGAGGATGGCAAAGGGAAGAAAAAGAGACATTTTATATCCTCTCCTTGATTGTAATTCCCTGCCTTCAGCTAGATCAATATCATTTCTGCTGGAGATGGAAGCTGCCTCTGGTTTCCATGGCAATCTGTTGGTGGAGGCTTGCAGGCTCCATGAATCCCCAATTTATCAGCCTTCTAGGCTTTAATAATGGAGACCAGCAGTCAGGCATCTTATGAATGGCACATGTCTTTTGGGCTGGGGGAAGGGAGGCGGGAGCAGCGTGGTTTGTAGTAAGGGCTGCGGCAATTTGTTTCCCTGCCACCGGCAGCTGAAGGGGGAGGAGTGTGAGGGGAGGAGCACTGCATTAATTCTGGATGCACCGAAGGAATTTCTAGACCTTTTTGCTGCAATTACAGAAATTTTCTTGCTCCACCCTCCTTTTCCCTGGGCAGCTTTGGTGGGGTGGGGGAGGAGAGCAGCCTCACAGCCAGCGCTGTGTGATGAGGTGGGAGCTGTAGACAGAGAACCCAAAGGTTATAGCGCTTTGACATTTCCTTCCTCTCCTTAACCCTCCTTATTTCAGGATCAGCAGTGCATGAATGCCAGCAGTCTGCCATGGTTTGGGTTCATTTTTATCCCCCTATTGATCTTACCACAATTGCCAGACTGATCAGCAGAGCTGTAAGATGGGCAGACCTCTGAGGAGCTGATCTGTCTGTCAAACTTCCATCACTTGCTGTGCTATTCTCTGTGCATCTGCCAGACCTCTCCAAACCCAAACCTCCAACCGCAAAGTGCCGTAAGCTTCAACTCCCTGAGTTAATTACTTTGCTAAAAATTTCCAGGCTGTACAGGAATCGCTATCATTCACTTCAGTAAGGCTGCATTTTGCTCACTTGGCCATGATCTACACAGGCTATTTCCATTTCTTCTTATCTTTCCTCTGATTTCTCCTCTATGATCTCACAGGGCAATCACCCTAGAGAGGCTTAAAGAATAAACAAATATGCCTTATCAATACCTTTTGCTTTTGTCCCCACACATGCCCTCTGTTTCTAAACATGCTCCACAACTTAACCCAGCAAGGGGGTAAAGATGGGTGCCAAAAAAATGCTGTTGCATGAGTGGGGGACGGCCTGATTTCCAACACAAATGCCAAGACCAGCTGCCAACTGTTAAAGTTCCACAGCTGGAGGCAAGTAAAAATCTCCCTCTTCAAGCTGTTCAGATCACAAGGTATTTAAGGAACTGAAAAGAGTAACCTTTCTGGTCTGCAGGACCTATGTGGAATCAACAGGGGCTGGGTGAGGAGAAGAGTAAAGAACAACTTGTGAGTTATTTCTCCCTAGGTTTCCTCAGGTGAAGTAAGAAAAGCCTTCCTGTGGTAGTTCTGGGGGGTGGCATGCAAGGGGAGGTTATTGCTGAAATTGCTGCACCTCCAGTGTTGGCCTGAAATTTGGTTTTTGTGGCATTTCAGAAATCACAGGACCAAAGCATCACACCTATGAAAGTGCTGGTATGTGCAGAGGGGCTGGTCAAGATGCTGGAATGAAGAGCCAAAGGGGCTCAGCCTCTTGGGTACACCACAGGCTCTTGTGTGACCACAGTCCAGTCCTTCATGCTTTGCTCGCTCTAAAACGCTGATAAAAGCCTTTGCCTTTTCACTGGGATGTCACAAGGATAAAACAACTCCATGCTTATGAATTAGGTTATTATTGTGGTGATGAAGACTAGATAAATACTTACATTGCTGGCCAGCAATTTGGGAAGGTCACAATGGAGACAGCTCTTGATGTTCATGAAGGCCTAGGTTCATCATAGATGTCTGATCTGGATATTATATTCTGTTTTACAGTACATATCTGGTATCATCTGGATGTTTTAGCTAAAAAGACCATACACTACCTTGCTGGAAAGTCAAGCAGTGGATAATGGGAAACTGTGGTCTGAGTGCCTTCAGAGGGATCTTTGACCCTGATCTTTCTCACCCTTTATGGGGAGATGGAGACACTGGTAGCTCAGATCTGCTCCAGAAAGCAGCTTTTCTGCTCCAGCAGGGCAGTGAGCCACTGATTGAGAATCAGACCAGCTCTGACCCAAGCTGATGGCTGGGAGACCCTGCGCAAGTCAATTCCCATTTCTCCACTGAGGAGTTTTGGGCTGTAAAGGCCATGGAGTCTTGGTAGGAGTCCGTTGAGGTCAGCATCTTTGGCATGCTTTGGCAGGAGGCTGCTCAATACCAGTGCAAAACATCTGCCTCCAAGCACCTTAATTCCAAAGGGGCTCTTTCATCTCCCCGTTGCCCACTGTATGACACAGCCTCCCACTTGCTCACCACTTTCTGGTGCAACAAAGCATCCCCATGGAAGCACCCTGACAGATCATACTGCTTCGAGGAGGGAGCACCCTGTCCTCCCTGGAGCTGCATCTGCTTGTAGCCACGACAGTGGCCAACAGAGAGGCACTGTTAAAGGAGATATCACTGTCTGAAAATCTAACCACTCTGGTAGGCTTCTTCCAAGCCTAGCTGGATTGCAATTTCCCAGTTACAGGTACTGTGCCCAGGAGGTTTGGGTCAAGAGTGCTGGTGATAGGCAGGAACCAACGATCAGCCATGTCGTTTATCTCAGGTTTCTGGCCCGACTGCATCCGTGAGTGTGGGAAGGAAATGGCAGTGGAAGAAAAGCAAGCTGCTTCTTTCCCATTCTCCAGGAAGCAAAAATACTTGCAAATGTAGCTGTAACAGGGTTAACACCTCACATTCACAAGGAGCATCCTCCCTTTTCTCTCTCCACCCTCTTCCTCCACCACTCCCAGTTCTCCGGAGACCTCCCTGCTCCCTCCCGTCAGCCAAAGTTGGTGAGTTTCCATGGTAACCCGGCAGCTGGTGTCTAGACACTGTGAGAGATGCTTTGCAATGGAGCTACGAGCCTGACTGCCCTCGGCACCCCCACCCCAACACCGAGCACCCTGAGCATCTCTCCCACTGCGCCCTCCCTTTCCATCTACTGCACATATAGATGCCGATACAGGGTGGGATTTCCATGGTGGTGCTGGGGGAGGAAAGGCACAGAACTGAAGGAGATGGAGAGGAAATCCCTAAGCCACTGGCTTTTCAGCCTGACAAAGCTCAAAGGCAGCTGGGGCGACAGAACTGGGGCTGGCTGTCCTCTGAGGATTTAGCAGGATCAGGAAAAGAGGCAGCCATCCAAGTCTGGACCAAAGTCATCAGCCATGGGACTGGCAGAAAATGTTGGGGGCTGATTTCTTTGCTGGAGAAACTGAGGTTGACATACATGATTCTGAAACAAAGATGAGGCAGTCCAGGAATAGGAGACCCAAACTACCATGTGTTGTGGCCATATTCACCTTGTTGTTTCAAGTTTAGCTGGCTTAATTGCTTGCTTCTTGACATTAGTTACTGGGAAACATCCCTGGACCTCCTGTCTGCTGCTTGCAGTGAGAACATCCCTCCCCACCACCTTGCTGCGGGGTTTGTGGAGGGTATGCCCATCTCCCAGGTGCATGTGCCCACCAGGACCCCCAGGGTTTACAGGAACCTGGTGGTACCCTGGGTCCATCTGTAGTGAGTGAGGGATTCCCCAAGGGTTTGGGAGAAATCATGCCAGTCAGCACACTGGACCAGACACAGCCACTCACCTGAAATACCCAATCCCTTCATTTCTCAGTGCTTTGCTGGGCCAGCATCAGTCTGCCAGCTTTCAGAAGCAGCGAGTGGGGAGGATGTAGGATTTAGCAGTGCATATGACGCATCACGGGGCTGACTGCAATGGGCTAACTTGGATTGGGAAGAAAACTGTAAAAGCAACAGCTCTGAACCTGAAACACATTTCATTTCAGCAGTCTAAGACCTAGCATCATTTGCCTGGAATTGGCTTCTGGCTGGCTAGAAGGACAGATGGATCAGGATAGATGAATCATCTAAAACGCTCTGGATCCAAATCTGGATCCAAATGTCATTTAAACTAAGAGAGACTCAGGTCAGGGATTTTAAATGGAACCTTCCAGTGCTCCTTGCTTTCCAAAAAAATGTCTCTAAACAGAATCATCTCTGGGGCAAACAAGGTCTACTTATAACATCAGGAAAACCTGTATTTGTATTATTGCCATTTGGGACAAAGAGGCCACCAGACGAGGCACTGGTTTTCAGTTCCATCTCTGACCAATCTGTAGTTGGCACAGGACAGAGGGAGAAAGGAGTGAACCTGACAAATGCTAGAGAAAGAGCAGTGTCTGAGTAGATCTGGGCAACACTTTAGCATGAAGGCATGGGAGAGTTCTAGCTGCACAATCAATATCAGCAATAATTATGCAAACAGTGGGAAAGCAGCAAAAGCAAAATCCCTGCATCTGTAGTAGAATCCCGGAGTATTTGTGCAATTCCTTTTCTCTTGGCATCGGCTGGGGTAATTTAAAGATCTGTGATGGAACAGAGACAAAAAGGAAAACAAAACCCAAGCCACCAGACACAAAAGAAGTGAACACCAGAGAGGTTGCTGCTACTATGGTCATAAGCTGATGTCTGCTCTGATTTAATTAATCTTGGCAAGTCAGGCAGGAGCTGGGTAGGCCCCAAGAGGCAGTGTTTTACCCGGAAATCCACTCAACCTAATTTCACTAATGTAGGGCAGTGGAGAGACTTGGAGAAACGCCTGGATGCTCAGCCATTAGAGCACAGTGTAGGCAAAGGCAGCTGGGAGTGCCACCATCCAGCAGAACTGCTGCTTGTGCGTCTGCTGCGGCGTTACAGCAACCGGCGCTGCCTATGTTTGAGGTGCTTGCTCCTCAGCAGGCCTCGGAGGCATGATTCTCACCTTTTCCAGGAAATAAATGAAGTGCTGAGGGGCAGGAGCTCTCAAAGTCCCTGTTTTAGCAAGGATTTGTTGTATGCTTCCATATTCTTCCTCTTCCATAGCCAAGGCAGTTCCTGGAGCTGTAGGCATGAAGCATATCTCTGACACAGGCCGTTCAGTTGAGAAGCAAATGCACTTCAGCCTCTCCCACCACACAGCTCTATCATTTAAGTGAGTTTGCAGTCACAGCTTAAGGTTAGTCTGAGGTTGCCCAAAGGATTTGGGAGATCATAGAATTTTTAAGGCTGGAAATGACCCCTAAGATCATCCAGTCCAACCATTAAATGGTTGGATTCAAGGCCAGGTTGCATGAGGCCCTCAGCAACCTGATCTAGTTGGGGGTGTCCCTGCTTCTTGCAGGGGGGTTGGACTAGATGACCTCTGGGAGTCCCTGCCAACTCTAGCCATTCTATGATTCTATGATTCTATGATTTCTTAACTTGGCTCTCCAGGGTGCTAGATTGAAGTGAGGTTGATGGCAGCTCAGCTCACAGATGCCTCTGTGGCAAAGTTATCCCATGCTATAGGATGATTGGGGCTGCAGCACGGATTCTGAAAGACTGAGACAAAAGTCAAAGCTGTGAAACTAAAATTTCAAAGCTGTGTCTGGGTGGGACCACAGTGCTGGTATGACCAGGAACAGTGCAAGCAATGACTGACATGCATTAAAACAACTGTGAGGGTGATGACTACAAGCACAAACTTGCTTGGTTTTTGTTGTTGAGCTTGTGTTGCTGGGATTTGGGTTTTTTTAAGTTTTGACCTAGCCACTCTTCCTTCATCCTACAGGACATGCTTTATTTTTGGTGCCTCTTCAAGCTTCCTTTGCTTCACAGCTCAGCTTGCCCTGCAGCTCTGTTTCCTGCACACATTGTGTTCCCATTTTGTTAGTTTGGGCCCTTCTTTTTGCTCTGTTACTGGAATGTTCTAGAAGAAATGTGAAGGTCTCCACTTTGGCTTGATAAGGTGTTCCCAGGCTGCAACTCCTCTTGTCCTAAAGTAGTCACCTAAATACGTCTGGTTAACAGAGTCCTGTAAATGTCATGTTTAATTAATTAAAAAGGGAGCAGAAGGTGAGAAGATCATCTGGAGATGTCTCTATAGATGCCTGAAGTTAGGTGAAATGTCCATTTTCTCCCAATTGTACTTTCCCATTTTGTAATCTCTTCACATGCTCTTTGATGCTGCTCCAGACCAGGCCCATCTTAAGAAATGTCTCAGTACCTGCTGCTCAGCCTCTCCCTTGCAAGTGGGCACAGGGGACGCTGATCCTGCAGCAGGAGATCTCACAGTGCTGGTACATTCTGAAGGGAGGAGGCTTTAGACAAGTGAAAAATTGCCCACCCAGGACAGCATGCTTTTGTTCCTCAAGCAGGGGACAGAACATTTTGTCTAAATGCCTAAATTATCCCCTGCTTTTTTTTTTTTCTGTCATCTTTTATACCTATTCCAGCAAAGTAAATGTAAAATGCCATGGCCATACAGTTCTGTCTCTCTAACTGTCTGCTACAAACCAAGAGGTGGGACAACCCAGAGTTCAAGGAAGTGGGAGATCAAGTCTAGTAGTGAGTAAAAAGCAGTGTAATAAATATCCTCTCTGATCCATGAAATTCCCAGGATAGCTAGCTAATAATCTCCACAGGGATGCTTCTTTGCTGGGACACTGAAAACTAGGTTGGAGAAAACCTCAGAGGACATACTGTAGACACAGCCTGCATCAAACAAACTGGTGAAAGGTGAGTCAGATAAACTGTCTCACCTCTCCTTATGAATCAGAAGTTGCTATTAAGTGTCCCTGATGTCAGCAGGGTTGTGCTGTGTTGCTCCCATTGCACATAGAGAGACTTCCTCTTCTTTTCACAGCTGTGACTTAGCAGTGCCACAGCTTGAACTTTATTTTTTATGCTGAACTGTTTATCATTTGTGTTATTACCTCTTGCTGAACTTCATTACTGTATAAAAAACATCAGGTTGCTTATCTTCCCTCATCCCAAAGATCAATTAAATGCTGCTAAAGATGCTAGGAAATAAGATATAGCTTAGCAGGGTGCCACAGTGAATAAGGTATATCACCCTTATTGCTTCAACACTGTGGAAAAGCAGAGAGAGAGAAAGGCTTGCCTCAATTTTCTGTCATAATTCTCTCTCAGAAAGGCTGACCTCTTCTTTATATCTGGGACATCCACAGTCATGAAAACTTGCTCATGTTTGCCCTGTGTCCAGCATTTGGTTTATATGGTTCCTCTCTGTTGACTTGAATATGTGCTCCATGACCTCAGACTCAGTCCAGGCTATTTCAGCCATGTCAGAAATCAGTGTGGTCTGATTTTCTCTGCTGCTTCAGCAGACTCATCTGCCTACCACTAACTGCACCCCAGAGAAGAGTGATGGGGGCAGCGAGGCACCCCTGTGGAATCACTGTGCCAGCCAGGGACTTCTGGGCGCCACAGGCACTCCCTGGAAATTAAATTTGCCACTGTGCTGAGCCAACAGGGAAAAAAACATGGCAGAAAATTGTGTTTCAACCTGTCTGCTGACACTAAGAGCAGGAACAGCATGGGAAGCATTGTGAGCTACCCCATATCACCAGCTTTGAGTGCAACCAGATTTCCTGCCCACCTCACTAGGACAGTTTTCAAGAGACAAGTAGCTGGACCACACTTTCAGCTGCTGGTGTAACAGGGGCATCTGCATGCTGTTTCTCTGTCTTGGCCAAGGCTCTCACAGCCACAGCAGGTCTGCAAGCCTTCCCAGGATCTATCTGAGCCTTGCTGCATCACAGGCCCTTATGTTGTGCTTCCCTGAGGAGGCTGTGGGGACTCCTGTCTAAAACCTGTGCCAAAATCTTCAGCAGGAAGAGACAGAAAGTTTTAAACAAAATATAGTCTCTGGGGATTTTCTTCCTGAAGCTGCATTGTGCATCCTTTGTTATACTTTCATCCATCTTGCACTTATGTGCAGAAAAAAACCCCAGAATTTCTGTCAGAGCCTTACAGCAAACCAGAGTTTGCTGCTGGTTAGTGATAGTCTTTTGGGTCAGATGTAGGGGTAGGTTGTGTATTGCAGTTCTACTCCGAGCTCCATGATTCAATATATCTCCTGCTGTGAGTGCCTTGGAGAAGAGCAATATTAAAAGGACTCCCCTCCCTTCCCAGTGGAGTGGGATCAGGTCATTCAGGAAAAATACCAGACCTACAGCAAGTTGGCCTGGTTTGCATTCTGATGACACTTGTGTCCTGTTTTGCCTCTGGTTCATGGCTGTAGCCATATGTAGAAGGAGTCCTACAGTAGCATGCTCTTTAGCTGTTCAGAAAAGAAAGTCCACAGGTGTTTCTGCTGATGGGGTTTTGAAGGTGCAGGGGCTCAGGCTGTGGTACTGGGCAATGGGGGTGTTCCCACAGACTTTTCCTTTTGGAAAATCAACGGCCAAGTGTTTACTAAGATGAAAAGTCACTGAAGGTCCAGAAAGAGAGCCTTTAATAAAGATGATTCAGGATAGGAAGTTGCACACATCTTAAAGGAGATCCATATGGAAGTGGTGCCTAAGAATATACTGTAAAGCTAGTCTGAAGAGCCGAGGGGGGGAGGGAAGCAGGAATGCAGCACCTACTGCCAGTTTTGGAAGCAAATACAAGTCTGCCATCTGATGGCATCAAAGGGACCAGGCCACAATGCATCAACAGCGTCAGGAAGGAAAGTTTCACATCCTAATTAGCATTCTCACCAATGCTAAACATGGGTGTGAGGGTGCTATCCTCACAAACTAAACATTGGCATGTATGGTTAAGCTGACAGCATGGGCCATGGTGTGGTTTTTGAATACACCAACTAGCTCTGCCCCAGACAGCTCCCAGACACAGCCACCCTGTTCTGGAGAGTTTAGCCATATGGACATGAGCTATGTGGTGCCATCTGGCCTCAGGGCCAAACAGGAGTCCCTGGCCCTTTTTATTTGCTGCTATAACATAATCCAATAGCACATCATAGAAGCCAGGAACTGTCCAGGGACACCACCCCAACCCCTGCCCTGTCCTCTCTGAATGATGACTGGAGACACCATGATGCTACGGAGGTCTATCGAGTGGCAGCACTGAGCTATGTGACATACCAACCTTGTGGTCTGTCCCACACCACTGAGCCCTTCAGCACTTGTCTATTTTCCCTGTTCTTTATCCCAGATCTGGAGTGCTGCTGCTTGCTTGGCCTCTCCATGGCCTGTGTGTATGTGTGGGAGGGGGAGTCAGCAAGGAATAGGGAGAGATGGAGATGGGGCAGACCAGCCACTACTGTGCACTAAGATTCTACCTTACAGCCCCGCCACCCTGGGTGAACCATCACATTCATGTGTAAAAAGAAATCCACATGGTGTGTAGACCTTAGTGAAGCTTTTGAAAGAGGCCTAGGAACTGTTAACATATGCTGATCTAAAGATGATGACATCTGCTCAGAAGGAACTTGGAGACAATTAAATCCATCCCACTTCAGTGAGAGGACCCTGTGGTCTTGGGCTGGATGAAGCCAGCAGCATGATCCATCCAGGCTGAGGGGTGCTCTTTTCATTTATCATGTGCCTCTGCTTTCCCTTTGGTTCTGGTCTCCTGTTTAATTCATTGTTGTAGGATTGCTCCTAGTGTATGTTTTAACTTCTTGAGTGAATGGTGTGCCAAGGACAAGGGGTCTGATTGGCTGACAGGCAGAAACCTGGCCTCTAGTTACCCCGGGGCAACTCTGCTTTCATAAGGGGAGTCCAGAAATCTAGAGAGATGTAACAGCCTCCCAGATGAAGGCTCCTGTTCTTGAAGGCTTAGAGACACTTCTGTAGATCTCTGTTCACTGTAAGGGAAGTCCAAGTTATAGGTTATAAGACTTTTCCTTCTGGGTCTTGCAAGCTCCAAGCACTTGTATGGTGGTCAGGACCCCTTTAGGTCTCAGCTGGGAGGATCTGCAGTGGTGGTGGCTGGGGGGAACAATTCAGCAATGCTTGGCACAGTCAGCATGCTCAGTAACAGGGTAATACAGGTTTCTGATACAGCTGGAAAGCCAACGAGCAGGTCTGAAGACTGACAGTTGCCTACCACATCAGCAGCAAGCTAGAGGGCTCCTTGCAGTTGCACATGCTTTCTGATGGAGGTGGGGGTGTTTTGTGAGAGCTACACACTTGCCTGTTCGGCTGAACCTCAACAAGTGCCAGAGACCTTGACACCTGAGTGACTTTGTGGGAGAGAGAAGCTTGAAGCCATCATGTGATGGCTGTGTGCACATGTAGGATGCTCTATATCATGTCTGACTAACCCTGGACCATCTCTTTCCCCATTAGATGCTGTAGAAGAAACCAAACCTACTGAAAGTGCCCAGCAGGAAGAGGTGAAAGAAGAAGAGAGCAAGGCGGACCAAGAAAATGCCTGAACATTAAGAAATGACTCCCCATTGCCCCTCCCTCCCTCCCCCTATCCTCTATCCTTCCTTCCCACCCCAATCTCGATCTCCCCCCTTCCTGCTCACATCTGTGAGCCTGTCCATCCCTCTCCCATTCCCACTTAAACCCTTTTTCTCTCTGTGTGGCAAACATTTAAAGAGACAAAAAAAAGAAAAAAAAAAAAGCAGGAAAAATCCCAGTCAAACAGTGTGGCTTAAACATTTCTTTGTTTCTTGGTGTTGTTATGGCGAGTTTTTTGGTAATGATGATCCAATCATTTTGGGAAAATTCTTGCACTGTATCAGAGTTCTTTGACCTGGCGCGTGCGTGTGTCTGTCTGCCCACCGCGAGCGCGCTCTCTCTCTCTCTCTCTCCTCTCTCTCTTCTCCAAGTGTGTGTGTGTGCAATGTTACGTTCATCCGAGGAGTCCAGACTTACCGAGTGAGTTAAAACAAAAGAGGAAAAAAAAAATCCTTTTCTTCCTTTTTCAATGTGATGGAATGAACGAAAGAAAAAAAAAAAAAAAGAAAAAAAAAAGACACACAAAAAAAAAAAGACCAAACCAAACAAACGAATGAAAATTCATATTAAACCCCAGTTTGTTTTCAGAACTAAAAGAACAAAAAGAAAACAATGTGCCAATTAGCGTAATGCTTGGCTCCAGGCTCCTTTTTCAAACTGAACAATAATTATAATAAATGAGAATAATGATCATTAATACCACCGTGTCGCATCTCTATGCTGCCGTACATCTTGCTGGCCTCTGGCCTGTGGTCTTTGCTGGGCCGCCTCTTGCGTGGCCCCATTGTGCTCCTTGACCACCAGTCAGTGACTGACCACACTCCCTGGTGTGGGGGGATTTTTAAGGGAAGCAGGTTTGGAATTTGAGTGAGGCCTTAGCACCTACTAACATAAAGGAAAACCAGCAAAGGCAATCTTAGCAAAGATCAAATTGTGTGGCCCTCGAGGAGACCTCTAGACCCTGATTTGGAGAAGCCTGGTGACCTTGTAGGGAGCCTGGGCAGCCCTGTGGGTATCAGCAGAGGGACCATCTTTGGTCATGCTGAAAGCCTGACCCCTGCCACGGGCCACACCAGGGGCCATGAGGGGACAGGGTCCCAGGGCTTGAGCTCACCCTGGCCTCAGGGTGATGCTTGCCCTGCCATGCTGGGGTTGGAGAAGTTGTTGAGTAACAGTGTGGCCCTCCAAAAATGTTCTGTTTGGCAGTTGAGTAAATAGGCACACGGCAGGACATGGTCTGGTGGCATAAGAGCCACTGGAGAGCACTCCCTGGCAAAAATAGGTTGGTTCACCCAACTTTAACGAGGACAGAGGCTTTTAGCTGTCCTTTATGGCCTTCCCCCACAGCCAGCTAAAAGCATGGCACAGGCCTGGTGCACAGGCAGAGCACTCCCCACCGCCGCTTTCCTCAGGGTGTGAGATTTCCCCTGGTGCACACCGACCGCGCCCCCGCTAGACTCAGCCTGGCCTGGTGGAGGACTGGCAGCAGCCTGGCCCTGAAGCTGAGTGGCCACGGGGTTCTGCTGCTGTCTTTGTGAACTGTGAGACCAAACAGTTTAAATGTATTCTGTAATAACTGGGCTTGCATAGAAGACCAGTCACAGCTTTTCCACTGCCCTGATTATTATGGTGTGCTTTCCCACCAGCTTGTGCATGGTTTCCTGGACACATTGGCAATGACAGCCAGCGTACCCTGCAGGATTGCTGCAGGACGCTCTGGGGCCACGATTAAAATCACCTCACAACAGTAATACCAAAAAAAAAGATGGGTCTGCTGACAGTGCTAATGTCCCCCGGTGGCTGATGGTCGGAGTGGCAGCCCTATGGCCTTCAGAGGGCTGGCCTGCCCTCCCTGGCCTACTCCTTTGTTCTCCTCCATCTCTTTGTTGGAAATAGGGAGAAAAGATAAATGGTGTCTCCTCAGAGATGATCGGTTTGAACGTAGACCACTCACTGGAAGTGCCATCAAAACGTGCCAGGATTCATTTCCACGTGCATCCTGGCATTGCATAGAAATAAGAGAGAGAGAGAGGGAGGATTTAAAAAGAGAGAGGGAAAGAGAGAGTGGGAGAGAGATTGGACAGAGATTTTTAAAAACAGGGATTAGAGAGGTGAGGGGGGGAAAGATTTTCGCGTGGATAGATGGATGATAGGGAGAGAGAGGGGAGTATAGCTAGAGTAAGAAAGATTAAAGTGAAAAAGATGAGAGAGAGACAGGAGAAATTAGATAATATGGAGCAATAGATGATTGATAGAGATAGTGAAACGTAGCTAGCTAATGTAGATTAGACAGACTAAATAGGTAGAAAGATGGGCTGACTGACAGATAGGTATTGTGTCATACTTCATAAACGATATATATGCTAATATTCCCATGTCATGATGGGTGGTAAACCCTGAGACACCTTCCAGCCTGACCTCAATTCAGCAAATGTAGCGCGGACGTCAGGCATTGCTTGGACTGTATGTCAGGTCTTGCTACCCTGCCGCTTCTGCTGTGGAAGTGGTTGGGGGGGTGGATGGTGTTTGGGGAGAGAGAGCGCTCTGATGGACACGGGGTGGCATAGAGGGGAGAGGTGTAGAGTATGTTTCCTGTTCGTAGCACATGAGGTGCCCGGCCCAGCTCAGACGTCGCAGAAGCCCCGTGTCTCTAGCACCAAGTCGTCTGAGGTTCAGCTCTCATGGCTTGTGGGAGAGGTGTTTGGGAGGAGGCAGGAAGGAGAGAGCATGGTTTTTGTTTAGCCTCATCTCCTGTCATGACCATTTAAAAGTTTTCTTAAGGACTGTCTTGCCTGTTTCTGCAAATACCCCGTGGTGTCCCTGTTCTGACTTCAGACCCCAAACTTTTCATCTTGCCTCCACTTTACTAACACTATTTTTAACTTTATAAGGAAAACTGCCTCTCGTCTTCCTGGACATAGGCCTTCCTTCCTCCTCAAAAACCAGAAACATTTTTTCTCTCCCTGGGAGTGTTTGATCTTTGCATTCTGCATGTTGCCTCCCCCTTGGCTGATGTCTGGGGCATCGCGCGTGTTTTGTCACCGTTTGTAAGAACTTACTTTGCCATGTTGCTTAGAGAACAAAGGGTTGGGTTTTGCATTTTGGGTTTTTCCCCCCCCACAAAGAGAACGGGGTATGTGGTTACCAACTGCAAACCTAAATAATTTTAATACTAATTCCTCTCCCTTGGTTCCAGTTTAAAATTACTGACTGTGACCAAGCATCCCCCTATCTTCCTTAGTGTACCGTGTCCTGATCCTGCCGGAGAGTCAGGGCAAAGAGAGCGTGAGAGAGCACACAGACAAACCCTGCCTTGAGCAGGCAGTGCTTTAGTGTGTAATACACAACATTTGTATAGGAAGCTGGGCTGTCTTCAGGGTACAGAAAGAGAGCAGAGAAAAGCATTTGGATTTCCTTGAGTTGCCTCCTCAGCCAAATGTTAAAAGGCTGAAAGGATACAGTATAAAGGATGTAGCACGGGACGGAAACTGGAAGGAGAATGGGTATTTGAGGAACGATTTTTCTAGCAGGATATCAAATGAGCTGAGAGCAGCACAAGAGGCAGGAGGTCCCAGAAGTAAAGAGTGGAGCAAAGAGTACCCAGCAGAGTAGTTGGAGCTTTTCCACTACTCCTGATGCAACAACCAACATGAATTCCCCAGGGACTCTGTATCTAATCCTCTCTCCCTGAAGAGGATATAGCTTTGCCTGGAGGTGTCTGTGGTTGTTACTTTAGATACGGAGAGGGGAGGGCATGTCGGAGGGACTCACACAGGGAATGCGGTGCCTGACCTCACATACAGTGCTGTGGAAATTCAGAGTCAAGAGGGGGTTTTCCCATGCCTCTGTAGTAAGATATGCTAGTGACCCACATCTGTAGTGAATGCTCGTACCAGCTGTAGGCCAGCTCTTTCCATTTCACCTCATCAAGACTAAGCCCTGGAAAAGTATAAAAGATCCCGACCTAACAACCCCCATCAAGGCAGTAGATCGTTCACATGAATTTGGTCTGCTTTGCAACACCTGTGGCATCCACAGACTGCCTGCACCCATAGCCTACAGAACCCCACAACCCTTGCAATAGTTGCATCAGCCAAGAAGCTCCACCATGAGCCACATTCCAAAGGGAGGGGAAGGGCATCCTGCTGAGATCCCTTTGGACAGTGGTGTTTTCCAATCCCAAGCCCTAATGCAGCCCCCTGAGAGGCCTTAGATAGAAGGAACTCAACTGTGGTGACATCATAAACACCACCTCGTGGGGAACATGTCACTCTAAATCAAAGACATGACTGGAGGAGAGGGGTTTAGAAAGAAAGGAAAGAAGAAATAAAAAGAAAGAAGGTGTTGATAGCAAACTCCCCACTGGAGTTCTTTCTTCTTTTCCGTGTGCTGTCTGAAAGGCAAGCTGGCACGTGAGGCTTTTTGTTCTGCAGGTCTGGTGTTTGGCATAGGTGCTTAGGAAGGCAAGAGAGCAGCTGTGGTTTGTGGAGGTGGAGTGATGGGTCTGAATGAATGTTTTTGTGGCCCCTCTTGGCTAAGAAGTCCATTCAGTTGTCACCTGCAGCTCAGCGAGGCGGGTGACGGTGGTGGTGGAGGTCCTCTTCCAGGCCTGTGCTCAGATTCCCTGCTTTCCCCATTGCCACATTAGCACTTTCACTGGATATTTAGAGCACCTCAGGACTGGTTCTCCTCTCGCTCACACTGGGGTAACTCAGGAGTCGCTCCACTGGAACCAGTGGTGTTAATCTGGTGTGAAAATAATGCGAGAGAAGGATTCAACTCCTCGGGGGGGGATTTTTCCAGGTCCCCGAGGGGGAAAAAAAATATCAATGGGAGTTACATGTCTAACTGCCACTTGTGCCTGTGAAAGTCTGCCCCTTACCTACCCACATGTATATAGGGTACAGTTTTCAGAATAACCTAAGTGAAGCGGGCACTTGAGAGCACACATTTCACTGGCTTTCAAAGAGACGCAAGCTCCTAAGGCCCAAACGCTGCAGGATGCCCAAACTCCTCTCTGCCATGAATCTGGGGGCTCAGCCCTTATGATTCTCCATTTTCCAAAACAGAATTTAAGATCAGGAGTCATTTAGGTGGTCCTGAAAGCTCTACCCTGTATCCATTTTTCAGGGTGTTGATCTCAGGTCATGTGCGAGCCTGCATTCTTACCTACAATGCTTTATTACTACATTCCTCTGTTGAGCAATACTTGGAAGAAGAGATGAAGGTTGAGAGTTGCAGAACAGGCTAGTGACCCCAGTGGCTCACGTCTGGAGTACCCAACTTGAGAGACACCTTGCTGGGGCCCAATCCACAGGTCCCCTGTATACTCTGAACATCGGGATTCATATATGACACACCCAGAACCACTGGTCACTTAAAAAAAACCAAAACAAAACAAAGAAAAAGAACAAAACCAACCAACCAAAACCAAATCCCAGCCTGAGACCTAGACTACTCTCACAAAAGAAAATCCTAGGTGAACCGTTCATCCAATAGCTTGGTTTTTCTGCTCATGCCTGTTCCCAATGAACGAAACACATCCCTATGCATCACCTAAGCCCTACTTTGAGGAGTTACACTGGCATACAGCTGAAGTAACACAGTAGTAAATTGGGGCCCGAAGAAGGAGGCTACAGCCTAGAGTGTATCAAGAACTGTGACGTGTCTGGAAGCTAATAAGAGCAGAACTTGACGATTAGAGCGGCCCATTTCCGATGCTCTTGTGTGAGGATCTGGAAAGAGTCTCTCACTCATTGTACTTGTGCATTATGAATGTGTCCATCTGCAGAGATCTAATGTACACATATGTCCTGAATATTGTCCTAAGGTTGCAAGCTTCAAAAAAAATGAGCAGAAAACATTCCCGAGAAGTGAGAATAATACAGATGTCTGTATTTGAGAAAAATTGGTTCAAATAAAGTCTCTCACTTATAGATACGTGTAGTTGTGTGCAATTATTTCTTCCTGGAGCAGAAGTTTCTCCCTTGTTTAGGATTTCAATGCTTTTATGAAAAATCTTCTTCCATTTTCCTTTGACCTTCTCAGGCAAGTCCTGTTGCTGTGAAAAGAAATACTTTCTAGTTTCTCTGTCTGGGTAGAAAGCTGTGTTGAAATGAAAGGGCGAAGTAAAAGGTCTGGCTTGTTTTTACTGTTGTCAGCTATCTATTGAGGTAGAAGACACAGGCCTGATGCAAGATGTGGTCTCCCCATGAAAAAATACCAGGTATTTATATAATAACAAGCAGCCATCACCACAGACAGTCTCAGCCAAAAAAAAAACCTCGTGTGTGGTTTTCTAGCCACAGCCTGAAACCAGGCTGAGACGGGGAAAGCTGCGCTTCCGCACCGCCAACCTGCAAAATGCCCGTGGCAAAATGATGGGCTTGGGATGCTCCAAGTTAGGGAATCTGCTTTGGTGTAGACATGGAGATGTGGGTCACCATTCAGGAAAGCACCCAGAATATTTAAGGAAAAGTGAGTACAAAATGGAAATACTTATTTATTTAGATAAATAGGCAACCTTGTGCAAATGTATCCAAAGGTATCAACTTCCTCATTGGATTTAAAGCTTCTGTAGCTGACTGGGAAACTCCAGAAGCTTTTGAGACAGGAATATATATTTTTAGCACCTTAGGAGTCCCACCAATTTCTTTCCCTCAATATCAACTTTGTGCCAAGTGCAATGAAACATGATCAGAGTGGCAATTGCTGCCCAAGCTGTGCTGGGCTGCTGACTTAATGCTGCACTGTATCTGTCAGCAGCTCAAGAGCAGAGCTGAAATCAGGCATTTTTTTCGAATCTATTCATCCCTGGAAGCTTTGCAACCACTATTTAGAAATCACTTGCAACTCATCTCTGAAATACAGCAGCTGGCTTAGCAAGGGCCCAGGAAAATTCCTGATGAGGCTCCAAGGAACTGCCTGGGAAATAGAGCAGACCTCAGCCCCTCACATGGGTTCCGGACAAAGTGCCAATTTACAAATGAAAATGACACAATTAAATGTCTGTATTTTTGCATGTAATCATCAGTTGCCCCATGGCTTCTCCAAAAAAGGCGTGGACTCCAGCTTGTGTGCAAACAAATGGTTAGCATTCAAAATGAAGTGGTTTCAATTAGCCACATCTCAGGGCTCAACCCTGGCGAATTTGCTTTGGTTCAGTGGGGCAAAACACCTGTGAAAGGGCAGACAAGGACCTCCCTCCAAGTAAATGGCTGTCTCAGGGTAGCAAGGCTGCTTTGCAATCTTCTACACAGTGGGGGGTGGGGGGATGGCAGGGCAGGCGGGAGGTTGAAGGGTTGTCCCATGGCACGTGTATCAGCTGAAGCACTCAGCCTTACATAAATCCCCACCAGAGGCTCTCTAAGTGGCCACACAGAGCTTGTCCTGCATGATTTCTTTCCAGCATCAAGCTCTTGCCACCGTGAGCTGGAAATAAAACTTCCTGACTCGTACAAAAGGATCTGAGAATCAG
This sequence comes from Heliornis fulica, assembly GCA_013399135.1. Lineage (NCBI taxonomy): Eukaryota > Metazoa > Chordata > Aves > Gruiformes > Heliornithidae > Heliornis > Heliornis fulica. Next base: position 65,462 of record VXBZ01012903.1, on the reverse strand, counting down.
CTCGGGTGTTCACCCCCCCCATTGCCCCCCCTGCCCAGGTGAACTCCCTCCAGATTGCTGCATACACACATGGATGGCACCAGCAGCCTTTCCCTGAGACATGGGTCGGTGGATGTGGTTCCAGTTCCCATGGTGGTCCCCTTGCTTAGTCAACACTGAGATGGGGGAGACCTCCTCTCCTTGGGGAAAGCTTCGGAGGGTGTACTGAGGCCCCAGCCCCAGCAAAGGGCAGATTGTGCTCCCAGTATCCTGGAACATCATGTGAACATCTTTGTGAACCCTGTCCCTCTCCCTGCTCACAGCCCTCTAAGCTTCTGATGGCTACCACCTCATAAGAGAAACTGGTGATGCATCACCCCCCTTCAGCTGGGGAAAGCCTTTGTAGGACCAGCATCAGCTTTCCCAGGAATTCCCGTTACTTGGAAGCTCATACAGCCAAGGGCATTTCACCCCATCCCTCCACGGCTTCTGCAGTGCAGGAGTGTACTGACTGGGGTCTGACAATACCCACAGCTTCAGGGCAGACTTGCCACCTTCCTTCTTCACCGGCAAAAGACCAGGGTTTCTCATTGCTCAGATTTCTAAGGCCGCTCTCCTTTACCCAGCAGGCAGCATGAAGCAGCCTCTAACAGACATTTCCAGTCTCCAAACCTGTTACACCTTGCCTTGTTTCACCATTCTGTGTGGAGCTGGCAGCCAGGCTGACAGAGGCTGCTGCCCTCTGGAGATGAGCAGAAAAAGACAGACAAAGGAAATTACACGCTCCTGTACCTGAGATCACTTTTGTTTACTGAAAATGAAATTATTTTTCTCCATGTAGGGCCAATTTTTTTATTAAAGAGGAAATAATTTTCATTTAGCTTGGCATGGAACGGTGAACACGAACAATGAGAGGGGCTGGGATGTGAAAGCCCAGCTCCCTCAGAGGAGCACTGCTGACCCTGTGGCTGAGAGGAGGGTTTGCAGGGAGCTGGTACCTCGTACGACATAGACTGCTGTAGCTGCAGTACAGGAGGGCTTGCAGTAGTAGGTCAACTTCCATAAACACACCAGCCTACAGCCCAAGCTGGGTACAGCTAGAAAGGCATTGCTTCGTGCCTAATTTAATTATGGTCGTTGATTAAGAAAGTTATGAGTAAAATGTAATTATCACTTTGGGAGCAATGGGTGGATGCTAAGCCGGGAGAGAGCTCAGACTCATTATCTGGGCTGGGAGAGAGGAAGGGTGGTGAAGGTCATCACTGGCTGGATAACAAGGAAGGGTTAATTGGGGTGAACTGAAAACTGCTGGTGAAGTCTCTACTGAGCCCATGATTATACTGCTTGGTTTTTTTGGTCCTAGGACAGCTGTCTTCTGCAGGGTTTTGTGGCCATCCTCAGGACCCTGACCCAGAGGGGGAAAAGCAGTTTATCTCACTGGAGGAGAGGTCTAATGGGGAGGGTTCAATTTCCCTGTCTGTGGTTTAAATATTGGTGAGCCTCATTCAACTCTTGTCTGTGCAGCAGCTCATGTTTAAGTGCAGGAAGGATTTCACTGTGGGTGCTGTGGGGCAGAGTCTTCTTCCTTGCCCAAGGCCTGGGGCTGTTCTTCTTGGGTCTCTTTTGTTTTGAGGCAAACCTGAGTTAGGAACAACACAGGAAAAGCTAAGATTTAATGGTGGCCCGAGGGGTGCTGGTGTCTAGCAGGAGACACACTGGTGGGTTAGATGTAGAGGATCAAAGTTCCTGGAAGCATGAAGAATAAATCCATGAGGAGTAGCCCTGTGACTGATGACCAGGCACCCTCTCTAGAAGCCACTTAATGACTAAAAGACAATTCCTGGTTGAATGCTGGCACTCAGCAAGGGGATGAAACCTATAGCTGTGGGTTGCCTCCTTTAGGCTCCTCTCCACCCATGAAAGCCAGGCTTGGTTCCAGGTTCCATGTGGGACTCTGGGCTGGAAGAGCAGAGTGCACTGCAGCTTGCATAGACTTACAAGACCAAACAGTCTCTCAGAAAAAGCCCAACAAGATGGGGGCATCACCACCCTGGTTCATGTCCGAGAGGAAGGTGAGGAAGGCTTGTGCACAGGCTGCAGTGGGATGCTGGTCGCTGGGGAGGGCTGGCTCTGCCTCGCTGTGGAGGGACAGCCACACTGCTGGGCTGTTGGCACTCTCTGCCTCCCAGCCCCTCGCCGGCGGAGAGCCCATTAATAAGGCTTTCCAGCCTGTCACTTCCACGCTGAATCCTTTGAAAGCTGCGCTCCTCTGGGCCCATTAGAGGGAGGAACTGTCTCTGCTGAAACATATGGGGCTGTCAGGCTCTGTCTGGCTGTTGCTCTGAAAGCTGCTGCAGCTCTAGCTCTCTGCTGACGGGGGCAGGGAGTGGTAAAAGCCACCTCAAGGAGGCTGTGATGAGGACAGTGGCTTGGTTAGGGGCTGGGGCAAGGTGGCAGGTGATCTGGGAGGGAGTGGGGGATGCTTAGTGCCTGCTGTGGCATGCTATAGGAAGACCTATGTGGTGGTTAAACACCACCCAAAGGGCTGCTCATGGGGAGTCCTGCATGTTGTGAGTGGGGTAAGTTGGCAGTGGTACCTCTGGGGACAAGTGGGGTAAGTTGGGTGGGTACGGAGGGGTAGGCTGCTGCAGCAGAAGACACAGCTGATGGCAGAGGTGTTTGGGCTTCTCTGGGGAAGGAGAGGATGTCCTTGGTGGCTTTATGGGGATGGTGCAAAGGGGAGGCTTGGAAAGCATCATGCAGTCATACAGGCCTGGAAGCTGCGAGGTGCATTCCTGACATTGCCTTCAGGAATGTCTGAAAACAAAAACTGCCTCTGGAGCTTCTCATTAAGCAGTACACCCACCCCCCAGCTCCATTTGCAGAGACTGAAGAGGATTTAATGGAGTCCCTTGACTTTTTTCCTCTGAAATATTCATGGGTTTTAGCAGTCCATTTCATGCTCACCTCCTCCTCCATTAGAGAGCATCAAAGAGGGACTGGTTGGAAAGTAAGCTGCCACAGAGCCAGGGAGACAGATAAAGGGACCCATGGCTCAAAACAGAGTACACTGAGAAGTGATCCACTCCTGGGCTGCTCCCTGTCCCTCTCACCAGGCCCACAAAACCACTTGAAACAAGCCCTGGTCACCATGCACAGGGAAGTGATTAATACAGTGGGAAAGGAAGGAAACCAATTAAGCAGAGAGTGCTCTCTGGAGTTGCCTCCCCCACCCCCACCCCACGTTGGTCGCCCTGCAAGGCCAGGAGCTCTGTAGGAATCGAATATGCTGACGACAAAATGCCTGGAGGCAATTAGTTCCCTCCTTGGCTCTAGAGTAAGGCTGTGCTAGGATCCACTGGGAAAGTCCAGAGCTCTGATGAGACACTGTAGAAATGTGTTGGGTTTTGGATGTCCTGTCTGCAGCACCTGTCACAGCCAGGAGCCTGCAGGGAAGTGTGGAGAGAGAGTGCAATAAATAGCACTGCAAGAAATGTCCTGAAAGATCAGGGCCAGGTGGGATCTCAGAGCACTGGGTGCATCATCCCCACCTTGCACAAAAGAAGAGCAACCACACATNACGACAAAATGCCTGGAGGCAATTAGTTCCCTCCTTGGCTCTAGAGTAAGGCTGTGCTAGGATCCACTGGGAAAGTCCAGAGCTCTGATGAGACACTGTAGAAATGTGTTGGGTTTTGGATGTCCTGTCTGCAGCACCTGTCACAGCCAGGAGCCTGCAGGGAAGTGTGGAGAGAGAGTGCAATAAATAGCACTGCAAGAAATGTCCTGAAAGATCAGGGCCAGGTGGGATCTCAGAGC
>VXBZ01012903.1:45730-60324 GCA_013399135.1 Heliornis fulica | reverse complement strand
GTTTAAAAGGTTAATAGATGATGAGCTGAAGGACATGGTCTATAGGTGGGTTAGGCTGGGGTTGGACTCAATGATCTCAAAGGTCGCTTCCAACCCAAGTGGTTCTATGATTCTGGACTGAGGCCGAGTCTTTACTTTCTCTTCCTATCAGACCCACAGCAAACAATCCCTCATGTAACATCTCAGGTGATTTCACAGAGGTACTAAGCACAGGGAGATGAAAGATTCGGGCTCTCCACCCCTACATCTGCCTCTGTTACCCTGTGAGGTTGGGACTGTTCACACAACTGCAGCTGTCTTCATTTCCTTACTTCCTTCCCTGAGTCATTGCAGCAGCAAAACCCACATGATGCTCCTACCACAGACTGGAGGCATTTAAAGCCATTAAGGTCTCACTTCTCTAGATTTTTGCTTTCATATGGAGCTTGGGGACCACAGAACCTGAAAACAGGGAAGCCCTTTCTGGCTCTACTGTGCTTGCCATCACATGGCATGGAGTCTCCCTTTAAAACACAGATCCTGGTGTCAGATGTGCCTCGAAACACTTTGAAGCAAGGGGGAAGCTCACAAGCATAAGTTAATGTCTCCTTCCAGGCATGTTTACACAGAGGAGCTGTGACTTTTCCTCGCTGTTCATCCAGGGAAATTCTGAAATGGCCAGAATCCGTTTTGCCCAATCTGCCATGTCTTAATTTATTGGCTATTCGAGCCCCTTCGTATGAACAGGCCTCTGCTCACACAGCCATTTGGCTGCTGGTTGCAGTCACAAGCAAATAAGATGCTCCAGCAGCGTCTGGGTGCCCAAATGGCTGGCCAGCTGTAACTGCTCAAATCTGGTGTTAGCAATGCCAAGACTAAAGGACTGTCTCACATCGCTGGTGATGCCTCCAGACCTCAGAAGTCTGTCAGCCTTAGCGTCACAGTACTTCTATCACTCTGTACCCAGGAGCTGTCAGGGCTCTAACAATGTTATCTTACAACCCCTGGAGCACCGTGGAAGGACGATTATTACAACACAGGGCTGTGAAGGCTTAGACCCTCAAGACATTCAGGATAGGTACCTCCCAGTTGTGTGTTCAGGGCTCTGCTGCTTGCCCAGGGGCACGGGAAGAGGCTGTGGCAGAGCACACAACTGAGCTCGTCCCTCAGGATTTTGTGCAGATCAGATCAATAACTGCTCTGCTCCTTGGTATTTATTCTGCAGGGAAGAGGACGGGAATAAAACATTCCTTTAAGCCTTGTTAAAAATACATGCCATGAAGACAGCGGTCTTCTAAGGGTAAAATCGTCTCCAGGGATGATCTCTGGGGAATGTCTCTGTAAGCAAAACACCCAGCAGGGAAAAGGCTTCTTGGGACCATCTCTGCAGGTGAACACTAAGAGAAAGGTCTCAGGAGAGCACGTACCCACACAGGGTGCTGCCTACCCCTGCCTTTCCCTGACTAATGCTTCCCATCCTCCTGTCTCTGAATGAGCCTGCTGTACTCACAGAAAAGCCTGCACATGTACACTGAGGCTTTCTTTGGGTTCATCTTTAGTAAGCTCATAAGATCCAATTTTAAATTAGAAGCACCTTTTTTAGCTCTCTCAGCTGCCCATCAGTAATGACTCTGCACCAGTGGAGCTGTGCACGGATGGAGCCTCAGCACTGGATGTGGGCATGAGCCTCTGCTTGCAAGGGACACAGTCAGCCACCCCTTGTGCTTGTGTCAGTGCCCAGGCTCAAATGCCACTGTCATTCCACTGGCAGGACAGCAACAGCCACCTGAACTGGGCAGTCCTTGCCATGCAGTGACATGGGACCTGGGGTGACAGTGAAAGAGAAGGAGGATTCTAAGAGGCCTTGGCATAAGGAAGGCAAAGCAGTGGCTGGGGAAGAGGGGAGTCAGGGGCAGCAGCACCTCAGTAATGCTGCGTGGTTCAGATGAGCAGCCAGAGAGCCATGCAGCCTGGATGGCAGCCCCAGCAAAGCATCCCTGTGCTGCTCAAAACAGATCAGCCATGCTTTCTGCTGCTGCTGAGGCTGCTGGAGGGGAAAATTAGATTTGCCTTTTGTTCAGCAAACCTCACGGAAAGTCTCAGCGCAGCGCCTGGTCGGAAAGCAGAACCTGCTCATGGAGCATGCACTTGGGTGTTGTCTCAGTCGAGAGGGACCCTGAGAGTTGTACCATCTCCTCTCTTAGGTGGCTCTCATAGCTCACACTGGGGTAGATGCACTGCATCCTCACCACAGAGCCACCAGCCTCCCTCAGCAGCTATCCTTTCTGCTCTACTTGTGGTGGAGAAAGACATACTTTTAAATGATGTCCAAGATCCTTGGGATCCATCCTTTGCTAAACAGGGCTCAAGACCCATGGTGCATACATGCACTTCCTTGGCTGATTGTGGATGCCTTCCAATTACACTCCTGCCCCGGTCCCCTTTTGTCCCATTTTGTCCCACCAGAGAACGTCATAGCACATCCTAGCAACGTGCAGATAAAGAAGTGGGCAGACTGCCCTCCTCCTTTCCTCACATTAACCTTACTGTATTCTGTCTGAAAGGCACTGATGCTGGAGCACATTTGAAACTATGTTCCCATAAAATATTTTTTCTGTAAAACAGTTTTTCATAAGCTGCAGGACAGATTGGAATCTGACAGGTTCAGCTGTCGCTGGGTGAAGGGAAGAGCAGAAGTGACAAGACATTTTTAGGAGAACTATATTAAACTAAGTGTAAGATTCCAATTTAGTAGTAACAGCAAAGTGAAATTCGAGCTGATATTCCATTATCCTGTTTGCAGTACACCCTAATAGCAACTCCATTCATAAAACCATTCAACTCCTGTCCATTTAGTGTTGATCTGCTTGTTTTGCTCAGGAGCAGCTTTCAACATGCAGAGGACTTGCCTTCCTGCATACTTGTGTGCAGAGGAAAGGGACAACAACCCCTTTCCAGGCTGCCAGCCTCGTATTTGTGCACTGGGTCCTGAGAATGTATTGTGTCAATGGTGTGTTATTTCACAGAGGTGTCCCTCTGTGAAGCGCTGTGAGCACTTGGTCAGCTGTGTTCCTCTCTCTTCCCATCTTCTGGGCTTGTTTGTCTTCCCATCTTCTGGTAGAGGGCGATGTGAGCAGATGATAGGCAACAAAAAGACCGAAAATACAAAAGGCTGGGCTGGGAACGGGCAGGGGCTGGGGAGGGAAACTGCTTTTCTGTTTCCACCTGACCAGGTCCCAGTGACCCATTACAAGTGCGTGACTCGCCTGGTTTTGCAGAAGTGGCGGTATGCAGCCTCACCGGAGCTCTGCACCGCCTCTCGCACCCAGCCTGGCTCGGACTGCAACCCCTTTGTTCTCCTCGGCTCCGCACTCACTCACAGTCAGGCTGCTCAGCCAGCGCCCTGGCAACTGCCGAGCATCTGCCTGCGCGCCGAGAGGGATGAGCTTCCAGCCCACCGCAAGCAGAGGTGCAGCATTCTCCTTCCTGGAAATGTCATGCATTCCTGTTGGAAATTCTAACAATGGGCTTCAATCTGCATCACCCTTTACAGCGAGTTCAGCCTGATTTGTCTCCCTTCTCTACCCCCCTCCTATCAAACACTGCACCACCTCAACCTCCTCCCCTGTCTCCCAGATCCCACAAGACGTGCAGCTACTTCCAGACAGCTTCTTGCTACGCCGCCGTTAAGTTACTAAGCAGCTGAGATAAAAGGTTCCCACCTTCATAAATAATCAATGTGGGCCAAATGGCTCGTGCTCACTCAACAGAATCATGCACTGGAAACAGAAATGGAAGAGACAAACCCTCACACTGTGAGGAATTTAACAGCCTAACACCAACAAAGGCGGAAAGGAGACTCGAATAACAGAGAGGCAAGAGTAGAAAACAAGGGAACTGAGCATCCATCAAACACTTCCATAGGTAGCCACACTGATTTTATCCATTAATAGATTATCTGGAGAATGGCTTTGATTTAGCTAATTTGCTCATAACAAGGAAATCATGGGAGCAGCTGGGAACCTGCCTCCTCGCTCCAGCCTCTGGGTGAGACTCAGCCTCCACCATTCTGCCCCACTCAGCAAGGTCCCACTGCTCCTGCCTCTGATGGGTTTGCCCACGGTCACTTGCTGGCACTGGAGGAATGCAGGTGTGCAACTGGTATCAGAGGGACCAGTGAGCCCAGTGCCAGGGGTCCTGTGGCAGGCATGGGACATGCACAGTGTGATCACCACCCAAAGAGCCCTAAGGGCTGCCTAGACTGTCCGAGGGCTGCTCAGCTAATCAGGCTTTCCATCAAATTAGTTTTCTAGGGCAAGATTGAGACAGGGCAAAAATAGGGCAGCAATACTTGAAGGGCAGCAATACTTGAAGTCTCCAGAGGAGATGCCACACATTATACCTACCATTTGCTGCTGTGGCTCCTGTCAGGCACAGAGTCCCATCACTACCTGACATGGGCAAATTTCTCCTGTTTGATAGGTTCTATGTATAAGAACTGGGATGGAGGAGATGAGCTCACCAGCCAGCAGAGCACACTTGGTGGTGTAGTGCATCGATGCTGACCTTCACCACGTGGGTATCTGGCCCTTAAAGGAGGCATCTGTCCCTAGAACTGAAATTGCACAGTACTCGCAGCGATTGTGTCAGGTGGCAGAGCCTCTGGGTGAGCACAAATAGTGCCATCACGCTGTTTCTCTTGGGGTTATCCACAGGTATGTGTAATGAGCATATGAGGAAAAAAAATACCCAGAATCCACTCATGCCTGATTCCCTACTGACTAAACTCTCACACCAAACTGGTGCCATCCTTTTGAAGCGAGGTTATAGCCAGCACAGTGAGTCAGGTCTGACCCAGTTAGCTCAGGTCTCAGTAAAGACTTTAGGCAGGTACTTCTCTAACTCTAGCATGAAGCTCTACTGTTTGTAAGCATTAAACCTGGCTGTGAAGCTTTGTTTCCCTGTCACTGGTGACCCTGGAGTGGGCACCAGCTGCAGAATTATGCAGAGACCAGTGCAGAGACTCCATCCCCATGACACATGCCTCTTCCTGCTCTTGACAAGCTTATGTCTTTTGGGGGCAAGAGGGAACAAGGCTAAAAAACAACCACATGTCACAGGGACAGAGGAGGAGAATGCAACAGCATGGACAGTGTTTCAGAGATGGACAGGGACAGAGTTCAGCAATTCATTAAGTGAAATTGTCCAACCAGGAAGGGGACTATTCCCTCTGGCATATGAGTAAAAGCCATCTTGCACAGCTGCTGTCCTTATGCCCCAAGCCAAAACCTCCCTGACCCTAACTGTGAACCGGCCATCCCAGGTTTCAAGACTGTCATGTGAAGCTGAGCGCGACGTCAGAGTAGCGATGACTTTCCTACACCTTTGCCACAGACTCAACTGTTGCAGATGCAAATTGGAAAAGGTGGGAGGGAGGTTTGCATCAAAGCCAACTCACTCTCCTGCTCTGAATAAATGTTTTTCTCAGCTCTAGTATTCATATACTAGCGAGGGGGATCACTGAAGGGCAGGGAGGGAGAGCTCAGAGGGTACAGACTAGGAGCAGAGAGCTGCAGGAGCACCAGAATCCCTGGGGCATGAAGTTTCATTGCTATCCAGTTAATCTCCTGAGCTTTTCATTGCAATCTTGTCTCATTCAGTGCCTCTTGACATGAGTTTCCATTTGTCTGTCTGGTGCTAATTTTCCCTCATTTGCAGCATCGAAGCCATCATTAGAGGCACAAAGTGCCTCCATTGTCTTTTTTCCCCCTTTCTTCTGTGCCTCTTAGTTTGTTACCTCTGCTATGACTGAGTTCCACTGGGGTCCTCTGGGTCTGACCTGGCTGCCTTGGGATGCCCCATCCCTCCACTTCGGGGTAGCTGCTTGGGACAGGGGCCCAGGGAGGTGTTTCAGAGCAGTTGCAAACCTTTATTTGCAAGTGTTACAGCCCCTTGCCAGAGACAATTGGTCTCTTTCCCTATTTCCATTTCAATGAGCCATTGGGGGTAACAAGAGCTGAGCAGGAAAGCTTTGGACACCATTGCAAATGCCCCTTTGGGAGATGCCCCCCTACATCATCCTCAAGCAGGGAGCAGCTCAAGGCCGTGCTTGCACACCCATCCCTCCACAGCTGCCTGAGGCCGGATCGCTTGGCAGTAAGAGGCCTGACCAGGCCCAGGCACGTGATGACATTTCTGAGCACACAGCACAGCTTACACTGATGGGTACCAGGGCTGTGTCAGATGGAACTCCATCCTGCAGCGTGGGAGGCTTGCCCTGATGCCTGTCAGCAGCTCTACTGTGCCAACAGCTGCCCCAGAAAAGCCTTGCAGAAGAGCAATGCACCACTACGAGCAAGAGAAACTTGCTTCAAGAGCACGCACTGCGTCCACCCCACCGTGTGCCACGGATGGAAACAGCGGCACTGCTCCCCACCTGGCCTCAGCCACGGTGCTGGGGTACCACAGGTACAGCTGGGGCTGTCACTGGCAGCTGCCTTCAGCAATGAACCTCTGGACATCTTCATTTCCATGCCATGGAGAAGAGCCTTAATCAGTGGCAGGGGGCTGTGCTGAATCATAGATTCATAGAATGATTAGAGTTGGAAGGGACTCCCAGAGGTCATCTAGTCCAACCCCCCTGCAAGAAGCAGGGACACCCCCAACTAGATCAGGTTGCTCAGGGCCTCATCCAACCTGGCCTTGGACATCTCCAGGGATCCAGGGGCATCCACCACCTCCCTGGGCAACCTGTTCCAGTGCTCCACCACTCTCATAGGGAAGAACTTTTTTCTAATATCCAATCTAAATCTCCCTGCCTCCATTTTGAAACCATCACCCATTGTCCTGTCACAACAGGCCCTACTGAACAGCTTCTCCCCATCTTTCTTGTAGTCCCCCTTGAGGTACTGGCAGACCGCTAGAAGGTCTCCCTGGAGCCTCCTCTTCTCCAGGCTGAACAGGCCCAACTTCAACTTGAAGTAGTGCAAGGATCTGTGAAGGAAGGAAGACCTCAGTCTGGGTGAAGTAATATTTGTGGAAAGATGTGGTGAGTCCACGCTTTCCTTCACAGGACAGACAACCAACACCCAAGCACTGGTGTTAGGGCAGGGTTTGTCTTGGCTTTGCTAAGCAAACCAGTGAGGAGAGTAGCCAGTGGGGAGGTCTGGTAGAGGTTCTCCACATCTGGAGAAATTCTCAGACCACTCTACAAATGGGTGATGGACCCACAGGAAGGCAGCTTTTATCTAAGCAGGCTTCCCAAACCAGCTGGGGAGAAGATGCATAGCTTTATCTCAAGCTCACCACCGGCCCACGGGTGCTTTTGCTGGCGGTGGGGATTGGGCCATTAGATCCCATTGTTGTGGTTTAACCTGGCAGGCAGCTGACATAACTGCACGACTGTATGATCTTAGGGGTCATTTCTAGCCTTAAAAATTCTATGATTCTATGATTCACTCCTCCCCTCCCCAGTGGGCTGAGTGAGACAATGGAATGGAAGTAAAATTGTGGCTTGCAATGCAAACAGTTTAATAGAATGGAAAAGGATGAGGACAACAAGAACAACAACAATAATAATAATTAGAATATACAGAACAAGTGATGCACAGCACAACTTCTCACCACCTGCTGACCCATGTCCAGATAGTTCCTCACCAACCATCTCCCCCCCCATTTTATATATTGAACATGATGTCACGTGGTATGGAATGTCCCTTTGGTGGGTTCAGGTCAGCTGTACTGGATGTGCCCCATACCAGCTTCTTGTGCACCTCCTGCAGAAGGCTCATGCCTCTTCACTGGCAGGCTCTGGGAAGCAGAAAAGTCCCCGACTTCATTGGAAATACTGCTTAGCAACAACTGAAACATCCGTGTGTCAATCACTCTTATTTTCATCCAAAATCCAAAGCACAGCACGATTCCAGCTGCCAGGAAGAAGATGAACCCAATCTATCCCAGCCAAAGCCAGGGCAACCCATGGAAAATTTGATGCTTAACAAGGTGCATGGCTTCGGTCCTGGGAGGGTAATGAAACAGAAGAGTGGGCAAAACTAAAACCTGACTCACTTCAGGTGTGGGGCCAGGGTGGGAAGCCTGGTGCACTGTGAGGGACAGGCTCTGCTGGATTTGTTGTTTTTGAAAATCACAAGTTTGACATTTGTGTCAAGTGCCTTGTGCATCCCTGCTGACCCTCCATCTGGGTGGCATCCTCGAGGGGCTGAGGCCCCGAAGCATTCTCACCAGCTGGGAGGACTGGGCTGCAAAATGGGTTGAGGGCTAAAGAAACAGTCGTGGAGGCTGGGCACCAAGAGATGGAAAATTGCATGGCCCCACCACCTTCTGCCAGCTCAACACTGGTTGAGCTGGCAGAAGGTGGTGGGGCCATGCAATTCTACCAATTATCTGCTCTCTACAGAGAGGATGAGAAGATCCAGCACCCAGGGACCAACACAGAGGTGCGATTTCCAGACCAAGCCTAAAGGCTGCCTTGCTACCCTCTAGTCCTGCAACAATTTTGGAGCACTTTTCTTTCACAATTTTCTTGCCTGCTAGAGTAGCAATTTTCCTGCTCAGTGTTTTGCATTTTAGTTGTAACATTTTAAAAGATCTGAGATCAGATTTGTCACCAAGGTTATTGGAGCGTATGACCACTCCGTTCTGCATTTCAATTAGCACCTTTCTCTCTGTGAAAAATGGTTCAAACATTCATTCCTCTAGCTTCCTGGTCATCACCCCATTTGTAAGCTAAACTGGAAAGGCAGCACTTTGCAAGAGAAAACAGTCCATATGCTAGAAACCCATATACTCTGGAAGTATTAATCATCAGAAAGCACCGTGTAAAGCTCACACTCCCCGGTGTGTTCCCAAGCTTTGCAGGCACCACACCTGCCATATGTGGACAGAGTTTGTAACACAGACCAGTAGTGAGGTGTTAGGTCCAGGTATTTGCCTGGAAACAAGTCACTGCAAATTTCCAGCTCCCATAGGTGTCCCATGTCACCTCCACTCAAGGATGCCTACCTGCTTCCCTGATGCTTGGGGTTGGATTTTGTGACATTTGCATTTCCTGATTTACAGCCCAGCCCCAAGTGTCACAGCTTGAGAAATCTTATGAAAAAAAAAAACAAACCCAAAAACCTGATTTCTCATCCCAAATGTCAACAAACTGTGTCTCTGAGACAAATACAATGCCTTGGGATTCCAGCTGCAGGTAGGAACAGGTGAAGAATCCTGTCAACCTCAGCAGTGCCAACCAGTGCACAGTTGAGACAAACTTGCTCAGGTGATGTCCCCATCACAGTTTATTTCTCCAACCCATCTCTTTGCCCACTCTGAGACACATGCTTTGGACAGCAAAAGCCAGTCTTGGCTGAACTGCAATATATTTTTATGGACACACATTTTCCTGTGCCCTCTGAGCACCACAACCCTTAAACTGATTTTTTAATTGCAATTTAGCCATTTTTTGACATTGTTCTCTAGTTAGGAAAGATGAAGAAACTCCTTTTTTTTTAATAAAATAACTGTTCTTACTCTTCTGGAAGTTTTGAGTTATACTGAATGCTGAGAATTTAGAACCTCATTTTCTGGTAGGTCTGCATCACCACTAAGATCTTCCTATGTACCTTCTCCGGTGAGGATGGGGTACATCTAATAACTGTTGTTACAGATACAGAGAGCTCTTTGCAGTAGTAAACGCAGCAATTAATGCTAATGAGTGTGCTGTTAGCAAGTAATACTATTGGTGTTACACTCACGCCTCACCAAATGCAAAGCTTCAGTTTGTTAAGCAGATGCCAGTGTTAACAGCCAAATTCCCTTCCCATGGATAAGTTAGTGTTAGTTAAATGTACCATTAAAAACAACCATTTAAAATGTTAATGAAAAGGGAGGTTGTTATTTCCAGGGTTTTGCTTGTCTTCTCTTTGGTCTCAGCTTTAAGGTGGTGGAGTTGGTGGTGGAGGTGAAAAGGGACACACAGCTTCTCCAGCTGCCTTCTGAGCTGACATCATGGTGGGGTCCTGGTGACATCCATGTACAGAGGTGTGGTTGTTCCCACCTCACCCACCAGCCAATAGAGCCCAGTACCCACCTTCACATCTGTACAAGCTTACCAACACCCCACCCTGTGGCTCCCCCCCTCCAGTCCTGCCTGTGGTGACCCCTGCCTGCCCCACCAGCCCCCAGCTCTCCCAGCCCCATGTCAGAGAACAACGGTGAAGGAGGAGGGTGGATGATCCATCGCTGCTTCCCGGTCTTGAAGAAAAAACCCAGTTTTGCCCGTGGGTCTGGAGTCTCACCCCCAGGGATCTGTAACTAGGTAGTGGAGGAGAAGGTGGGAGGTGACATGGAGGCAGTGAGGGCACTGGGCAGAGCAGACCTGGGGACAAGAAGCCCTTTTTTCTTCATGTTCCTGCAGTGTGTGAGCATGAGACCACCTTGCTCCTGGAGCTGCAGCCAGGCTGTCCTGTGGAGGAAGGACCACTTGCAGCTGCCCTGCTCGCCCTGGGCCATGCCCCTGGGCTGACCTAGCCCTGTGGTACAGCCAGGGCCTGGTCCCAGCCCCAATGCTGCCTTCTGCAGTAGCTCTCCCAGCCGTGTCCCTGGGGACCACCAGGAAATGCAGGTTCTCCCATCGGGACAAGGAAGGTATCACAAGGCTGTGACATCCAGGTGGCACTTATATGCTGGACAGACCCTGACACTGCAGTGATTTGGCTGTAGAGGTCCTGAGCTCTCTGTTCCTCATACCTTTCCCTGCTGAGATATCCCAGGTACTCTCTCCCTGGATCCTGCTGCTCAGCTTCTTCACCCCCTTGTCTCTGTTTTCTTGTAAGCTTCCCCTGGCTACTTTGCTGTCCCCTCCTTCCTACTCCCTTTCTTCTAACCTGTTCTCTTGTGCCTGCTTGTGCCTGTGGTACAAGACTCTACCCCTTGTCCCCACTGCCTTTGCTCCAAACCCCAGGTTCTCTCCAAGCCCCTGTCTTCCCTCTTCCTCCTTGACATAAAATAATGGCCTCTCAAGTGCCATGTCCTACTCTTTTTCTTTGCCAGCATTTCTGACTCCCTTCTGCACTGGCCTCCTCCATCTTCACCATCATGCTTGGTCTTTTGGTGCTCCTCTCCTGTGCTCACCTGTGCTTCTCAGCCTCCGCCCACCCCTTCCACCTGCTTCTTTGCTGGGACAACAAACCTGATACCAACCTGTTCCTGCACATGAAAACAATTATGCTATTTAATTTTTATTTTTTTAATGTGGGGTTTTAGCAAGAACCAAAGGCAAACACTGGCACTGGGGCTGGCCATCGAAGTTTCTCCCACACCATTCAGCTCTGGACAGACTCCATATCCCTCCTCTCCCCAAATTCATGTCTGTTGGCAGCCAACCTGCTCCCTTCACCCCAGGCACTGTATCCCAGGGGCTAGATCCAGTGCCCTCATCCAAAAGCCACTTGCCCCTGCCCTGCTTGCAGCCTGCACTGGTTTGCCCCACCAAGGAAGATGAGGGAAGGAGCGGCCTGGTTTGTATCCCAATCACAGAATCACTGGGTTGGAAAAGACCATTAAGATCAAGCCCAACTGTCCCTGTCCTCTCCTAAACTATATCCCTGAGCACCTCGTCTACCCATCTGTTAAATACAAGCAGGGATGGTGACTTCACCACCTCCCTGGGCAGCCTGCTCCACAGCCCAATAATTCTTTCTGTGAAGAACTTTTTCCTAACATCTAATCTGAACCTGCCCTGGTGCAGCTTGAGGCCATTTCCCCTTGTCCTGTCACCTGTCACTTGGCAGAAGAGACCATTGCCCACCTCTCTACAACCTCCTTTCAGGTAATTCTGGGCATTGATGAGGTCTCCCCTCAGCCTCCTCTTCTTCAGACTAAACACCCCCAGCTCCCTCAGCTGTTCCTCATAAGGTTTGTTCTCCAGAACCTTCACCAGCCTGGTTGCCCTTCTCTGGACCCACTCCAGGACCTTGTGTCCTTCCTGTAGTGAAGGCCCAGAACTGAACACAGTACTCAATGTGCTGCCTCACCAGCACAGAGTACAGTGGCACTGTCACCTCCCTAGACCTGCTGGACACACTGTTTCTGATACAAGCCAGGGAGCCACTGGCCTTCTTGGCCACCTGGGCACACTGCTGGCTCTTATTCAGCCTTCAGTCAACCAACCCCTCCAGGTCCTTCTCCACCTGGCAGCTGTCCAGCCACTCTGCCCCAAGCCTGTAGCACTGCACGGGGTTGTTATGTCCCAAGTGTGTGTAAGGAAGGGATGGGCAATGAGGCAACATTAAGTCCTTTTCACGTTTATTTAATTTTTGTATTTTTTTGTATTTTTTTAAGATCACAGAAGAGCAGAGCATTCATACATGTAAAGAAACAGAAACGAGATAACAGAATTTAAATACATTGAGAAAAGAAAAAAAAATAAAAAGCTTCTTCTTTTATGTTTTTTATTTCCATCACTGGGTTTTGTTCATTCATTTTCTGGGTTGTTTGGGGTTTGTTTGGTTTTTTTGGATCGTTTCTTTTACACACACACTTGCGCTTTTAAATTTTTTCTTTCACAGAGCTTGTTCCAAAAACAAACCAATGGCAAAAAATAAAATGGCCGTTTTCTCGTTTCGTTAAAGAGAAGTTCAGCTCATGTCTACAGTGCTGGGGAAAAATATATATAAAGATATAGATATATATATATATTTATATGTATATAACACTGTTAATGAGGAGAGTTCTAACCACCCCACCGTGTAGCAAGAAGAAGGGCCTGGCCTTCGTTCTCAAGGTCTAGAGGATGAAACTTGGCTCCAGCTGGGACAGTTGACTTGGGAGGTGATGGTGGCCCCGTGGAGGCAGGGGTTCCTGCTCTTTGCCCCCTCCTCCCTTTCCCAGCACACATGTGTCTGGCTGAGTGTGCAATAGAGGGTGAGGGTAAGGAGAGGGCCTGTATGGGAGCCGCGAGGGCTACCGCAGCGTGTGTGTGGTAGAGGGTGCAGGGGTGTGCGTGTGTGCCTGTGCGTGCCCAAAATGGGGGACAAACGTCGTAGTTTTGGAGGACAGCCCCACTTTGGAGGTGCTGTCCTCGTTGGCTGGCTCCTAGCTGGTCTTGCTCTTCCATTTGTGGCCCATATGGTGTGTACAGAAACATCCACACACCTGTTTTCAGGGCACGGCCAGGGCCACGCTGCATCACTCTCTAAGGCCCATCACAGTGTGATGTCCACGTCCCAGGCAGCCAGCATCTGATGTGCAGGCAGGGAAGGAAGGTCCTGCCCTACCTGGGAACAGCCCTTCTTGGATTCGATCTCTGCCCCTTTCCCAGCTGTGCTGCCTAAGGAGCCCTGCAGTGCACGCAGCCCACCAACCATGCTGCAGTCATGTCCTCCTGACCTGCACTGCCCCTTCCTCCTCTGCTGCCTGGGCACTTCTACACGGCTTGCAGGACGTGTTGCTGTGGGACCAGCTAACCTGAGCTTGCAACAAGGGAAGGACCCTTTGCTTGTCACCTGTCTGGGCTAATTAGGAGAGCTGTTCCTCCTTCCCAAGCCCTGCCTTGGCTGGTCTTGCCCCACACACATTGCTCCAAGCCACCGGATACAGAGGACCATAGCAACATGTTCTCACCAAGCTTTCCTGTTACAGAGTGAATCAACAAGCAAACACCACATATTGCCCTAAATGGGAGCCAACCATCAAACAAAATTTGGGGGGGCAGGGAAGGGGAGGAGGAGGAGGGGGCTGTAGGAGCTGCCTGAACATTGTTCTAGCAAGTTACAAGAAGGAAAGAGAAGGTTTTAAAGTGGTGTGACACAGCTCTTGGTCAGCAGGAGTCATGCACTTGAAAAATAAACAAAACTCTTCTGGGCATCCCACTGGAGATGAAGTTGCTCTAAGAGTAGCATTGAGAACGCCGTGGTCTCCTCACTGGTAAACCTGGGAGTTCTGTGCATGGACGATGGACAGCAGTCATCCCTACCCCTTCCCACCGGCATCACGTCTTGGAAATTACCATACAGCTTCTCCATCACTTCCCTGCCTGGGTTTCTGCTCCTTCCATTGGACAGTTTGTTCCTGGCACCCCTAACTCAAGATGTTTTGTGTACTTGAGTCAGGGAAGCGGTGAGAGTGTGCACCATCAGAAGAGAGAGAGAGAGAGAGAGGGAGAGAGAGCTGCTCATCCCCTTAGCATCTCCTCTGTAGGACTGTCTTGTCCATCCCCGGTGTCAGTTGCTACATCACATTAAGCACCATGATGATTTGAGCTGCAGGTCAGCGTGCTTGGAGAAGAAGCAGAGGTGTGAGAGGGCTTGGGAGGAGAAGAGCTGTTTCCCTGTGCTCACAGATTCCCTCAGCAAGGAGGGGCGAAGTGGTAAAGTACTGCACAAAGACTGAGCTGAAACATCACCTGGTGGCAGGGCTGTGAAGGACTCCAAAGTAGCTCCTCTGACTTCCCAGATCCTCTTCCCCAAATGCTCTTGAATCATCAGGGCTCACTGTTGCTCCCCCAGATTCCTTCCAGATGTGCAGCTTCCACTCAGCCTGGAGACCATGTTGCTATCGACGGCGACTTTGTCCGTGCTGGGAGCTTGGACATTCAAAATGGGGTTGCTCAG
>VXBZ01012903.1:23113-37812 GCA_013399135.1 Heliornis fulica | reverse complement strand
CCCCCACGGCCAACCACCTTCCTAACCTTGGGCCCTGGTCTGCGTGTGTCTCTGTGTCTGATGTGTCTGTCTCTGTGTATGTCTGTGTCTGTGTGTCTGGTGTGTCTGTGTGTTGTCTGTGTTCCTCTGTGTATGTCTCTGTGTGTCTGTCTGGTGTCTGTGTGTGTGTAGGAAATTGAGTTTGTGGTGATGATGAGTTAATAGGACTATCTGGCAGCATCTCCCCTCAGGGACCCCAGACCCCAAACAGCTGACCGAGTCACCTCACATTAATCAAATCAAGAAGGAACAGACTGAAAACTGGCAAGGGCAAAAAACACCTGCGCTTCTCCTCCTCCCCACAGCTGGTGAGACATCTCAATACCCAGTGCAGGTGCAGGTGGACCCTTGCCATGGTCCCCACCATGCTGCAACAGCCTCACGGGACACTGAGCCCCGTGTTTCCAAAGGGTTTGCTTGTGCCAGGCAATCGGCTCAGGTGATCTGCATCAGTGTCACAGCATGAGGTGGCCTTGGTGGAGGTTTAGAGAGCTGTAGCTCTCTCGGGGCTGAGACCATGCCTCAACTTAACGAGTTTCAACTTAACTATGGGAAAACAGAGCTGTGCCACCATGCCCTTCCTGCTTCTGCCCACCTGCCTATATGTAATGGCCCCATGTACCAGCCTTGCAGAGAGAGGCTCCAGGGACTTTTCCTTACCCTTCTGGGAGAGCATCTATATTTTCTGGGTGGGAATGTGGAAGGGCCAGCAAGGCCATGAGGGCCTTAAGTGATTTCCCTGGGTGCCTCACTGTCCTGCAGACAAGCCTTTCTATGCAGCATGAAGCGGAAGAGTCGCTGCACGCTCTCATGTGCTGCTTAGGTGGTGCTGAGACCTTTACCAGCAGCCTGGCCAGCAGCACCAGTAGGACCTGCTACTGCTGAGGCTGCCTGGCCTCTCTCATAGTAAGGCTCTCTTCCCCTGGCTCTTCACAAGCATCAACAGGGCACACCGAACAATCCCGTGCTCGGTGTTTGTCTTGGGACAATTTTCTATTTTTTAAGTGGAAGAGCAGCAACCAAAATACTTCTGCTGTGTCTGAGAGCAAGGCTTGAGAAGGATGGGGGAAAAAAAAGGTTATTTTAATAATGAAAAGAAAAAGGCAAGCCAGTGACTGTCCCTCAGAACATTTTTCTGCTCTGATGCATTGACTCAGAGCCTTGCAACAGTGCAGAGATTTGGTCTTTCAGATAAACAGCTACAAAAATATTGGGGAGGGGCTCCTTCAGGCTTCACACATCCTGAATGACTTTACTGGGACCACATGTGCTTTGGTCTCTTGCAGTTTTTAGCTCCCACCCCATCCCCAACTGGCACAGCATAGCTAGACCTGCCATACTTGCTCATCCCTGTTTGGCTGCAAGCTAAGTTAGCCCAGGTTCCACTACAGAGCAGGTGGGCACATGTGCCAGTTTGCATGGCACAGTTTTAAGGATTTTTTTCTTTTCTTTGTGAACTTGTGTGATGGCTCATGAACTGTTCCTACTCCTGTGAAGGGTGCAGGAAAAGACAAAGCAAAAACCTCATTCACCTTTGAAGGAGCAGAGCGGCCTCACATTAAATGTGGGTGTTGTGTCCTCCCGTGACTTTAGGACCCTGACATTAAGAGAAAGCCTGGTGCCCTGTCTGTTACTAATTGCTACCAGAACTGGCTACATTAAAACTGTCTCCATCACTCCTTGCTCTGTGGTCTCCTCTGCCGACTACTGGACAGTCAGGCTAAGGAAACTGCTCAGTGTGCCAAGAATTAGCTGGGGCTGTGTTCAGATCTCCCTCAGAATGAGAGAGATTATTTTTGTCATGGAAACCCTTAAGAAAGAAGCTGCCCAGTGTTGCAGATTGCAGCCCATCGAGGGCTTTAGTCCCGAATTACAGAGCTGCAAGTGTCCCTGCCAAACCTGGGACACAGCTGTTACTGAGCCCTTAGTGGATGCTACTCAGGCAGCTGAAGAGAGCACAGTCTAGTTCTGAGGGGTCTTGGTTTGACGACCCACCTGCCCCCTCCCAAGGGCCCAAGCAACTGAGACTCCAGAGGTTCATCCTCTGTGGCACAGGCTCAAGCTCCAGAGACATGGCTAGCTGCAGAAGTTACGGATAGGGGAGCAGAATTCTGAGGTATGGCCTTTGTGGGATGCATAAAAAGGGCCTTTTCCTCCCTGCCTTCGAGCCTTGAATTTATAGTGGTGGAAGGCACTGCAACACACAGCCTCAGCAGCAGTGGCCAGGTCAGAAGGCTGCATGGTAGCCCTGTATGTGCCCTGTCTCATGCCAGGAATCAGCCCCTCAAAACCTACAGTGACCTTTTGGGGTTGGAGAGTGCACAAGGAGGTGATAAATATGGAAGTTTGCATCAGGTCAGAGGGGCTGGAAAAGGCTGCTGTGGTGGGAGATGTAAGAAGGGGGTAATAGGGACTGAGGCAGTACAGTGAGCCTTAACACTTGTACTGAGGTACAGGGCTGCAGCACATGAAAAAATGCTGGGGAAGGGCTTAACAGCTGAAATGGCAGTATGGGCACACTTGACTCAGGACACTGAGGAGGGCTGGAGGAGGAGATGTCAGCCAGGGTGAGGGTGGGGAAATGTGGGAGCATGCCAGTTGGATAGGTTGCAAGAACAGGTGCTGGGAGAAAAGGAGAGGAAGATAGGAAATTAAACCCAGATTGTGGATGGGGAAGCAGGGATGGTGGGAGAGAGGAAGGTACAGGGGAATGGTGGTGTTTATGGGATGAGATTAGTACCAGGAATGCAAAGGCCAGGAGTCAGTACCAGCCCAGCTCAAAACCATGGGAGAACACTGAAGAGTTACTGACAATCTCAGGCTGGAAGAGACCCGTAAGGATCACCAAGTCCAAGTCCCTGCTCCTTGCAGGACGACCTAAACCTAAACTAATCTATGAACCTAAGAGGGCTGTCCAGGTGCTTCCTGAGCTCTGAGAGGTTCGGTGCCCTGGAGAGCCTCTTCCAGTCACCCGCNGAGAAAAAGGAGAGGAAGATAGGAAATTAAACCCAGATTGGGGATGGGGAAGCAGGGATGGTGGGAGAGAGGAAGGTACAGGGGAATGGTGGTGTTTATGGGATGAGATTAGTACCAGGAATGCAAAGGCCAGGAGTCAGTACCAGCCCAGCTCAAAACCATGGGAGAACACTGAAGAGTTACTGACAATCTCAGGCTGGAAGAGACCCGTANCCATAGGTGCAAACCCCCCCCCAACGCCCCGCCCCCCAGCAGTAGTTACTTTGCATTCCCACCGCCCAGCAGCACGGCCGGGGCTCCGCCGGCCCCGTTCGGCCTGCAACCCGCGTCCGGCCGCAGCACAGAGCGGGGCCGGAGCAGCCGCCGCGGAGGCCGGGTCGCCTCTTCCCCGCGAGGTGGCAGCCGAAGGCCGAGAAAACCCCGCGCTCTGGGCTCTCCATCAGCCGCGGGGCCGGGGGTACCACTGCCCGGCAGCGGCTCTGGGGTGAGCACCCCTACGGGAAAGCCCTGGGGTGTCGTGTGTGTCGTCGTCCCGTCTCCCCGTCCTCCCCCACAAGAGAGGATGACCGCTCTGCACTGGAGACACCTTTGCGTGAGGCAGCCCGATGTGGCCGTGCCTTTGTGGCACCGAAACTGCGGCTCTCCTCGGTAAAACACCGGCTGGTTGGCCATCCCCATCAAAGGCCAGGCATCTAGCTGCTACAGCAGCAAGGAGCAGAGGTTGCAGGGAATGGTGGTGAAGTTTCTAGATGAATCTACTTCCTCCACATAGATATTGCCCTTTCTCTCCCTCACGCATCATCAATAGCACCCCTGAGGGGGTCGGTGGGAGAGGGGGATAGGGGCAGTGCCATGGCTCCTAACCCTTGCTCAACAAGGTAAACCAGGTCAGATTTGTCAGCAAATCTGCAGGGCCTCCTGGCTGCATCAAGGGATGCCTCCAACTCAGCGAGCAACATGATCGCCACCAGCAGAAACAGAACCTAAGCCTTTTGGGATCCCTAATGCCTTCAAAACCTTCAAAAAGGGTCATCTGAGAGGCAAGCAGAAAGCAGATGCATTTTTAAACCATACCCAGAGGGAAAAAAATCACCCACCCGCCTACTACAAGCCTCACACCCACATTTGCCAATCTAGAACTTTCTGTTGGGTCCCGGGTCCCACCATCTGAATAAACCAAAATGTAGACAAGGAAAGCGGCACTGGGTGCCAGCTCTTCTCTTATTTACATTAACAGGACCCCAGAGTTTGATTTATCTGCAGTGCTGATGTAGAGCCCGCAGAGAGGTTTCAAAGGACATCAAGGAGCTACAGGTGCCTTGTTTGCTTTGGAGAATCTGCACTTGGGATCCTGTCAAAGAACGTGAGGTGAAACCTGGTGCCTGTGATTTTCTAAATGGAAGAGAGGCCAGGGGACATGGGACAGGCTAGGAGGGCTTGCCCCTGGTGGGATGGAAGGAGCGATGGCAAGCTCCAAGCAGAGCTGGCCTGCTGTTTTTCCAAGTGCTGTCCACCCTGAGCAGCTCTGTGCTCCAATGTTGTTGACAGGCTGACTTCACTTGTAGACTGGAGTCCTGCTTCTTAAATAAAGAAGAGGACACAAAATAACATATGAAAATAAAAAAACACTAAAGGAGAAGGTGCAAGGGAAAAGGGGACTAGCACCACACAGGTCTTTGTCATCTCACTCCCTGGGGCTGGAGGGGTCTTGGGTTTTACACTTGCCAGCTGCTCTGCAAGAAGTAATTTTTCTAGTCTGTTGACTCTCTTGCCAGGGCTTCAGAAGATGAAATCTTTATTATCATGAAGGCTTAAAAGGGAGGGATACTGTTAATTCCATTTTCAAGGTCATACTTTGAAAGTTATTAATTTCTTTCTTCCAGGGCTTTGCACTCTACTCTGAGGCTTTAGGGATTAGCAGCTTCTACTTACTAGGGTTCATTTGGGGCTTTTTTCTTACTACTTTTCTTGTGTGTGTCCCTCCCTCCCCTTTGGGAAGAAGGCACAATTTTTCACTCCCTGTTCTTAATGGCAAAACTATTTTGTTCATTACCTGCTTGCACCCTGTTCTCACTACTGGTTCTGCTCCTGTAATTAAAACTTGACAACGACTGCAGTGGCAACAGGCTGGTTTTCTTTCTAGACATGGAAGTACCACTGTATAAACTAAGGAGGATGCCCTCCAGCAACTCTCCAACAAGATTAAGGGAATGTCTCTGGTGTCTATCAATCTTAGCACATGGTTTAATGTATTTCAGAATTTGCTCATGCCTTTTTAGCACTGAACAGTCCTTCCCCGTGTTTTTGGAGCTCATTCATGGTATACTAAGTACTCATCTATCATACCTCGTGTCTTAGTGAAGATTCATTCTGTAACACAGCACACCCATCCTTCCCCAAGATCTAAAGAACATCCCTGAAATTGTATTTCTCAGCATCTGAGAAGGTCGTGGTGTTGAAGAGCTGGCTGCTTACACCATTTATCCTGGATCTGACTTACAGTGCTCCTAGTATTGAATTGAACTGTTATCCTGACCGGTGAAGCTGCTGGGAGCTGGATGACCACCTACATTGCAAGGTTACAGAGATCTTTCATCACCAGATCTGTCCTGTAGATAGCAAAAAATCCCAAGGTTTTCTCACAGCTGAAAAATATTTCTCCCACTCTCTCCATTCCCCCAGCAGCTGGAGGAGATTTTTTTTATAAAACACCCTCTGCCAACTACTGATACAAAATCAGTTGCCTAAAGCTGCTTTGTCTTCAAACCATTCACTCTCATTCTGCAGGCAAGAAGTCCAAAAAATTCACCGCATGGACATTTTCCAAGTCTATCACAGGGAAGAGCTGGGTTGGTTTTTTTTGGTTTTTTTTTTTTTGTTTTGTTTTGTTTTTTTTTTTCTGCTTTTCACTTTCCTAGGATACAGCAATCCCTCCTCAGCTTACTTCTCAAGCATGTGTATGCCACAGCAGATCGAAGGTGATGGCAACACCAAGTCTGGTGTCTCAATAGTTAACAAACAGCACAGCCCCCCACCCCAGAGCACACCCAGCCCTTGGAAGCAGGTTTGCTAATTGGAGGCTCTGAAACCACTTGAAATATTAATGTTTTCATCAGCTTTATGTCTGTCTGTTTGTCTACTTCATCCCTGCTATGGTTTTCCACATGTTTTGCTGGATATTTGGCATGAGCAAGACTGGTGAGCAGAAGCAAAGAGGGAGGGACACATGGAGGGGTAACTGGAATGGAGACTGGAGCAGAAGGAGAACTAAATTGAGGTGGAATGTGACCAGCATGCTTGAGGTTGCTCTGGTACTGAAATCTGGTCACACCTCTGCCTCTGCCTTTCCTTTCTCTCTATGACCTGCAGCACAGTGCCACCCCACTCATCTGTCCTTCAGTTCTTCTTCAGACCACCACTCCTCTCTGGGGACTCCCCTTGCAGTGAGCTTAGCAGAAACCAGCCCCTACTTAAAGTGTGTGCAATTCCAGGGCAAGGCTCCTGGTCACCTTAACACCCTAACAGTGCAAATCAGGATTTAATGCCTGGCCAAGGCATGGGGACAGCTGAAGCAGAAAGCCACAGTGGCTTCCCACTGCCGGACCAGTAATTAAAGAGGGCAAGTTACCACAGCTTATGCAGGCAGCTGAGATGAGTTCGGGTCATGGAAAAGATGCTTGTAGTCACTTCATTCCATCCTTTAGATGCTCTGGGATGCCTGGCAACTGCTCAGTGACTGTGGGACATGCCCCCAAGCACCACGTGCGTGCACTGCGTGAGGTGACCTGGCTCAGGAGTGTACTCGTCCATCAGTCCGCACGTGTACCTGTAACACCTCCCACAGACACTGCCTGGCCAAACCTCGCTGACACTACACTGGCTACAACATGTCCTTCTCCATGGCCTGACCCTTTCCTCCTGCCCATGCACTCCTTCCCCAGGTCACAGAGCGATGGACGTGCAGGCGCTCACGGGCGAGGGCCAAGCGCTCCTCCCCTTCGCTTGCCTCACCTTTCGGCCTCTCCCTCTCACAGGGGAGCTCTGCTGACAGGCCCGGGAGGGAAGGCCTGCCAAGAGCTCTGGGGTTTTCCTGCAAGCCTGATTTCTTTGGACTGGTTGGCTTTTTCCCTGTGCACCCTCCCAAATCCCACACCTCCCAAATCCCACCCCTCCCTTCTCCCGGTTGTTTTTGTTTTCAGAGAGAGCGCTCAGACAGCTGTATTAATCATGCAAGCCCAGCCATGTGTAATGTGCTTTA
Organism: Heliornis fulica; assembly: GCA_013399135.1. Classification (NCBI taxonomy): domain Eukaryota; kingdom Metazoa; phylum Chordata; class Aves; order Gruiformes; family Heliornithidae; genus Heliornis; species Heliornis fulica. The sequence continues at coordinate 30,539 of VXBZ01012903.1, read as the reverse complement.
TCAACAGCAGAGCAGGCACTGAATGGCAACCGGTTCACAAGCGGGCCCGGCACAGCGCCTGAGCGGGGAAGATAAACCTGCCGCTTCCCCGGACCGACTTACCGCCATGGGTTAGTGAATGGAGAGACTGTTCACTTGGGACAATAACCAGAGGGGAGGCCAATTTGTTAGGCAAATTCTTGAGTGGTTTACACTGCAAATGGAAGCGGGGGAGGTGGAAGGTGGGAATTGCTCTTTGGTCATTTTCTTTCAGGGGTGGGAGGGATTTTTTGTGTGTTCCTAAGGATTAAATCAAGACAGCGGTGACTGTTCTTCATCCTCCTCCTCGCTGCCCTCCAGACTTCAGTCCCACTCAGCCTGGCTGGCAGCTCAACAAGGGAAGTAAGGAGAGTGAGAGGAAGAGAGCGAGGATTTAGGTACACCTGCTGTGTGTCTAAGTTGCTTTCATCATCTCTAAGGAGGAAGGCTCAGTTGATGGCTTCAGAAACTCATCTAACACACAGATGGTATCAGGCTCTGAGTATCCTCCGGGCTGAGGATATCTGTCTCAGGAGGGTTATAGCCTGCCCAAGCTCTGCTCTGCAGGGTAATCTGTCCATGATACACCGCCGACACTATCAGTGTCCCTACCGGACAACTGATTTTCCACAGCAGTTGCTCTTCCATGGGTCTGTTTCTAATCTCTGCACTGCAGTTATGTGATTTCTCCCCCACTGGTTTCACCCAACCTCCACTCTCCCACCTGACCGCTGTGCCCCAACCTCTGTTTTGCAGGGCTGCTCTGCATGCTTGCACAGCCATACCTGTGACTGAACAGACCAAGAAATGCCTTCCCTGTCCCGGTGCAAGGGCCCAGCTCGGGAGGAATATCTTTCTGGGACTTCCAGGCTCAGTCCCTACCCTCTGCTGCTGCTCTTCCTTGCTCTCTGGATTCTCCACAGCATTGCTACTGGAAAGGGTTATGCAAATATATGCAACCCAGGACTCATTTTGGAATAAATCATTCTAAATTAAAATTAATGAACAAAAAGTATAGAAACAGATCAAGCAATAAAGCCATTTCTCTCTCTTTCTCCCTGTCTCTCTCTTTTTTTTTTTTTTTAATAAAGCTGGTTTTTTTTCTTTATACTTTTTTTTTGGGGGGGGGGGGTGGTAGGGGGAAGAAGCAGATTGGGTTTTATATTTTTTAAGCAATCTCAGCAAACAGAAACTGTCTGTTGCTATCCAGAAAAAAACCCAAAACCATAAAGCAATGCTAGTAGCTGTAGTAGAAATAATTCTTGGCAATTCTCTTTTCCCTAAGATGCTATTTCCAGCTATATCCCTAGTACCTGCTTTGGAAGACACCATTATCTCCTCTGACTTTGATTTTATTCATTTTTAACCACATGGTCAACCTCTTGCCTGGTACCTATGACATAGCAAGAAAACATTAACATGATGTTGGCCTTCTGCCTTCACCCTGTCTTGTCCTTCCTGTTCCTTGTCCTGACAGCCTGGCAGGCTTGGCACCCAATGCGGTCCCAGCCTTCAGTGCCTGCAGACCTGGCAGGGACAGACACTGACCCCGAGCAGCAAGGGAAGATTGGCCTGCCAGAGCATCCACCCTGCAGAGCCATCCCCTTCTGCACTCAACAAATAGAATATGAGCTTCCTGGCAGATCTTGCTGGATACCACCGTCAGGAAGCAAGGAGAGACATGAGTTGTCCTTCCCACCCAGGGTCATGGGTGTTGTCAGGTGCTGGTGCCTGAGGCTTGGCCAGCTAGGGAAGACAGACATGCTCTAAGCTGCCAGGCTCACATCATTTCTACATCAGGATCACAGTAGGTTGTTTTGGCCAGTTTATGCTACAGTTTCCACAGCTCTGTTTTGTTTCCAAGTTTGTTTCAAAGGCTGGAAAGACTTGGGGTTTGACTGACTCCTTCTTGGAGCCCAGCTGAGAAAGCACCCACTGGACTCGGTGAAAAGGGCTACAGAGATGGACGGGTTCTTCAGCTGTCCACACCATGGAAGGCTGTTTTCTGCAGACTGTTCCCACACCACTGCCTAGTTAGCAAACCCCCACAGCTCCTTAATGTGTTCCCCTGTGCTTCTCCTCTTAGCTCTGAAATATTCAGATGTTCATCCTTTTGCCAAAGCAGGCTCTGCTGGCACGAGAACTGACAGGGCCATGCACTAGAGAAAGGGAAGGGGCAGCAGGGATGAGTGGAGGTGACTGCTGCAGCAGATGAGCTCTCTTCTCCACAGCTAGGACCTCCACAGGGATGGAAGAGGACTGAGAGGGTATTTGTAAGGAAGGTGTTCTCTGTTTCCCACTCTGGCCATCAGACCCAAATGAACATCTCTTTTCTCCCTTCCCCCAGCTCCCACCCACCTGATGAAGGCATTAGTGACAGTACAGGCTACAGAGGCTACTGCTAAATGGAGACTAGCTACAATCTACAGTCACACAGGGTCATTCTCCAATCAGTGCACCTTTTGGCAGAAAGACAGGACAGGGCTGCTCCTTCTCCTTCTCCCTCCCCCTCCTCCAATTACTATATTGCTATAAATCTTTTGCCACCCTGTTGATGGCCATGGCTGGACTTTGTCTGGTCAGGTCCCAAGGATTGGCACACTTGATGCCCCGTGGGTAGTTCTGGATGCACTGCTCTCTGGGGGACATGGCATCTCCCTTGCAGAGCTCCCTGGGCATTCAAGTTAACCATGCTGAGAAAGCCCTTGGGTGATCTGGGGTGCACCCTCCTCACAAATCTTTTCAGAAGACTCGTGGGTTTTGAAGCTCATCAGTCTGGCCAAGCCATTCTGATGTGGACACTTGGTGAAGGGAGAGGGAGTCTATGTGCAGAGGGCTTAGGGCAAGGGACAATGGAGGACAGAGATGGAGCTAGTGCTGTAATTCTGACAGACCCTTTTGAGGTTCAACACTGAACTCTCTTGCCCTGTTGTTGGCAGGTATGGCATGGAATGAGTAAATTCTCCTTTTCCAGAAGAAAATTCTTTTGAAAAGCCACCCTATGATGCAGTACAGCCTCCTTTGTGACAGACAGGTCTTGTGTGATCCCATTACAATGTTACAATGCAGACAGGAAGATGCAATCAATATGGCATCACCCCAGAAGACATTTCTGGGCATTTTGAGTGCCCGGATGCAAAATAAGGATGGCTGGAAAATTTACCAAGGGCAGTTGTGTTGAGAGTTGTATCTGCAAGGCTCCAACAACCTTTTAGGAAAGTGCATTATCAAATTCAAGTCCCATGTGTTTAGTTGCTGCTTCTGAGTCTCCAGCCTGCCTGAAAGCAAGGTGTTTCCACAGCAGCTAGCTAATGATAGCAATGCTTAGCATGACTACAGCACTCTCCATCTCAAAAGACCTTCCTTTTAAATTACTGCTCAAAACCCCACAGGGCAGGGAAGTGTTACAGAGGTTTCAGATAAATGGAAATTGAGGAAGAGACTGGGGAGGAGGCTGTGATTCTGGTCATTGAGGAGAGGCTTATTTGAGAGCTGAGGCCTGCATCTCAGAACAACTCATAGGAAGAAAAAGGTCTAACAAGAAAATGTTATGCCTAAGGTTTCTTTGAAGGTGAAGACCAAAGTAAAAGCAAATGTTGAGATAAGCACCAATATCTGCTGAATGCCGACATTGGAGAAGCTGGTAGGGTCTTTCAGAAAACAAACAAGGCCCAGAGTGTTTAAAAGCTGCTTTCCCACTCTGAAAAATTATCTCTGCGTGTCCTGGGTCACTGGAGATGCCCCAGCATTTGGCACCACAAGTTCCTGGAGGCTCCTCACCAAAGTGATGTCACACCAGAATGTGTCTCAGAGATTGGGGAGCAGTAAAAGGAAAAATGTAATGACTTCAAGGACAGAGGGGGAAGTGTTTTAAAGGATTGGCTAAGCTGTGCAGGACGGCCTTGGCAGGTTGATTAGGAGGGGTATTTGGTATGGAAAACCTGGCCTTGCTCACTTGTAGTTTTTGCTTTATCATTTAGCTTAATGGGCTACTAATTCAAAACCAGCTGTAAACAGGGCTGGCTATGAAAAAAAAATAACACAGCCTGCCTGTGGAATTTAAGGACATATAATAAAAGTAATCATAAAAAGAAAGAGCCCTGGGTTTTCCATCAGACAAAAATATTTGCCATTGAAAAGTCTGTGTAAAAGAAAAGAACACCCACAATTGGAAGACTCCTCAAAACCTTACATCCTGAACAGCCTCAGCAACTTTAATTTCATATCCAAGCACAAGTTTCATTTGCAATACATGCGATAATGGTGTTTAATTGGATTTATTTTTCCACACTGGGTTCCCAATGGCCTACTTTACTCCTTTTCTCAGCTCCTTGAATGTTATTTACAAATCACTCTCTGGGATTTAAATTTAATGGTAGCTTGATTCCTCCCTCTTCTCCCCCCCCCTTTTTTTTTGTAGGTACTTTTCTTTAATTGTATTTGTGGATTTGCCTTTTAAATAGGCAATTGTGACTACATCCTGAGCCTGAATAAGTTGCCAAGAGCAGAGCTCGATTTGAAAAAGCCGCAGAGTAGTTAAATGGAGCTGGTGGTGTAACACCCAGCATTTATTGTTCTTTTCAGGGGAGTACCTGCAGGTGCTTTACTTGGGCAGGTGCCCTTTTGCAAAGCAACATGGGTTCTAATGACTGTACCCCAAAGCTCTGCATGGACATTAACTATTTAGGCCTCTGCACATCCCATGGGTTGAGCGTGTTTTCATCAGATGGCAGTAAACCAATGATACTAGGGAGCCCTAGGCCAAGAGTTTTTAAGTCAATATGGGGACTGGCTGCCTAATCACTGATTTCCTTCCAAGCACTACTTTCAAACACTGCAGCCTGCTTTCTGGAAGCATCCAGTCTCTGTGCTTTTCCAGAAGCCCAAGGTCACATCCAAGCACCAAGTCTCGTGTGGATGTCAGGGCCTGGACATGAGGCACATTTGGGCAGCACAGAGACAGGAGAAACACTCAGGGCCTGTTTTGCCTTCATACCTTCTTCTCTTGGAATAAAGCAGTCAGGGACACTTCACCATGTCATATGTTTTTACTGTGCATCTCTTTCCATGTTCTCTGCCTCAGATGCATCACTATGTGACTGACAGACTTGGTGGGGGGAGGGTGTGTGTGTGTGTGTGTGTGTGTGTGACAGAGGAAATAGAAAGTGTTTCTCCATGAATGGTTTGCACAATTAGAGTGGAAAGAAAACTTCTGCAGTCCCTTCCACTGTTTCTGCAAAATTTTAGGTCTACCTCTGCTTTTGATCCAAATCACAGCATGTGGGCAAAACCAGCCTAGGATGGGAATGTATGTTAGGAGAAGGTCTGCAAACAAATTGAGCCTCACTGAAGACTGTTCATACTGGGAGAGGACACAATGCCATGGCTCAAAGCTTGGCTAAAGGTTGTTGCTGTTTAGATAATTGTTTGGGTTTTTTTAGAGGAGAGGGAGAAGGGGAAGGATGAGGAAGGTGAGCAGAAGAGACCAAATGACATGTAGATGAGAAGTGAAGGACTTGTTTTCCTGCATTCCTGAGTTGTTTTGCCCATCCCTACCTCTGAGTATTTGTCAAGATGATGGAGAATGACCCAGCTAAAGAGCTACTTCAACATAAAACATATACTGACCTGGAAAAGGATTGGGGAGTGTGGGTAAAACTCGTTCTAAGGGGGGAAAAAAAACAATAAGCAACATGCAGGAGAAAAAAGGACAAGCCACTTTTCACACCAAGCAAGCAGCAGATACAAACCTGATGGAGTTGTCCACCCCCAAATTAGATGAACTAGAGTGGGTTTCATGTATTTTACTGGCAACACACCTAATACCCATCAACATCTCCTGGGACTGGGAGTCAGAGAGAAGTCATTTGAAAAACTAACCAAATAATATTCACACAGCAAGAGGGATTAAGCACCTGCAGTGAAGGTAATTGGAGTTGATGGGCCATATCCCTCCTCTGACTTTTAAGGCCATTCATGTCATCACACTACAGCTCCTCCTAGCTACACCTCTGGCTGGCAGCTAGTCTTGGCAGATAGGTGAGTTGTGGAAATCCTCTATGAGTAGTTGCTGCCTCCCCAGAACCTTCCCTCCAATGGATGTCTTGCCAGTGACAGGTCCCCTGAGGATCTGAGCATGGTAACAGTCACCATTGTGAACACTTAAGGGCATCCTACTTCTTTTGAGCTTTTGTCTTTGATGGGAACCAAGTTTTTTTTAGACTCCTCAACCCCTAGCTGTACACAGAGCCTGCTGCTTTCTTCATAGGGTTTTTTTGATATGTCCTCGTTCTATGTCACAGCAGGACTTTGTTAGACATCCCTGCTGGCTTCACACTCTGCTTCTTCCACACAAGGATCTCAAAAGAATTGCACAGACACTGAGGGAAACCAGTGTCAGAGGCCTCAATCTGAGGTGAACAGTACTCTTAATTTCATTTTACTGATCATACAGTTGATCAAAAAGAGCAAGGAAGCAATTTGCCCAAGGTCATTGGTTGGCAGAGCCAGGAACAGAACCAAGAACAGAAGCTCCCCCAAAACTGCCTGCTCACCAGGTCTCCCTGCTCTCCATTACCTTAAGAGCTTGCTGGATGCCTTGTACTGACTGAGACAAGCTCCTGCTCAAGGACTGATCAATAAGTAGACATTTAGCTGTACAGATATGCCACTGTGCAACAGCTGACAGACCTGGGGCAATGAGTTGTCTCAGGGCTTACCTGTGAGGACAGTGCTAAGATCACAGCTGATGGACATAAAGCTTGGCAGGATACCTCAGTAGTCCGGCAGCGTTCTCTAATCAACCTGGGCCCAGCTATTTGGAGGCCAGGGCTCTTCATACAGCACCGTTGGCACAAGGAGCTGGGTTCTGACTTGTTGGAGCCCATGGGACATAGCAGGTCAAGCCCAGCCCTGTAATACTGGCATCTCTCCTGCACTCATGGTGGTAATGGAGCTGTTTGAATCCACAGCAGGCACAGGGGAGATTGTCTCTTGCCTAGAAAATACTCTGCTAGCCTGGATCTCTGTGTTTATGTAGCAACAGGGGACTATTGTTCTGCAAAAGCAGGCTGTTGTGCTGACATGACTTCCTTGTTATTTAGTTTGGTTAAATAACTCAACTCCCCTTTACCTTCTTCCCGCACAGCAGGCTGCAGACTGCACAGCATAAGCAGTTACAGCAAAGCACTATGGCCTCATTATCATGCTGCTTTCTATTCAAGGACTCTACCTCTGTTCCCCTGCCTGCTGAGACGCCTTTATTGCTCCACCCTGGCTCAACAGGGATGTCTCAGCCTTGCCCCATCCGGCTGTCACCCTGACCACTTTCCTCCACTCCCGAGGCTGCCAGTTACTGACAGCCCCTGGGAGAATCACACAGAATCACAGAATATTAGGGGCTGGAAGA
>VXBZ01012903.1:0-22722 GCA_013399135.1 Heliornis fulica | reverse complement strand
TGCACTGTTCTCCAACAGGCCAGTCCCCAACCTATACTGGTACCTGGGGTTGTTCCTCCCCAAATGCAATTTTGCACTAAGAGCCAAGGGAGGTTTTGGCCACCGCCATTGTGCTCCAAACCCCAGCAGCAACCACCATAAGCAAATGCTCAGGCACAACAAAGATCGGGGCAGAGAGGGGCTACACTTCTGTGTAGCATGGGTTAAGATACAAAGTGTGGCTTTTACTCATAATGCTTTTCCTTGTGCTCTGTTAGCTCAGTGGAACAGAAAGAACACAAATTCCCTCCTAATACACTCGAGACAGAAGTTTATCCCTTCAGCTGTACCACTGCTCCTCACCTCTGGGAGATTCTGTGTTGGGACCCCTGGCCTGGCCTCTCTGCGAGGCAATTCTCAGAGAGATCCACACTTCCAGGAATGATCCTGCCCCTTTCCTAGTAGATTATCTTGTGCCTGGCAGTATTAATCCCCATTATTGGGCTCTGCAGTGCTGAATCAACCTACAGGCTCACTAATGCTGCAAAACATGGCCCTGCCTCCCAGCTCCTCGTAGCCACAGATGTGTGAAATGGCTTCCCCTCTTGAGTGGGCTCTGGTGCTTGTTGAGACCTTCACAGAACTAATCCAGCAACCAAATAAAATTCAGGGGGGGGAGCATTATGTGAGGTTGGGTTACTTATTTTTATTTTTTGTTTCTGGTTTAGCAGGTTGCCCAGTGTGTACCAGAATAAGGGAAGCACCAAAAGCGTGTGGCAGAGAGCAGAAGGGGTGGGGAGGAAGGGATGGCAGCAAGCTACCAGGTCAGCTGCAACATCAAAGTATACCTGCATACTCTCTCTGCCAACATACTCCATACTGCTCTTGGAGACAGGATCCTGGGTAAGACAGACCTTCGGCGTGGCTGGTTTTATGTTGCTGTAAACTCAGTCTCCAGGACTGGGGGGTATAAATCTCTCCACCTACAGCAGGCAATCTTGCTGCTGCATCCTTTAAAGAAGATCACTAGCTATCTATTCACACAGCTCAAGGGAGCTACTTTTGTATTTTAATGCATCTTCTATCTGTGGCGTTGACATCTAAGGCACTCGGTCTCTCAGAGAGTTTTTCAATGCTGGCTGAGATTTCCAGGAATTGTAGTCACCTGTTTTTCTCTACTGCTAAACTGTTCTTTCACATCATTTTGCTAGCTCCCCTTCTGCCCTCCACCTCAGACAAAGCTGCTGGTACCTCGTTATTAACTCTCTGGTTGTTTCTTCGCTCCTGGCTGCCATATTTTTTTTATTTTTATTTTTTTTGTACAACAACGGGACACTGAGGAAGCACCGTTGTATCTGCCTCCCTAGTGGGGTGTTGCTCTACAGTGTGCTTGTTCTCTGTTTAAAAAAAAGGAAGAAAAACCCTGATTCTTGGGATGAAAAACACTCCCAAGTATTTGAGAATCTCTTGTACCTTGCAAAAACTTGGCACTGCTTTATTTTTCAGCCTGGGTTATGTGCATTGCCTGTTATTACAGCTATTGTGTGATCACTACAGCATTTTTTTCCTTTCACCTGGGCTTGTACATTTTTTTCAGCTGCTTTATCTTTATGGAGCTGGATTCCTTTACTTATTTCCCCTCTGATTTCTTAACCTTAGAAATACCAGATGCAGTCTGCCTGACTTTTTTTTTTTTTCTTTCTTCCATACTAGCTAGGAGAACAGAGATTTCCAGAAACACTATGAAGCAATTGCACACTGAAGAAATAGGGATTAGGCAAGCAACAAAAATGAAAGTTAGAAACAGACTGCTGAAAAACCATCAAGTCCCTCTCAGCTCCTGCACCTCCCTTTTTCAAGTTCTCCAGAGCTTTCCAGCATCAACAAGCCTTGGACTATTAAGATAAAAATGATAAATGAAATCCAAGAAGTTAAAAGAAGGGAAGTTTTCTCATACACACCAAAAGGGGGCCTTGCTGTTGCAAGTCATCTTTAACAGCTGCCACATTTCCTTCTGGAATACTTAATGGCAACTTTGCAAGATCTCCCTGGGTCTCTTACAGGTTCTGCCACTCATTATATGACCATGAGTAAACTCACTTCTTCACTCTATAACTTGCTTTCCCACTGCAAAATGGCGCCATGGAAGATGCTCACTCACTTCTAAATAACTCGTGGTGTTAAAATATTCATTGCCAGCAAATCCTTTGAGATCCTTTGAGGTGAAGTTCTGAAGTCATGCAAAATGCTTTTGTAGCAAAACCAAGCCCCCAGCTAAAATCACGTGTGCACACATACATTATGGCATTTCATCTTACATTTTGTTTCAGTGATGCGTTTCAGCTCATCTGTGTAACAGGAACCAACAGAGAGGGCCAAATTTAGAATTCAGCCACAAATAATGGATTCTAAAGATAGCATTATATTAATATCAGCAAGAACAAATCTGGAGTATTGGAAAATTGTGTTCCAGATTGCTGCCTGAGGATTTTACTTGAATCTCATGACAGTCACAAGACCTGGGTGAAAAGACTTTCCAAGTGGAAATTTGCTTTGTTCGTGTGCTGCAATGCTATAGAAAATCAAATAAATGTTCTTTTATGATAATACCTGTTCTTTAGGGGAAAAAAATAAATCTACAGAATACACCCAAATTTTGCAAAACTCCAAACTGCCGTGAAATAAATCCAGAGGTGCTAAACAAAGAATTCCAATGGATTTATCCTTTTGCACTACACCTGTTAAAACCCCCAAACAAACCAACAAAATAAACCCCCCAGAGAATCCAAAACATTTTCTTTCTGATGGTTTGATTAATCTGACCACATACAGCACAAACTAAACTGTGTCCCATGCTAAGACAGCTTTACACAGCTTATCTATTTTCTGTTTGAGAGGGCGTGCAGGTCATGGCCTGAGTGTTTTAATTCAAATTGGAGCTGACAGAGGAATACAGCCCTGAGTCATTTTTGTGTCTTATGTGTCCATTCTTGTGAGTGGGTCATCCTGCTCCAGTCTGTTTCTGGTGGTAAAAACCAATGTGTGGTCCAAATCAGGGTCAAGTTTGGGACCTGGAATCGGGAAGTGTGTTTTGAACATGCCATGGCTTGTACATGTGAGTGAGTGGTAGGTGAGGGGCAAAGGGTCTATTTAGAGTCAGGTTTGAGTCCCCTGCAAAACTCAGAACCAGCAGGTAACTCTGTTCTGGAGTTTGGACTGGTCCCAACTTCTGTCTGTTTACATTTGCTACAATGAAGTCAGTAACTGAAAGGCAGTGGAATGAGATCCAAGGAATTTTATTCCATATTTCATCGGCTGATGTTCCCTATGGTAGGACCCTTCAGATCATTCTGTCTTTTCCCACTTCTTTCCTGTCCATTTTCTCCCATTCTTTAACTCATTTCTCTTTTTCTTGACTCTCTCCTGTTCTCCTCAGGCTCAGTGGCTAGTTCTCTCCATCTCTTGGAATTACTTGTCATTTCTCAGCTGTCACAGACCCTCCGAGCCCTGGCCTTCTGTCTCCTTATTAAAGGGGCTGTCACTCTCAAGGGGCTTTTGTTTCCAGGTCTAAACAAAACATCTTTTTCAATTTTTATTCTTTTAACAAAGTCTGACTTCAGCAAATAATGTCAGTCAAAGGGCTTGACTGCAAACCTTTTAATCTGTCTGTGTTTGTGTTTCATGGCAAGGATGAACATGTAGGTATCTGAAGCAGAGCACTGAAAGCCAGTTCATGGCTGGAGGTTTGGTGAGGGGTGGCAAGTGGATGGTTTCCTGAGTTCTGGATAACATGTGCTTCCCACAAAGCCTGGTGTTTGCAAGAGTTGACCTGGACCTCCCTTCACCCTCTCCCATACTTACTGTAAAGGTATAGGCTGGCGTTTGTGACTCCCAGCTTGTTGGCAGCCACGCAGGTGTAGTTCCCGTAGTGTTCCTCGGTGACGTTGGCCACCATCAGCAGAGACTGGCTCCCCGTGCTCTTTATCTCCAGACCGTTGGCGCTGTTTATCCTGGGGAGACAGGAGAAAAGGAGTCAAGAGATCAACTTGATCAACTTTCAAGAGGAAAGGTGTGTGGTGCAATTACAGTTGGGTATCGGGGAGGAAATCACTGCCCGGCAGGCAGTAAGCCAAAGTCATTCAGCCCAGATGGTAGGTGAGGATGAAGGGAGATGGGAAGGAGACATAAGAGGAAAGAGGCCGAAGAAGGCATTGATGGAAAGCAGGAGGAGGGAATAAAAGGAAGAAGGAGCACAGTGGGGAGAAATGCCACCAGTAAAGCAGTGGAGAAGCAAGAAAAGCTTAGTGAAAGGGAGGAAGCCTTTCCCCAGCATTGAATAACACTTGGAAATGAACACCCCATGGCCAGCTGTGGGCCAGTCTGTACTTGGACACAAGGTTTTTAGTGAAACACACCAATCAGTGTGTTCCCATGTGTGCACATACTAAATTGTAGTCAACCCTGAACCTGTGCACATGGGTCAGCTGAAAAACCAGGTTTCTAACACAATCCTCTTAATGCCAGGTGAATGCTCAGGTGTAAGGGCAGATCCCTTTTCACTTCTTGCTTTCTCTCATATGCAAATCTGTGTGACTTACATCACACAGATGAGGAAATCTTAGACCTCAGCAGCACCTTTCCCTAGATGAAGGCATCTGGAATGGCACTGCCTACTTGGTGCCTGTGTTTTCATCTGTATCACGGGCAGTGTAATGCATGAACATTGCCAGAAAGAAAGCCCTATTGTTGTCTTAACTGTGTAATAGCCTGTAAATTACTTAAAGGCAAGAGGTCCATCCTCAGCACTTCCTTCAACATCCCCAATGCAGACAGGGATTGCATTCTCCAGCCCTGACCACGCTGGCTCTGCCAACACTGCTGGGACCGTCGTTACTCACAGTTTGAGAAAAGTAATTTCTTTGAGGAGAAGAGTTTGGGAGGATGTAAGGTGATTCTCTAAGGATCCTACAATGAGAGAACTGAAAAACAGAGAAGGGAAGAGGAAATCTAGTGGTCTTACCTGGTATCATCTCTGTACCACTCGAAATCAGGTGTGGGCACTGCTGATGCCTCGCACCGAAGTAAGGCTTGTCGTCCTGTGGCCGCTTCATTGCTCTTGGACTCTGTGATGGTGGGAGGGTCTGCAGGAAGGAAACACATGATGACTTCACACACTTTCAGGTGGAAGGAAACAGGGAAACTATGCCAGGGGATGTGGCAAACCTTCCTCATGGAAACCCTTAGTGCAGGTGGAGGCCTCCCCGCTGCTCCTCTGGAGAACAGCTGCCCTTTGAACTTTACCTAATACATGGCATTAGCATCACTCCTTACATGGGCTTCTCTTCAGCAACACTAAATAAAGTTCTGTCATAAATGCCTAGGCACACCCAGGAAGAGTTAAGGTTAATGATGGACTTCTGAAATGTATGAATATTTATTTGCAGATCTCTAGTTCACATGGGCTCATCAGAGAGAAGGAGATGAGAGAAAGATTTCATCAAAGGTAAAGGAAGACAGCAGAAGTAAAAGGAAAAAAGTGGGAATTTAACACTAGCTTGAAAATTATTTTCCATACAACTTCTGTGTCTAACATCAAAACTCTAATAAGAAAGGCAAGGACTGAGACAACATATATGAGACAGAAATGCGTTCACAGCTTTAAAAGGAAGAGCTTTAGCAGGAGCTGTGGGTGGAACGTTGAGAGACAGCCCACTTGTCGAGACACTTCCCATAGGTGTCTACAGCAATGAATCCTGCCCAGACCTTGCTGGACATCACGCTTCATCACTGGTTCCAAGAGGGCTTGCTTGTGACTGCTTTCTTGCCCCCAGGCCAGCGCAGTGCTCCCACCTTTGCTTACTTGGAACCCTGGGAGTTGTGCAAACTAAATTCGATGTGCTCCACTGGAGCTAGATCTCAGTGCTGGTGGGGTACCAGGCAGGGCAGGCACCGGTGTCTTCAATCCCCATCCCATGTTCCAAACATTAGGCAACAAGTTTTACATGTTAAAAGGGAGAATTATTTCCACTTGGCTGCTGAGGGGGATCAGGGACTAAGTGCCTTGCCTCTCATTGCTAATACTTTCATGCCCTGAGATTACAGGGCTGCAGCCCAGACGGCTCCTTTGCTGAGACTCGAGTTACCATAAAGCCCACTCTGCATGTTCAGGGTACAGCTCTGCTGTTCTGAATCCTTCCCAGCACTGAAAGGCCAAAAAAAAAGAATCAAAATGGACTGTGTCAGTCAAGGAAAAAAAAATTCTGTCTGGAAAATGTATGGGAAGAAGTTTGTTTGTGAACACATTAGCCATCTCAATGTGATCCCGTTCCTGACCTTAATCGGGATTTTATGCAGGGCTTTAGGGATATTGCAGTGCGCCCTCTAACATCATAAATATTAATAAGTGTACAGAAATAGGATCCTACACTCAAAGGCTGTGGGTTCACGTAAATATTTTAATCTGGAGAGGAGGAGGGGTAATATAACGATGGTGAAGGTGATTTTTAAATTATTCTTTGATTCTTTTTTGGTTCGATCAGTCCGCAGCCAGACAAACCTTTTCTGCCTCACTAAATCCAGTGCCAGAGGTGAGTCACTAAATAAACAGGCACCTTTCTGTGGGACTGGAGGGGCTCCATGTGCCCCCTGGGCTGCTGCCAGGGATCCCAGCCCCTGTCTCTGAGAGGTCCCTGCCTTAGCCATCCTCCTCATCTTTTGAAAAGACAAAGCCCAGACCAGAGAAGAGGCCAGACCTCAGCTACCACTGCTGAAGAGGCCAGAGCTCAGCCACCACTGCTGTCTCCCATCAAGGCAGCACTGGCCCTGAAGATGCCTCCCCCAGTGAAGGGCGCTCTTCTTGCTACAGTGCTCCCTCAGAAGAAGGGGCAGGTGATGGCCCTGGACAAACCAGCCTCTGGTACTCAGAAAGCAGCCGCCCTGCGTTCAGCTGTTTGCTGCGGGGGAAGCCAGGAGTGGGATCCCCTTAGCTGCTCCCCAACCTATTGTTACCTTCTGATTGCAGCACACAAACCCCCTCCCCAGGCCTCAGTTTCCCTGTCTGAGATGTGCAGGGACCATTACTCAGGAGGCCTGAAGGTGGTAGTGTGAGACCAAAGCAAAGTGAGGATGCTCTCGGGCAGTCCGGGCTGGCAGCTGTCCACAGCCTCAGCGGATGTTAAGATGTGGCTGGAAGCTCCTGAGGTTGGGCAGGTCCCCCCCCCTTTTTTTTTCCCAATCTTCCTGTAGTTTTCCCACTTTCTGCTGCTTGTGATGTAGTTTAAGGAAGCAAGATAAGGAACAAACCATGCAAACGTCCAGCTTGCCTCCCTCACACAGGGCTGATGCATGGCCCTCGTGACTTCTTAGATTATTTTCCCTTTTCTTTCACAATAAAACATCTGTCCCAAAGGAAATTCTAATTTGTTTCACATTACAAATTCGACTATGTGATGATATTGCAATGTTGTATCACATTACATTTTCATATATTCCAACAGGAAAAAAAATGTTTAAGATCTTAGTGTAGCATGGTTATTATAAGTTGAAACAAAGTCAAAATCAAACATCCCGACTTTATACAAACAATCTGTTTCAACCATGTTAAAAGCATCGCTCAAATTATGTTTCACAGAAATATTTGAAAATATTAATTGGTTCTCATGGAATGTCTTGTGTTTATAAACTCAGATGGTTTTTTTTTTTTCTGTTTTGACAGGAAAAAAATCCTCCACAATTTTGGTGAAGAAAATTTGCTACTGCAGTTTCTCATTAATAGCAAAATTTGGCTCATGAAGCAGCTGGTACTAAACCACTGCCACCCAGTTTCTAAGGGAATTGCAAAAAAATGGTGTGCATTCTGTGGGTGCTGCAGGGAGCTTATAACCTTGACTTCTAAGCAAGACAGACAAGTTGATCTGATATGATGGCCCAAAGAGAAAGGAAGAGAAGAACAAGAATGGTATTAAAAGGTGCTGAAACCCACCTGTGGTGGCAAATTTGACTGGGGTGGGCTGAAACACTTGCTGCTCTCAGCTCTAACCTGCTCCCTGAGAGTGCTACCCAGGAGTCAAGGCTGTGCATATACACCCATATAGTAACATGCCCATAACAATCTGTAATTTCAGTTTAATATTCAGGAGAGGACATACCATCCATCCATCCATCCATCCATCCATCCATCCATCCATCCATCCATCCATCCATCCATCCCTGCTGCAGAGGTATTAGGCCCAGAGCAAGGAGACAGAGCAGGCAGATGGGGATATTCTCTTTAAATCCCTGCAGTGCCAAATGTGAGCCATGCAGACACGGAGGTGGGCGTACACACACACACACACACAAGAATCAGCACAGTCTGAAATACCTTGTGTCACTGTGAGAAAAGCATGCCAGCAGAGCCAACTGGGCATCTGTCTAAGCAGATGGGATCCATGTCCCACTCACTAGAGCGACACTGGCTGAAGACTCAGACAGGTGTGGGGTATGGAAGTAAGCACATGGCTAGCTCTGCTCTGAAGTGTTTTTAGGTGGGTTGTCACCTCCTTTGGTCAAGCACCTTTCTGTATTGTGGCACTGGACAAAAGGTCTCTAGGAGAGGACTTTACACCAATGACCAGCATGGAAGCCAAGTTTTGTGTCCTCTCACTGTGGGCACAGCTTGAGCGCCCATCCCTCCAGGCCCCTGGGCTGTGACCCCCGTGCAGGTGCTGCCAAGATGGCTGAGTGCAGGCAGGCCTGCACTTTCTCTCAGCTGACTGAGCCCTCCCTTATCTCTCCTTGCTGCCCTGCTGACTCTTCTCTTCACACCACTGTTCTCCAGTGGTGTGATACCAATGAGTGAAAACAAGGCATCGACAGCTTTTCTGGGGGAGAGAGACAGGGCAACATCACAGCTCCTCTCTTTTCCTCTCTCCCTCTTCTTTCTTTTCTTACACAATATCAGGTTTAAAGCACAGCCTATACCTTGCCCCTGGGCAAACCACTCCATACAGACCCGCTCTGGTTGTGATATACTCACAGTTCACAGTGACCCGGACTTGCTTGACGTCTGCTGAAGCGACCTCGTTGGCAGCTTTGCATTCGTACTTGCCCGACTGCTCTCGGGTGATCCCTAGGATCTCCAGATACTCCTCCTCGCCTTCAAACTCTCTGCCTGGTGGGACAGAAAAATATAGGTGGTGGTTCTATTAGGCATTCAGATTTGGGAAGCCTTCTGTGTAATTGCTGTGGAGTAACAATCATGTCAAGGACTCTGCAAATAAAAAACAGCCACGAGAGATTTTGAAGTTATTTCAGAAGACCTATCAGCAAGATCCTACCATGTTATTTATAGTTATGGAGAACTTGGTTTCTGAAAATCTGGAAGGAAGAGGAGAAGTGGTAACAAAGTGTTGTGTCTCACAGGCTGTCCAGGCCAAGAGGTAAAATCTCCGCCACGTGAGGCTGGAGTAAACGTACTGGTGTGACAGCCGAGTACAAGGGGAGGTTAGTCAGCCTGTGGTCCTCAGATGTGGTGGTGTATTGTCAGCATCCTCTTGGCCACTGCAAAACTGTGAAAAATGCTTTTCCGTCTCTCAGAGCAACCACCACCCAGAAGTGCCATCGATCAGATCGAGCAACGGTTAAACACATCCAAACCGAGAGAAACAAAGTGTAATTTGATCCGCGGAGACCAATAATCATCACGATTCCCTGATCTACTGTACATACAAAATGACACATTTAAACCCTGCTGCCTTGCTAACACACTTTTGAAAGAAGTGACTTGAACGTTGGGGTTAGGGCCGGGGTCAGGAATCAGGGGAGGTCTGTGGCCTTGCTTTTAATTCACTGTGTGACCTTGGGTGAGTCACTCCATCGCTCTCCCGCTGTGAACTGCAGCTAATAGCCCCTCTCTGCCATCACCTCCTGGTCAGAGATGGGCGGTGAGGTTAACCCATGTAAAACACATTAGAATCACTGGATGAAGGCTGCCAGGAAAGCATGTGTAATATTGGGATTGGTGTGTCTGCCCTATTCCTTCAGAGAGCAAAAAAAGACTACTGGAAAGAATCAGAACCGTGTTGGCAGCAGTGCAAGGGGACATGCTTCTCCATGCAAAACCCCAAGCCCCTATTGAGTGGCTGTGTATGTTTAGGAAAAGCACCTCTCAACCCTCAAAGGCCAAAAGTGAAATTAAAAAAACCCACAAAACAACCCAAGAAGTTCAGCTCACAAGGGCTCCCATTCAGGCTCCTCAGAGAGCAGGCAGATTTCCCAAAACAGCTCTCTGCCCAGAAGACATTTTCTGCTCTATAGGTGCTGAGTGCTTCTGAAACCTTGCTCACTTCAAGAGTTTAGAGTTGTTTGATGGAATTCCAGGAGTGCTGGAGAGGACAGGGCTGTTGTCCTGGTGTCTGTGGCACTGCATGAAAGCAGTGGGTAAGCCTCATCCGTGGAGCTGAAGTTCCCAGGGAGCCACCTGCAATGAATCCCACACAGATATGCTGCAGGGTGTTGGCCAGTTCACTCCTGGGGAGGCCACTTGGGGAGACCCTTCTGCATCAGAGACAGGGACTTCAGCAACTTCACAGTCTGATCAGAACTCTGTCCCTTACACAATTATTTTTGCCCTTTTTTTTTTTCCTCCCAGGTAATTTTCAGAACCATTCTAGGGGAAAACCACCCCCAATGATGGAGACTCAGCATGAAAACAGCAGTGCACCTGTTAAACTCATGCAGAGACAAGGTTCCCCCTTCCTTCATGAGGGCTAACTCATCCGCACTTTCCCAGCTCCTGGAACATCACCAGATGTTCAGGTGAGTGGAAATCTTATCTAAAGCTTACAACTGCTTTAATACAGGTTTCTGTAGTCCCTAAAAGATTGATGAAGGGCCTTGTAGCATGGCCAGAGAGTATTTTCCAAGGCTGGGAGGCCAAGTTGGCTCCTGCTGTCCATGCAGCGCTCTGGGACGTGGCCCTCAATCCTCTGCTGTGCCCCAGAGAGTCAGCTGGGAAGGGAGCAGGGTGGGATTTTTCACAGATGCTTATTTCATGACTACCCTAGGGAATCCTCACTCCTCTGGGACCAGAGGGAGGTGAGTCATGGTACTGGGTGGGACTTCACTCACCATCCAGCAGGTTTCCCAGCCTCAAGGCATGACACATGGGTCATGTCACAGAGACAGCCACCCTCTGCCCCCTGAGGAGCAGAGACTCTGCAGCCTCTCCAGAGGACCCATTCTCGTGCTTTGCTGGCTGATCCAACAGTGTGGTTTCCCTGAAGTTTGACCTGAGTCTCCCTTGCTGCAATTTAAAGCTATTATTTTTGTCTTAGCCACTATAGACAAAAAGAACAAATCATTCCCTCCTTCCCTGCAATAGCCTTTTATCAACTTTTAAATCACTTACGTTCCTCCCTCGCTTGTCATCTTTTCTTTTTTTTTTTTCTTTGGGCTGAATATTGCCAGGTCTGTCAACCTTTCTCAGTAGGTGAGGTTTTTTAGATCCTTGATCATTCTTCTTCTTTCCTTTTAGACTTCTCTGACAAGTTCACAGTTTTTTCTGGAAGTGCAACACCCCAGACCGAAGGCAGCCCTGCAAGAGGAGCTGTTACCATGGCTGAAGGGCTGCGTCACAACTTCTGCTCTGTGTTTGCTGCCTGTACAGCCAATACATTGCTTGTGCTTTTTTACCATAGAATGATTCCTTTTATTTTTGTTTGGGAGCTCTTTTAATTCCCAGATCTTCTTATCACATGCTGCTACCTGCTAATAATGCTCTTTGGAAATCCCACCCCCAATCTGAGCCGACAAGCAACACTCCCCTCCTTTCACGGCAGCGCTCCCAGTTGGTAGGTCAGCCAGTTGACTGGAAAGTTAATCAGACATCAGGGAAAGACTCACAAAGAAAAGGTTAAAATGCAATTTGCCTCTGCTTTGCAAATCATTTGCTCTGCAGTTCTGCCTTGTTTATACACAGGGTTCATTCCAAGTGGGACTTGCTTCTCCCACAATTTGCCCTTGTCACAAGCCTGTCACCATAATGAAAAGAGGGCTGAGGGTGACTTAACCAGCTCTAATGGAGTGGCACCCTCATTAAGGGTGCTGTTAGGTCTGTCTGTCAGAGAGCCACATGAGTGGAGCTCCAGAGTATCCTAAAAGGGTACATACTTTCCCAAGGGAAGCTTCCCCTCACATAAGTACATGCACTTAAAGGCTGAAGCAGGCACCATGTCCAGCAGGAGAGCTTTCTTGGCTGCACACAGCCCTTCCCAAGAGATGCTGAGCTGTTGGGCTGCCCAGTTGAGCTCTCCTGGAATGAGTGGGAGCACTACTTCTGTTTTAAAGGGCGTGCCAAAGACATCAATAGGCCCCTTTAGCTCTGCATTCCCCTGCTCAGGGACACAGATATGAGCATAACACTTAAGGGAAAGATTCTGTGACAGCCTCCTGCTGAAATAGTGGCAGCACTGTTCCTGGCCCTGCACTGCTGACCTGGCTCAACCCCAGGCATCAACATTCTGCTACCAGAACCCAACTAGTCTCACTTTCAAGGCAGACCCTGATGCTTGCAGCCTGGTCCCTTCCCAAGAGCACGTTAACCATTTCTAACAAAAAGCATTTATATAAAATTGAGGTGTCATAGTACAGATCAGTGAGAGGGAAGATGTATCACGGTGTGTTAGAAAAATGTCAGGTTGTGATATCTTGCACAGAGCTGTAGAGATGTTTTCACTAATTCACCTTGGCAGCCACATTAGGTGAGTCATATTAACTCTAACCTCTAAGGCAAAAGGGGGGTAGGGGGAGCAGGAACAGAGCTTCACACACCGAGCGAATCCACAAATGTTTCTGTGCAGGAGCCAGCTTTGTCAGGGAGCTGATGGTTGTCACTGTGCAGTTGATCAAAGTGGGGAGTGAGAAGGGTTGGACAATGCCCTTTGGTACCAATAACAATGAACATGTTCTATTAGGTGGAGAGAGGGACTGCCAGCTCCTGGCAAGCGAGCTGCTCCATTCCCATCAAGAGAAGACGCTTGCCTTGAGCATGTCATCCAGGGATGAAATCCTGACCCTGCTGCCAAACCTTCCTCTCTGACATGGGTTGTCCCCTGGCTGTTTGGTCTGGTTCAACACAATCCCTTCCCAGTGAGGGGCCTTCCAGGTTTCCCTGGGGGGTGGGTGACTGCCTGTGCAGTGCAGCTCTTCTCATCCCAATACAACCCTTCCCAAGACTCCAGGCAACCTTCCTCCCCTCAGGGTTGGGTTTTTTTTTTGCCATTTACATGTTCATAGGTAGCTCAGTTTGTTGCAGCAGCCCCATTAAACACCATCTTGCCAAGCTGTAGCTCCTTAACTCCATCCCAGTAAATCAGAAAGAGGAGCTTTCTGCTCTGGAGGCTGCAGATAGAGAGCATGAGCCTGGGAGGCTTGACAATCAAACCAAGAGGGAACGACCTCGAGCAGAGCGAGCCAGGCGCCTGCTGCTGCTTGGAGCTGGCAGAGCCCTTCTCGCACAGGGATCTGCGGCAGGCGGCTTTGATGTGTGCAGGAGGAAGGCTTTGAAGGCCCCGTTGCCTCAGCCACATTTCCCATCCCCTCAGTTCCTAATTGGACCCAGTAAAGTAAATAATGAACCCAAACAGCAATGCTGCCCAGCAATGCTAGCCTGCTGGCAAGAAGCCTCCCTCTGCCCCCACCCGTCAGACACAGCCTCGTACAACACCAAGGGCACTTCCCCTGCTAACATGCACACCTGCCTGTGCTCTGGTATATATACTATCTATTATACATTGTTATAGAAATGTATTTGTATATAAAAAACCCACTGTGTGTGCAGAAATGCAGTCTTACACCTTCCCTGCGTGTTTGTGGGTCCTTCCCACCCTCGCCCAAGTAGCCCCTTGCACCATCACTCCTTCCTCAAAGGCTAAACTTTCTCTCTAGAGGTGACACTGGCACCTTGTGAGGACACCTCATTCAGGTAGCCAAGGGACTGGCAAGGAGTTTTACCATGTGCTCAGTCAGAGAGGCCTTTTCCCCCTTGTGCCTGGGTTCCTTCTATCTCCAGAGGGGAAGCTGGTCTGCAGAGGTGGTGGCCGCATTTTGCTCCATCCTCTCCTGTTTGTGCATCCAACACTGGGTGTCTGCTTGTGCAGAAATCACTTTTAGTTGTCTTTTAAATAGTCTTAAGCTATACTGAAACTCAGACCCACTGGAAGTATTTGTTTGCATTTGGTATATGGAGAAACAGATCAGATACCCTGCTTCTGTGTTTATTTTCCTTCCAAGCCTCTTTGTAGTTGTGAAGAAGGGAGAGCAGAAGGGGTTATGCATCTTTGTTGGGCCCTTCTCTGACTAAAACAAGATGCAAGGGGATAAAAAAGATTGCAAATCAATAAATGCCATTTGAAGTGGGTTTTTTTTTTAAGTGTAGCAACTTTCAATGCTGGAGGTTTTGTTCTCTCCGCACTCTCCATTTATTGTTTAGGGTTTTGCTCACCTAAGTTTCCTCTTCCCCCCTCTGCCTCACATTCCCTAGGAACAGGATTCTAAAAGACAAAAATAGCTCAGTGAGCCTTTGACATAATTTTTTTTTTGTTTTACCTCCAGCTGGGATTTCTTTTTTTTTTTTAATTCAAAACTTTGAAGTTTTCGTTTCTCAGCCTCTGTCTCCTCAGCCATCACAGATTCCAATGAGCTTGGCATTATTTCTTTTTTTCCTGTCCCTTAGTTGAAGAGGCTTGTTTTTAGCAAAGAGATCAGTGGAGAGCAGCAGATGGTGGATGAGCAAAGGGAAAGCTAGAGCTACAGCGAGGAGGGAAGGCACAGAAAGTAGCGTGGCACAGGAAACAGGGAAAATGGGGGAGGTTTGAGGGTGATACAGACATAGAGGAAAAACAGGGAGGGGAGCGTGAGGAGAGGGGCAGTGGCTGGGAGATAAAGTGGAGACAAAGTGAGATTCTTCAGTGACTGAGGAAGGCAAAATGGTAGTCAGCCACTGGCAAAGTGAAACACACTGAAGCAGAGTGTGTGAGAAAGACACGAGAGGGAGGCGAGACGGTGGCGAACAGAGAGATGTACAGCACGGAGAGAGACACAGGCATCCCTTGTGTAAAGGGAAATAACAACTGCCAGAGGGACAGGAACAGAGGGGTCACATGTAGTAAGGCAATAATTACTCTGTTTAAGCAGCAAGGCACAGCAGGGTATTTATTGTTTAAGCTGGCCTCATGCCTCCCTTGCCCTTAGGTCTGTAGCTATTACACATAAACCAAAAAACGAGCGATACAGACGGGAGGGCTCTGGCCTGGCTCTGGCTTCATGAATGAGAATGAGTCAGAGCAGGAGGAAACACCCTGGCATGGCTTTCCCTGGCGATCACAGGACCGTGCTCATCAGCCATCTCATTTTCTCCGTCTGTGCAAGGCCGACTTGCTGAGGACAGAGCCCAAGGAGAGCCCTGGATGGGGCTGCATGGGTGCCTGCTGGCACAGCCGGGGTTAACAAAGCCTGCAGTCCCCGTGGGAACTTGCTCCTCCAACCCCATTCATCCAGCATGCAAATAAAACCTTCCCAGCTGAGAGCAACCTTCCCAGACTGAACTACTCTGCTGTCTCTGGAGGGACAGACCTGCTGTCAGGGATGTCTCTGCCCAGGAGCTGGAAGGTAAGAGCTGACAGCCTCGATGCAGCTTGCATCTCGTCCGTGGGTCCACGTCATTGGGGGCCGTGGGCTTGACACAGCCACAGCAGGTCTGCTGCCATGGCTGAGTTCCCACTCCCTCCTCGCTCAGACCCATAAATGGCTGCCAAAGGACACCACCGCCTCTCCCACACCACCCCAAGGACAGGCACGGAGCAGGTGCACAATATGCCACCCACATCTCAGCTACTGATTAGGTTTTCCCATTCAAAATCCACGAGTGAACACAAGAATGGAAGGGAACCACACCCTGCAAAAAAAGTCCAGCCCTGCTTCAGGTCAAAACCTTCTGTTTGACCAGTGGTTTTCTTCTACTCCTTGATGAGCCAGAAAAGGGACATATGTTCTGCCTCAACTTGAGATATAATTTAAAAAGAAATATTTCATGTTTAAGAAAACAATTTTTTCATATCCCTTTTTTCCCCCCAAATTGCCTGCTGAATTTAACCCAAATTTGCTAACACTTTTTTAATGAGCACAAACAGTGGTTTTTGGATATATGAATTGCTCTTGAACAAAACTTGGCTGTGATGCCAACGTGTAAAGTAAATTATGAACCATGAGGTAAATTAAGTCATCTAATGTCACAGCTACAACATTATGCTCCCTAAATGTTGCATGCTGCAATGTGAGTTATGACTACACAACCAAACATCAAGCTCATATTCCACTGCCAAGAAAATGACATATAAACACGAACAACCCAATAGCTGCACCCTTCCTCCATCTCCACGTTTCTGAACGCTGCCTTTGGAGGTTGCTTTGCGACAACACGAGGTAGAAGGCATCATCAGATGATGCCAGACCCTTGTCTCAAGAGGGCGTGAGATCTAAGTCCCTGGGGCTGAGAAGACCATGTTGGAGCAGCTAATAGAAGAGTTGTTGGAAAGAGGAGGTCCAACAAAGAATCACAGCCCAGGCACCAGGGTTGAGGCCCTGAGCAACCTGATCTAGTTGGGGGTGTCCCTGCTTCTTGCAGGGGGGTTGGACTGGATGACCTCTGAGAGTCCCTTCCAACTCTAGACATTCTATGACTCTAAGATTCTATGATTTGATGTGCGTGTGACAGCAGCACACTGATCTCCCGGCAGTGTGGTCACCTCTGCAGGGAGCTGCACCTCCTACCTCCATCACCTACAAAAAGAGGATGAGCTTGTGGTTGCCCCTGGCAAGAGGAACAGCAGGGGGAAGAAAATCAATTGGTGTTTGCTTCCTACTGTGCTAAGCACAGGAAGGTAATGCAAGCCGAGAGCTGCTGTCGGGGGCTGGGTTTTCTCAAGTGTCATGGAAACCTATGAAAGGCAATTAAAAGACAACAGCAAGCGGTCAACCGCTGCCGTCTCCGGTGACTCTGTCAGCTGGTTTCCCCTCAATGGCCTGATGTTCTCCTTTCCCTGCAAGTTCTCCTGTCTTGGACAAAGCATTCACCCATCATCATTACACGGTTTGAAGACAACTTCTTCCTTACAGACCCAAGACCAAAGACAAGATCAACAAGTCCCATCTGGAGCAAGTTCCACAGGAAGCCTGAGTGAACGGTACCATTCCTGTCCTGCCAGTGGGGAGCAGGGATGGACTGCAATGTAGTTCCCAGTTTAACTCCACAACCACTTCCATCAGCCTCAGACCTCAGGGAAGCCTCACATGATGACGCTCAGTGGCACTGACTGTGCCTCTCTGTCTATCTAGGAACTATGGTGATGGTCTGTGCTTGGTGGCATCTTTGAAAATCCTTGCTATGCTCTTTACAAGGGTCTTGTGTCTCCCATAGAGCAAGTCATGCTCATTACACTATTGTGCAAGAATCAAGCATCCATGAAAGCCTCTCCTTGTTTTTAATTATAATGGTTTTCTTCTCTTGTCATGGAGGGGTGGGGGTGGTAGGGTGGGGTTGGGGAAGAATGAATCCAGAACTTCAAACCTAACCTAAAAAGCAAACAAAAAAAATCCCACACGAGATTCACCTTAGCACATGGATTTCCATCCTTTTATGTTTGAAACTTGGAAGAGGGCCTGAGCAATTAGAAATCAGCACAGACTTCCTTGAAATAGGAAAGAGCATTACCTTAGAAGCTTACACATTGCTGTGGCTTTTTCTCTGCAAGCAGGAGCCAAGCATTTCATCACCAGATCACACAGCCCCGAAACACCCTGTGGTTTGCAATACGGCGATTCCTGCCGCTCATCCCCGTTTTCGGCGAGGCTACTCTGAACACCGAGCCCACAACTGAAACCTAAAGACCAGGATTTCCCTATCAGCCTGGATCTTGCCACTGATCTTTTACACAGCTATAGTTTTCAACTGAGGAAATGAGGTCAAAGAGTTAAGCCACCCCTCAGCAAGATTTACCCTTTCAAAAACATGTCAGTGTGTTGTGATGCCTGGCGCCAATATTTGTATAGGTGGATTAGCGCCTTGAAAAATCGTTTTGTTTGCTTTTCTCTTGACCACTCTTCTTGCTGCAATGTTTCTCAATTAGCTCCAGCACAGTGACTGTGGGACACCATCCCCCATATCTGCTGCTGGTGGAAGGAGCAAAAGGGATATTCTCCAGGGGGCACAGAAAAGGATCAGGAGATGAGGTTAAATGGCTCGGTTTAGGACTGAGCAGTGTCCTGGTTTCGGCTGGGATAGAGTTAATTTTCTCCCTAGCAGATGGCATAGCACAGTGTTTTGGATTCAGGATGAGAATAATGCTGTAACATGCTGATGTCTTAGTTACTGCTAAGCAGTCAAGGATTTTCTGCTTCTTATACTGCCCTGTCACTGCAAAGGTGGAAGAGGACCCAGCCAGGACAGGTGGCTGGCCAGCCTGGCCAAAGGGATATTCCATACCATATAGTCTCATGCTTTGTATATATAACAGGCAGCATGACTCAGGAACCAGCTGAGCATTGGCTCCAACTGGTGAGCAGTTGTGATGTGCAACACATTATCATCATCATTATTATTGTTTTTGTTTTTCTTGCTATTATTACATTTCTTCCTTTTCTGTCCTATTAAACTGTCTTTATCCTAACCCACAATTTCTACCTTTTCCTTTCTGATTCCCTTCCCCATCCCACTGGGGTGGGGGTAGTGAGTGAATGACTGTGTGGCTGCTTTAGCTGCCCAAGGCTCACCAAGCAGGCATGGAGCACTGCCAGGTATCAAAACAAGGATCACGGAGGATTAGCACAAGGTGGGGTGTGCTGGGAAGATACTGTCTGGGCGCACACGCTGCAAGGACTTTTGATCAATGGGGCTGGCTCCTGTGATATTATCATCTGAGGTATCTGCTGTTGATTCATAGTGATAGTGGTCCAGATAAATGATTGCTTCAACCCAGGATATTTAATTCCTACGCTGTTAGCCACTCCCTTGCTTTCCAAAGAATAAAGAGTCTGTCTCTCTCGAACTCCAAGGCACTGAGAAGGAGGGGGAGGAGGAGGAAGCATTTACTCACTGACTAATATTGCAGCTTGCACAATCCTACAGGAGAGGCAAGGGGAGAGGAAACAGAGACCCTGATTTTGAGCTCTTTTAGCTTCCAGTTGCCACTCTTACCATTGGTTGCCAGTACCCCTGCAGCATGGCTGGCAGCCTGGCTCTCTCCAACAGGGATTTGGAAAAAGAGGGGAGGGGGTTCACCAGAAAGGGAGAAGGCAGAAAACGATGAGTAGAAGACATTTCAAAACAATTCCTTTCTGACTTCTTCCAGGTTACCCCATAAGTTTAGAGGAGAGCCTGAGGACAAACCCAAAAGATATTTCATTGCCTTTGTCCCAATTCCCTAATGCTCTTTCATTCTTGAGACGCTTATAGACAATGTCCAGTAACTGCAACACCACCGGCATGAGGCAGCTGTGCCCAACCACATTGATCAAAACCATCTCACTGGGCTTCACTTTTCTGTTACAACCTTTTACTGTCACTGACAAGAATACACTTACCTCTCCCTTCCCTGCCCTTCCTTCCTCCCCACATGCTTTTCTCCCGTGGGGAGAGAAGCAACTTGCTCTGACACCAAGCCCCCCTGAGCTCCTGCAGGAGCCAGAGGCAGCCCAAAGACCTGAGAAGCCATGAGGAGCCATCCATTTCCTGCTGAAGGCTCATCGGCTCCTTTCCTCAAAGCTCCCGAAGACGCGGGGATTTCATTAACGTTCCTTTGCAACCGCACACCGGTGAGAGTTTTACTGTAACTGTAACAGCAGTTGTTCTAATTAAACCAACACAGAGCAGGCCACCTTAATCACCAGCGTGATTTCATCTTCCGTGAGGAGACGGGGGAAGAGGAATCAAAACCAGTAAGAGAGAGGGAAGAAAGGGAAATGTGCCGAGTCCATTTGGTTTCTCAATTTAGAGCACTAAGGGACGTCTCTCATCTCTGCAAAGATTAATTTGAGCTTCTGATGGCATGTTTTATTAAATGGTTATATAATAATTAATGCTTGAAAGCAGGGTTTCCAAAAGCCACTAAATGCTTTAACAGGACAAGACCCAGTGGCTTTCAATGGCGTTTCTGCTTGCAAGTCACCCAGGTGCACTGGAAAACGTCACCTCTACTCCCTTATTCAAATGAGCACCTCATTTACTCCTTGCCAGCATGACCTTGCCAGGCTGTGTGAAAGAAGCTAGGGGCAGGGGTGAAAACCACAAGACCTCAAGGGAGAGGGTCCACGTTCCCTCAACCTTGGGTGAAGGGAGGAGGTGCCAGCAGCACATGGCCTGAGCAAAAAATCCATCAGCTGATGAGCTAGTACCCAGACACCAAGGACACCTGAGGAAATAACAGCACGATAATTCCTGTCCTGACTCCCCCAAAGCCTGCAGCAGGGAGGCACATCCGTCCCTGAGACGAAGCACGCCAGCAAGACAGGTAGAAATGCTGCCGGCAAGCTAGGAGGCCAGTGGGCCAAAGCTTAATAGGAAAACAGCAGTGATTTGTCTCCACCACTATTTATGTTTCAAGCACATGACAGGCTGTCAGTGGAAGTGAGTGCTGCTAAATTTACTGCTTCTCAGATCTCCGCCACAGTTGCATACTTGACAAGTCACTTCATTTGAAGGGCTAGGTGCTGGGCTGGACTTTCCTCCCCCACGCTCTCCTTCAGGAAAAGCCACAAACCAGCCGTCTTTACACTGCAAACTCTTCCCCTTGGGGCTGTATTATCAGGGCGAGTTTAGAGAAGAGGGATGCTCCCGGCATATCCACTCCTAACCCTGAGAGTTGCCGGTCTTTCCCCGGGCCCCTCGGCTGCAGATGTGAGACTGACAGGACCGACCCAAACTAATCCCAGCTGGTGAACAGGGCTGGGCATTCTGGAGACAGAGAACATGAGATGTGGTGAGCACAAGAGAGTACCAGCTGGGCGCGTGGGCGAGAGGCGCCGAGAGCAGTGCACAAGCTTGTGGGGATGCGAGAGGAAACGCAGGTGGGTGAAGGAGTGTGCATGGATTAGGCTCGGCATGCGGATGTGCATGTGCGCCGGCTGTGGGGAAAAACGCGTGGGGAAGCGCCGGGTGTGGGACTGACAGTACGGTGGGGTGTCAACGTGAGGCAGTGCCCAGGGGGAGGCTGGCAGACAGGGAAAGAGGGGTGAGAGGACAAGACTGGGGGTGTGCCTGCTGTCTCACGGGCAGGCAGCAGAGCTGTGCATCACCCGGGAGCGAGCGCTCCTCTGATACCTCTCTGATATCCCTCCAAGGACCACTCTTCAGAGTGTCATGGTGCTTCCACTGTCCCAGGTGCCTGTGACAAGGCACCTTTTGCCAGGTGGGACAAGTCCTCATTTCTGGCCGAAAGCTTTAATGTCTATTTTCAAACCTGGAAAGCAGCAGAAGGGGAGTGAGGCTGCCATTTGATGGTGTGGGCCATAAGACACTCCAGATCTTCCCTCCCTGAGTCTGGACACACTCCTGGTGCTCGTCAGGGTCTCCTCTGCCCCAGTGGGCAGAATCAATCCAGCTCAAACCCAAACCAACCAAAAGCAGGGGGTGAATGTTCCACCTGCAGGGTAACAGTGCTAAGTTCCTCCTCTTCACGCCTAGTCGGGGCCATGGCTCCTGCAACATAGCCGACTGGCAAGATAGAGCCAAGTGGCACAGTGCAAGTCAGCAAGGTCCATCCTGCTGTCTCAGCCCTTTTGTGTCACCCTTTCATCTGGTACTTCTACTCTAGACCTCTCTTCCTTCTCCATGGCTTTAGGTCAGGTGGTGAGAGCTGGGAGAGGTGGGAAGCTCCTCCCAGTGCTAGTCCTACAGGACAAGCTGGTGTCTGGACCCAGGTGGACACCACTGCCATGTGTGAAGTAGTATACTACCCATGAAAGACTAAAAGCTGGCATGCTTCATCCCAATTTTAGTTCTTTTGGGTATTTTTTTTTTTTGTTAAACTTCCCCTCATTGCAAAACATCTTGTCAAAGATTTCTGGTCTTAATTGGGTGAAAGCTGCTCCTCGCTTTAAAAAGCTGCACGGCTGGGCAGCACCGCATCTTCTCAAATGCTCTGATTCTCCTTCTGGCTACATATACCAAGGCACCATTGACAGGAACATGGCATTATGAAAGACAGCCAAGGGGGATTGGGCACACCCTCCTGCCCCAACCACTCCTTTCCTTTCTCCCACACACAGTCCAGCTCCACTTTCTCCTCCCCATACTCTTGGTGTCATGCACAAGATCCTTCCATGATGTTTCCTCACGCGCGCTCAGTCCATTACACACATGCACGCACACCAACACACAGCCCTGCGCAGAGGGCCTCCAGAAGGGGGACACATCCTCCCTTCTGCTGTCACATGGGTGCAGGACGATGGCAATCCTCCACCAGCCCTTCAGGAAACTGCTCTGCTGGCTTCCCCAGTGGCGCAGGCCTGAGGCCCTTGTTCGGCAATCGCGCCTCATGGTTTATACGATTGAATGTAGCATCTGCAGCCATGTTAGCTGGGCTAATAGTGACAAGTACTATCAATTCTCATCCTTCAGCAGATAAACTGATCCCCAGCTGGGGACAGAAATCTCCCCTTGCCTCCCATCACCATAACGTACAAACTGCATAGAATCATATCATAGAATCA